>BPLQ01006519.1:0-374602 GCA_021605075.1 Caerostris darwini
TCAACGCACAGAGTACCTTGGCCGTGTATGGCCTTAAGACTCCTAATCTTGAGGAATAAAGTTCTTTGGAAACAAAAAAACATGAATACAAACAAAAGCAGTGAGCATGATTATGTCCATTGTTAGTACAAAAAAAGAAAAGAGTAAAAACAAATCGCAGAGTAAATAAAAGAAAGGCGCAATTAAAAAATAATTAAATAAGAAGCAACAAGCGCAATTACTTAATGAATTTAAAAAGAAGCTGCATTTTTTCAAAGGGATTAGTAGCATGTTTAAATTGCGAGTAAATATTGTCAAGCCCTCCAAACGTGTTAAAGAGATTAACTATTTCATTTAAAACATACATTGCCTTAGTGGCAGAGTCAGCAGTTAGATTAGTAGTGTTAGTGCTGGTATTTTGAGGCAGATCGTTTGAGACCAACGGCGTAGCGTGAGAGATCTTGGGTGTACCTTGCAAGAAACTTGCGTAGGATACGCCCTCCGAGACTTGCCGGCTGGTGAAGGCGGGTCTTGCTGGCGCATGGCCCTGATTGGGTGGTAAGCGGGGCTTCGGAAACATCGGGCAACCTCTCCAAGCGGCAAGGTGCCCCATCTGGTGGCAGTTGATACAGGTGGGGTTTTCAATCCTCTCTTTTATGTGACAGTCTTTCAGGTGATGCTCACCTCCGCATTTTAAACACCTCTTCTTATAGTTGCAATTCTTGGATGATGGTGAAAGAGATTGCAAGAGAAGCACTGTGAGGCTCCTGGTCGGCGATTAAACTTCTCTACTCGGACCGAGTAGTGGAGTAGCCGGGTGACTTCGAAGAGCTTGACGTTCTCCGGGGCCTTTCGATACGTGAGTTGCCACACCGGGATGGGGGCCTTAGTCTTCAAGTTGGTTAACTGTCTGACTTGGTCTATCTTGAGACCAAGTTCAGAAAGTCCTTCCGCTATTTCTTCAGAGGAGTAGCTAACGTGCAGTCCTTTAAGCACCGCTTTCAGCGGGCGTTGATTTTTTGGAGTTATTACAAAAAATTCAAGCTGCTTCTCCGTAAGATATCGAGTGACAGCACGATGAACATCCGTGTTGCCCGGGAAAATCTTAAGCTGCTCACCGGCAAGCTTAATAAGAACATCGCCCTTATGCAGAGTGCTGATTTCAGCAACGTGTACTTTAAGTGCGTCAGTGAACCGCACCATAATGGGCGGCAGTTTTGGCTCGGCAGCTACAGGCATGTCAGCAGGATTGTCGGCTTCAATCTCATCATCAGATAGTTGATCAAAATTGTTAGCAGTAGCAATGGGATTAGTGATATTAGTTTCAACACTAATGCGAGCAGTATGCCTTTTAGGCGGTTTAAGAAAGCCGCCTAAAAGCTAATAACTTATTTTTGTATCAAAAGCTGAGCTTTTCCTGGCTTTGTCAGGTTTTCCAAAATGTTCTTTTACCTGCTGACTGATGGCGCCATCTACCGGTGCCTATGTCAATTATTTGTGCTACATTTAATTTTGTATGTTTATGTTTATGTTACCTGTACTTCATTGATGTTTTTACCTTTTAAAACTTTTTTGGAACTGTACTAACCCTAAATAATTTTTATTTTTATTTTAGCGCTAATCTTTTATTTTTGGGCATCGTCAACGGACTCCTAATTGTACCTATAAGTTTTAACTTTTTTCGATCTCTTGCTTTAATTGTTCTCAAGCAAGAGATGTTTTTCCTAAATTCTTAATTTGTTTTATATTTTATTAACATTCTTATAATTTAAGCAACTATCTTTTATGCAAATCTATTAACTAATTTAAGATGTGGAGGTATTGTGGTTCTTAAAACCACCTTGGAACTCCGTAACAGGTACGCCCGTTGCCCGCAGCGTCACGTGGTAGTTTATAGAAATCGTTTGGAACCGATTCGGAATTGCACTGTTGCCGTGGAAACTGGCTGTTGCAGTGGAGACCAGCAGTTGCTGTGGAAACGAGTTGTTTCATTCTAAAAAGAACATATTTCTTCCAGTTTAGCTTTTGCCTTTGAGATGCTACCATCAACCCTGTATATCTTTGTGGATATTGCTTGTAAATAAATGAAGATTCCATAAATGTTTGAATGGATTGATCAATACTTCTGGAACCATCAGAAAGCTGCGGCTAATAAGAAAAATAGAACCACCGATAGAAAGAAACACGATAGTCGTAGTGACAAATGGCAAGATGATGATTCTCTGAAACGTCGACTTACGATGTGGGGTGTTCACATGCCTTGAAATCTTTTAGCATTTGATACAATATTTAGCCCAGAATTTGTTCTATTTTTGTAAACAACATTCTTAAACCACTGCGATTTTCTATCATCGATCTATTATTTTTTTAATTTCATGTGTTTATTTGGAAAATAACGTTGCACAACAAATGAAACATAAACGAAATTTTCTTACCGTCATTTCGTGGCTTTTTTGTTTTCACCAAAGCGCATTGTGCATTTCCATTAAAAACAAGGCGTTAACTTTGATGAATCAGATTAGCGATCGAGAATGATTGACAGATTTATTTACAGTCTAGACCCACCTCTTCTGAACAACCCTTTCCCATGATGCCGCGACGCTGAAGTGAATTCCTCCTTCTCAGAAACAAGTAACATAAAAAAATTTGTAAAGTCAATTCCTACTTTTTTCCCAATATATTGCAGAAAATCCTTTATAAATAATTTTCATTCATTTTTTTAAGTTTATCTGGCGCCATCTATTGGTAGATATATGCAACTTAAATCTAAAAAAAACTAAAATTAATTAATTTAATTTAATTAATGAATTAATATTTGAAAAAACTGTATTAACATCCAGTGCCATCCACTACAAGTTAAAAAAAAAAATGTATTTGAACTTGAGTGGATGAATAAGTATTTTATTAACGATTGAAAATTTGAACAAGATATATATAGGGAGAGTTTGAGCTAATAGAAGGAATTGAAAAAGAAGTATGTGGAGTGATTCTCAGAGTCGCGTCGCCAATGGCAATGTACTTAAGACTACTATAATCTCCCTTCCCCCTCGATTGTTCCACTAGAGAACAGTATCGCTGACATAGAGAACCTGTAGTTCAATGATAATCTGCATTTGAAACAGTTTCAAGTAAGCAAAAATACATAAATAATATTTAGAAGTCAAAAAGTAATTATTTGATTTGAAATTATGTCGAATTTCATTTTTACAAAGCTAAAATACAGAATATAATAATAAAGATATGATGAACACAATAAGTTGTCTTATATTGCAGTTGATGCAGAATACTATTATTCATTAATTTATCTTTGTTTTTGTGACCATTTTTTTTTTTTTTTTTGCTTTGCGTTTTAACAACATAAAAAAGACATTTGGTTGTTTTTAACTCTCAAGCATACACATTCATTTTTTCAAGGCTAGCTTACTAGTAGAACTAATTTGAAGTGTCGATATCTAACTCAATGACAACTCGCAAAAACAAGTTGCTCTTCAAATTTGACCTACCCACTTTTATCAAAATATATTTAGAAAAATCTGAATTCTCTTTTTTTTTTTTATGTATGGGAAAACTTGTCAATAGATCTCACTGCTAACTTGCATTTTTTATTTTTTTTTAATTAATAAACAAAACTCAATTAATAATAAAATGGAAGTCACTTCTTTTTTTCCAAATTTTAATGTTACTTTCCTCTAATACTGCACATTCAGGAAAGTAGAGAACATATAATTTACAGTTTAAAAAAACAAAAAAAACAGTTTGAAAAAACAGTCAAAATTCCCTCTCAACTTGGCAATAGTTTTTAATTTGTATTACATTACATATAAAGAATTAAAAAAGTCACTGTTATGTATTCATAGAACAATTTAAGTGTAATCAAGAAGTGTGCAGTATTTTGATACAAAAATTGTTCAAAATTATTAAATAAATAAATAATAATTCTACAACCACATATGTTTATTTTATTGCTTACATGAAGATCATAACTTTGATACCAAATTTATAACTTATGTCATTTTAAATGGCTATCGCAAATTTTTTTTTAATGTCACAAGATAATAAAATTGAAATATTAAAGCACATAGCAACTTCAGATATCATACAGGTTGAATTCATTTATAACAAAAACAAAATGCCAATGCATCTAACTATGACTACAAAAATTACAGCAGTCTAATAAACAAAAAATAATTCTATTTCTATGAAACAATTAGTCGAATACAATGATGATTTTAGTCTTATTTTATGTAACATTTAAATTTAAGATGTTTTACTTTTAAAATACTTTGTTTATCTGCATAGAAAAAGAATTACATCTTTATAATAGAACTTTTTTAAATATAAAGGAACAAAAATAATAATAATTTAAATACTTATAAAATATTTATTAAACAAAAACATGAAAGAATAATACAAAGACGATACAAAGAATTTTCCTTCATGTTGAAGTTTATTAGAAAATAACCTGCCAGTAAGGAAAGCAAATCTATACTACAAAACTATGTTTCAATTTAAACGATAAGTTTCTTATAAAAAACAGGACCAGTACAATCTAACAAAATATGAAGGCACTAATGATATATTAAAAAAAAAAAATGTTGTCTTAAAAAAGAATAATGCATTCAAAAAAAATATTGCTGTTAATTATTTGCATATGAATTTTAACTAGATGGGAAAGTATACAAAATATTTTGCAAATAATTGCATTACTTTATTTACACACAATTGGTTGATTAAGCAGACGTTGCACAATCATAAACTACATAATTATGTACATAAATATATTAACATAGAAAATATTCACACTTATATGCATATAGTTATAAATACAAAAAGACATGTTCAGATCTTATTACTGAAATGGAAATCACAAAACACTGGTCCTGATTATTATGAAAATATGGCAGTAAATTTCATGATAAATAGTTACTAACAATATGATTGGTTTCCTGAGAACTTAATAAAATGAAATATATATCACAAAATTTATTCTGGTTTATTAACTGGCCCTATAACAATTTTTTTTTAAGAAGATCTTTTAATAATTATTAAATTTATTGATTTTCCAAATACTGATTAATATTTTAATATTTATCATATAAGATTTTCTAAAAATTAGATTTGTGATATACATATTACTGTAGAGTATTGGTGAAAAATGAGTTAATGACATCATATTACAACTTAGTCAAAAATGACAGTCATACTTCTTGCACGAAAATGATTCTAATATTGTAATGTTTGTATTAAGGCCTTTACTTGCATTATTTGTAGTAAAAATACATTGTATATAATTATATTTTAAAAACCACATTTTTTTTTTTTTTTTTTACACCTTACAGATAACATGGCGCATCAAATTTAGATACATTTCAGAATAAAAAATAAAAGAAATGTTTGGCTGTAACAGGCTATTTTACAATTATATCAATTCAATGTTCAAAAATTACAAGAACAATGCTTTATAGTAGAATTTTTCAAACTCGCAAATAGCATTTGTTAATTTTTTTAAGAGTTGAAATTGATAAATTTTAATCGTTATTCTTGCATAAGATTTATTCTTTATTAAAAATAAATTTTAAGGCTTATTTAGTAAAGAATGGAAGGAAGCAAATCTAAAGAATGAAAGGAAATAAGTGAAAGCATGATTTTTTTAAATCAACTTGTTCAACCAAAGCCTGTCCGCAGCCTCTCAAAGCCTTGCCATCAACAAATTTAATTCTTTCCATATTTCTTGCTTTGCAACAAATTGTCAATCTTAATAAATATTCCTATATTAAAATAGAATAAAACCATTTCATTGAAATATATGGCTATTTGTACTTGCTAAGGAAGAAAATTATTAAAATCTCTATTTGGTGCAGAAAATGAATATTTTCCCATTATTTATTTGCTTGTTTTATTTTTTATCTTAAAAAATATTTTTAATTTGTTACAATCTTGAATTAAAATAATAATATGTACTAATTTTCATTGTATTTCATATCTGAATATAAAATGCCCTCTTCCTATATTGTTATATGGGTAACATCAAATCATACATACAACAACAATATATTCATAATGCATATATCTAACATGATTAAAGACTGAGACTAAACATAATTATTTCTAATTAAAATGATATCACAATTCTAGAAATTACTTCATTAAATGAATAAATATGTGAATCAAAATTTTAAAAGCTATTAGGTCCAGTAATTAAACAATACATTTGCACATAAATATAATTCTATCATTATATCTATTACAAACCAGAACTTTTGTTTATTTAAAAAAAAAACCCAATTTAACTTAATAGTAAAAAAAAAAAAAAAAAACTAATTTTATTTTTTAATAAAATCCACTTAAATTTTCAATGTATTTCATTACAAATCATTCTACTTAGAATTTTTAAGCATTCACAATCTTATTTGTTTATACTTGATAAATACAAATTGCTGTCATAAATGACTCATTCAACAATCATAAAAAATAACCATATTCAATGATTTGATTTATGAAAGATTTTGATCTTCATATATGAGAATAATAATTTACATTTGTCATTTTTTAGATTTTTGTCAAGATTTTTTGCCAATTATCACAAAATAAATAATAGACACTTCTGGTTTTATACATATATTTTTCTATCACATCTTTTTTATTTCTAAAATATGTTGTCATAAAATAAATACATAGTAATTTTTTGATCTGATAATATACAAAAACAATCATAAATAAATCAATAAATACATAAGAGAAAAACAATTGAACAAAAAATTTAAATTGAATCTTAATAATTTATTAAAAATTCAATCAAGTTGATTTCAAAAATAAATATTAAACAAATAAACAACTTTTAAAAATAACTAAACAACATTCTGAAAATTCACTTATGTTTTTCTTTAATTTAATAAAATAATTTTGTCAGCATTTTTTCTAGATATGAATTTTGCATAAATATAATTTATATGACTAATTTAAATAACATTTATTTCATTGTTATGTGTAATAAATAACATTAAAAAATTCTTAAAAAAATTTAATAGAAAAAAAAAATAAACTTAGCAATTGTATAAAAATTATTTTAAGAACAGGTTTTAATTATAACTTATAAATTTTTTGAAAAATTCTTCCTGTTTTTCTTTTTTTTAACACATTACATGCTTTCACTAACCCAAATTGGATATGAATTATATCCAATCTATAAAAAAATCTGAATTATGAAACAAAATATTATAATAATAAATTAAAATAAATGGTACACACATTAAGAAGAATTGCCCTTTTATGTTCATATTAAAAAAATGAATGTAAATAGTAAGTTTCAAACAATTTTGAAATTTAAAAAAAATATATAATAACCTCTCACTTATAAAACTTTTCAATACTTGGGAAAAGTATTGATAGATTTTACAAAAAAAAATTGTTAATGAAATTAGAAATGAGTTTTGCGTATTTTTTTAAATTTTATTATTTATTAAATAATGTGATTACTAGAATTTAAATTTTAAGAAAATAATTAATGACTATGCTTTAATATAAATAAGTCTTGTATATGGTATTGGCTATCTGATAGCTGTATATGCATTAGATAAATTACCATGCATCACTATTAATTTTATTAAATAAATAAAAATAGTTATTTGAATACTTGCAGCATTTATATCTATCTTATTACTTCATATTTTCAAATACTTAAAAAGTACATCAGTACAAGTTGCGTAATGCTAAAATTAGCATTCAAGCATAATTTTCTTTCCAAACATAAGAATGCAAGCTATTTTAAGGTTATTAAGTATCAGGAAGAATACTTATATTAGATTACTTTTATAATATGATAAGGATTTTGAAAATTTAATGTAATATTAGAAAACAAATAAAGCAAGTTTTTTTTTTATTGAAGAAATTTGAAGCCAATAGCCTTCCTCTTGTTTCCAGAACTAGAGAAAACTTTTACAACAGGTTTTAATTGTATGTGCATATAGCCTCTATTTCAATAAATTAAATTTAACATAATTCTATTAAGTTAAGAATTACTTCAACTCAATAGAATTTGAGTTGAATAAACTAATTAACTAGCTACTCAATACCACTTCTTTAAAAAGGACACTTCAAATCAAGGCTGATTAAGTTTTTTAGAGATTTGACTTTTCCTAATCCCATCTACAGTTATCTATTAGGGTGGTAGGACAATATGATTAATCACTACAAATAATGTAATTCATTACAATGTGATTGGTGATAGGTGATTTGTCTCTAATGAAACAGTATGTTAATGTTGGCATCATTAATTAAAGCAGTTCATTAAACGAAAACTATGAGGGTGAGAAAATCAGTTGGGGGATGGAGCTCTGTTTGTTAAAATATACTATATATTATGAGATGAAAATAAAATGGGAAAGAGGAGGTTTATAATATTATTAATCTAAGTTTAAATGTCCAGAATTCTCATCATTTCAGCATCCAGTGTTTGCTATGTTTTCTAGATTATATTTCATCTTTTCATATTAACTTTAAACATTGAATATATTGTGTTGTCCAGAAAGTATACATTGATTATGGGTGCATGGCATAAGGACAGGTCTTAATACATCAGAGTGATTGATAACAAGTGACATCCATATATATTCTAAAAAAATGGTATATAGGCATGTTGGGAAAAGTTTGGTTACAATGCATTCATTTTTGTAATTTATATATGCCTTTGAATACAGAAGCAAACAAAATGCATTACAGACATTTAATGTTTTCCTTTTACTAGAAAGGCAAAAATAACACGCAAGAGGCAAACAAGATATGTTTTGTAGATGAAAGAACCATGTCCAGAAGTGGTTTGCTAGATTTAAGGCCGGCGATTTAAATCTTGAAGATCAAGAATGATTAGGTAGGCCCTTCACCACAAAAAAAGATCAGATCAAAATGCAGGTTGAGAATAACCATGCTATATGGCATGTGAATTAGCAGAAATGTTTAAAATATCAAAATCCACCAACCACAAGAAGTTTGACTACACAAACTGTTTTGATATATAGGCTCCCCACAATTTAATGGAGAAAATTCTGGTGCATAGCATTTCCATTTGACTCACTCTACGAACACAATGAGGAGATTCTAGTTTTGAAACAAATTGTAATATAGATAAAAAAGGTATCATTTAATAGGAATGCGGAATAAACTGCCTTTAACCACCCGCAAAAGTAGATCTTCAACCTAAGGCCATGCTCTATATCTGGTGGAACTAGGAAGGAATCCTGCATTGTGAGCTTTTATCAAACAACAAAACAAATAAATTCAGAAAAGTATTGCTCCTAATTAGACATATTAAAGACAAGCAATTGATCAAAAATATCCAGAAATAATGAAGCGGAAGAGTGTCATGTTTCATCTGGACAATGTATAGTACAGCTTCATGTTTTAACTCGATAAAAGTTAGTGGATGTTCTATCTCATCCACTATATTCACCAAACCCCACACCTTCAGATTTCCACCTATTTCAATCATTAAATAATTTTCTTAATGTAAAAAACTTCAACTCGTCGGTTAGATAAGAAATCCTACAGCAAATTTTTTGCCAAAAACCCAAAAAATTTAGAGAGGATTAAATTTTCAAGTTACCTGAAAGATGGAGAAGGTTGTGGAACAGTGTTGCAGCTATGTAATTAAATAAATGCATACCAAAATTTAAATTTCCTTCAAAACCTGCATGAACTTTCTGGACAACTCAATAAATTCAACCTAATAATTTAATTTTTAGTTTGAATTTACGACTCATATTTTATATTTGGGATTTCACTAATATTTTATATTTTTGATAACATTAAATATAACATGGTATTTGCACATCAGTTAAAAATGAAATTTTAGAATGATATAAGTCAGAGGTTATTGTGTACCCGTTTCAATGACATTTAATTAATTTGAAAAAGAAAAAAAAAAAAGATTTTGTAATTAATTAAATGGTTATCACAGATGAAAATGAAACAAATTTCAGAAAAGCAATAGAATTCTATTTTGCTCTTTACATAATTTATGTATGTATAGTTATACATACATTTAACATCAATCAAAATAAATTTTTTATGAGTAATTAATAAAATTACTCGACTTTCAAACAAGAATTAAATAATTACATTAAAAATTAAATTATTATAATTTGATTGACAAATTGAAAATTTCATTGCATTTTTATTAGAAAAATATTTCAAATAATAAAACTTTCAGCCCCAACCATGCTTAGTACATATGAGTTTACTTCTGGAAAGAACAGATGATTGTTTAAAGATGATTATTGCTAGCTTATTAATTAAAATTTTTTATAAGTATTAAAATATCATAGTATGTAAGATAACCTAAGTAATGATAGTTGAAAACACCAACTTTCTTACATACTGATGTATAAAATAATTTGTTATTACATTACAAAAATGGAACTTATTGTCCATTAAATAACATATGTAGAAACTTTTAAAAAGCCTGATTCATAAGACATTTGCATTGTTTTTAATCCATTAAAAAGGACTAGTGACATTAAAACTTACATACAACACCAGGAGCTCTAGAAAAAAACACAAAACTTTTGGTAATATAAGAAATATGCTATCCAATATTTTAACAAAGAAATACTACATTTTTAGATGAGCTATAAGGAATATCTTCGTGACAACTTTTTCAAAATTCAAATTCAGTCTAATTCTTTTGAAAGTAATAAAAATAAAATTTTAAGCAAATAACATAACACTTTAAATTAAGAGACAATTGCACAATAACATAACATCTATAAAATGTAATAAATATGGCAGATTTAAAAGATAAACATATAATAACAAAAACAACATAAAACATTAAATAAAAAAACATAACAAAAAAGTTTGAGCTCATTCAGATTATTAAAAAAAATTACATTAGGAATTTCTATCACTATAAATTAAAAAAACTGGGAGTCTGATTATGAAATGAAGGAGGTCCTTGCTCCTGATGATAAAAAGGTGGCCCACCACCTAATATTCCTTGACAAGGTGGTGGGTAAATTGAATCTTTTTCTTGATGAAGATTTGCAGAAGTCATAGGGTTATTGTATGAGCATTTTGCATTTTCTGTTGGGCAAAACAATTGTGGAGGCATACCGCATCTTTGAGGAGGTTTTACAGGAACTGAATCATCAAGTGGATACATAGGCATAGTTTGCAATGTATTATTTTCTGGTCTAATAGTAAGAGCTTTCTGGGGAATTTTTTTACGTGGTTTTTGAATTTTAGGTTTATCTGGATTAGCCAAAAACAAAGGGTCTTTGCGAGGTGACAAAAAGGTAAGATTAAATTCTTCATTGAATACTGTTCGATAAATGTTTTCTTTGACATAAGATGTATTATTCATTTGGCACTCTAAAAGATACATTCCATACATTTTTTTGACATTCAACTCTGGTTTCAGAAACTTTCCTTTAGGATTTTGTTGGTAATGGATATCATATCGAGCAAAACTGTTGATATGGTCTCGGACTCGGTTTAAATTTTCTTCGCTTGTCTTATTAGCTGGAGTTTTCTTCCCTCGTAGATCTTCTCCAGGCTCCCTTTCATTTTCCTCTTTCCTCAAAGCTCTGGCTAATCTACCATTTGATAC
Organism: Caerostris darwini; assembly: GCA_021605075.1. Lineage (NCBI taxonomy): Eukaryota > Metazoa > Arthropoda > Arachnida > Araneae > Araneidae > Caerostris > Caerostris darwini. Next base: position 11,582 of record BPLQ01006519.1, read on the forward strand.
CACGAATGTGTCTAAAAAATAAACTTTACAAACTTGACGACTCACCCTGCCAACATTGATACGGTACTGATATGTAACACCCTTGGGGCCACGATTTTTACAATTATTTCGAGGTCGATGTTGTTTGACTGCTTCTCGAGTAACTAAACCACTGAGATATGCATTTTGTTTGGAAAAATCTCCCATTTTCCAAAACTTATCAAAACACTTTTGTCGCTGGTCCATAGTAATCTTGGTGTTACATCGTTTCGAGCAACCACAATCTTTATCTTCAAATAACTTTGCTTTAACAACTTTCCCTTTTTTTGTAACATATTCTTGACCTGTATTCCTCAAAAACTTTCTTAATTTCGTTTTGTGGTTCATTTCATTTCTCACACGTTTTTTACCAGGTGGTTTCACCTTTTTACCTGGAAAAAAAAAAGGGGCAATATTACAAAATGAGGAATACAGGTCATATATATATATATATATTTATATAATTTGAAAGTCTCTTAAAACAGCTAAGTTGTGAAAATCCACAAACTGTACAATTCATTCTTCAAGTAAAATATGCTTCATTAACAAAACTTTCTTTTATCAGATTGCACCATTTTTCAAAGACATTGAAATTAAACATATATTTGAATTAGTTGATGTTTCGTACAAACTTTCAGTTGCACAAATATGAGTTTTTTCCCTTCCACAATAAACACTGTAAGAAATCTTCATATAAAATAAAGATAATTTTAATAGAAAGTTAATTGTTCAGAAAATTTTTCATGGAACAATGAAAACTTATAGAATAATATATATTAGAAATAATATTTTTAATAATCCACATAATTTTATAATTTCACTTGTAGAAAGATGAAATATGCCACAAAAAAAACTTAACACATATTCATAAATATGTAATTGTAAACTGATATTACGAAACATAAATATATATATATATATTTGTTTGAAGACAATTTGCTTCTCTGAATTGCAAATTATATTTAATAACTTTATGAACACGAAAAAATTTTGAAAATACTTTCTACAGCAATGCTTCTTTCACAATTTGATTTAAAATTAATTACTATATGAAAATAGCATTGTTTAACTACAAATCATAAATTTTTATTTTAACAAATTTAGAAAAATGGACAGGGGGATGAAATTTTAAATCTGAATGAGCTAAATACTTGAAATTAGAATTGGGAAAAAAAAAAAAAAAAAAAAAAAAAAAAAAAAAAAAAAAAAGACAAGTGCATAAAATTTACAACACAGAACAAACGAGGTAAGTGTGGTTGCAGTGATAAGCATATATAAAACTGTTGGTTAAGTACAGTGTCTCATAAAAGTTTTCACATATGTGTGATTCTTATTAAAATTACAAAAGAAACAAAGAATTAAAAATTTTAAATGACTGTAAGAAAAGAACTTCAGAATATTTCAAGCAATACCATATGATTTATTAGATATAATATTTTCACATTTTATAAAAATTATAAAGACTAAATAAATTTTATAAAAATTTTCTCATATGATTTAGCCTAACATCAAACTTGTTAATTTCATATTAATTTTTATAATAGTTTAGAAACAATTTTTCAGAGAAAATTTTCTAAGTTAAATAAAATTGCTTGCTTAGAATATTTTATTTTTATAAAGTATTTATGAGACATACTTTGTTAGAAATTTGCAAATTAATTATTATTTATTAAACTTTAAAAAAATTCCTCACACAATTATGTTAATTGATTTTTTCCCCTCATTATGGCACAGTATAAAAAAAATTATAGAATATGTAAAGAGTAATTATTCACATCAAAACAGCTATCTCATGGAATGACGAAAATTGTCATTTGAAAAATAAATATAAATTCAAAATTATTTGTTAGAAAATTAACAGTGAACTTAAAAATATTAGGGAATATGAGTATTTCCAAAACAATTAAAAGAATAATTCAATCAGTCATAAATCATGGCTGAATTATAAGAAAGACATTTTTAATAAGTGTAAAGAAGTGAAGGTTTTGAATTTCATTTGCCAAAAATATGAAAAAGGTTTCTTACTGGGTTATATTTGTTTATGCAACAAAATTCAAGTTTAAAAAAAATTGAATAACTTTTGTTAGATTAATATGATGATTGTGGAGTTATGATGTGATATCCTTTCTTATTGGAAAGTTCAAATTTATTGATGATAAAACAGATTAATATCTTACACTAAATTAGAAAATTATCAGCCTAACATCGTGGTACATAAAATGCTTATTTCTATCAGGATAATGATATTGTTCATGCTGCTTCAGATGTTCAATTGGGATTGTTTTACAATTACATATAAGTTAAAATGCTTCTTCAATCATCAGATTTGAACACATTAAAAAATATTTGACCCTAATTTGAAAATAAGACTTTGAAAACCGAACATTTCTTCAAAGTAGTAGTTAATTTTTACATGTACAAGAAAAATAAAACATAATTACTTTCAATTTACTAAAAATCTTAGTTCAAAACTACACCCAAATAATTAAAATCTCATAGATATCAAAATAGAGTATTAAAAATTGTTTAACCAGCAGCTTAAAGAGTTTTACTAAACTTACTCGTCCTTATCTGAAAGTTTTTGTGAGTATTATTGCTTTAAAAGTGAATTTATCAAACATAATTAAAATAAGATGAAAAACATATTCTTGATAAAACTGTTTCAAAGCAATGATGTTTCATTATTTCACTTTAACAATTTATATAAATTTTACATATTTATCTGAAAACTTTTGTGAAGCATTGCATACATTTTACAATAAGAAGTTCCCCCTATGCTAAATCACACTTGCAATACAAGTTTAAAGAGATGTTTTAAAACAAATTTTTAAAGCTTTAAAAAATCTATCATGCAAATCTTTTAAATTAATACTTCATATTAAATTACAATCAGTCAAAAGAAATAATTTAATGGAATTTATGATAAACTTTTTAACACACATTAACACTTTACACTGTGATTTGTTCCTGTAGAAAAAACAAACTAAAAAACAATATTTTTTCCCCTCAATTGATTATAATCTAAAGTTTGTTACATGCAAGACTAAATTGTTTGATAATATATAGCTGATTTTAAATAAGATACTCACAGTTTTTTAATTAAAAAAAAAACAGCAACCCTATACATCTTTGCAATTGTTATTACAGTACTACAAATTAAAGAAACTTGGTGTCTGAGTTGGATATATATGATTATTTGCACTATGATGGTCTTGATGAAAATAACTATGAGTCATTGCTTCTTCACATTGAGGATAAACAGAGTTCTTATCTTGAACCATATGTGTAGGTGGAACATTAAGATGATTATAAGCACATTTTAAGTTGTCAGTTGGACAAAACAACTGAGGAGCAACAGGAAATTTTTGATTTTGTGGCATAGGTGGTGGTGGTTGTCTTAATCCTTCAATTTCCATATTAATAGGCGGTTTTACCATCTTTTTTCTAGGCGATGGATTTTGAGATTTGCGTGCAGGATTAAGAAGTAGCTGGCATGGATCTCTCCGAGGAGATAAAAATGACAAACTGAATTCCTCATTGAAGACACTTCTATAAATGTTTTCTTTTACAAACGGAATTTCTTTGTCTTTGCATTGCTCTACATACATTCCATACATTTTTTTAACATTAAGATCTGATTTCAGATATTTCCCTTTAGGATTTATTGCATAGTGACAATCATAACGGGGGAATTCATTAATATGATCACGAACTCGATTTAGTTGTTCCTCACTAGTTTTATTAGCAGGAGGTTTTTTGCCTCGTAAATCTTCTCCTGGTTCTTTTTCATTTTCTTCTTTTCTTAAAGCTCTAGATAATCGTCCATCAGATACAAGGAATGTTTGTAAAAAATATTTTTTGCATACTTGTTTACTAACTCGTCCAACATTAACACGATACTGATATGTCACACCTTTAGGCCCTCGATTAGTGCAATTAAGCCTTGGCCTATGTTGTTTGACAGCCTCTCTGGTAACTAGACCACTAAGGTATGCATTTTGTTTACCAAAGTCACCCGTTTTCCAAAACTTATCAAAACATTTTTGCCTATCTTCAACAGCTACTTTAGTCATACAACGCTTTGAACAACCACAGTCTTTATTTTCAAAAATTTTTGCTTTTACTACTTTTCCCTTTTTTGTAACATATTCCTGGCCTGTGTTTCTGAGCAATTTTCTCAATTTTGATTTAGACATAACTTGATTTTCACCCTTTTTTTGTTTTTTACCAGCTGCTTTTGGTGTACCTTTTCTACCACCTGCAAATAAAAAAGTCGTCATGAAAGTCCACACCTAACAGAATAACAATTGAGAACCTTGTGTAGATGAGAGTGTGAAATCGTTTTTGTATAAATAGAGTACATTATGAAAATAACAAAGGATGGTGAATAACAATTAATATAATAATAAAATACTACTAAACCTGCATCAAATTTTTTTCAAACTATTAATTTATTGAGTTATTTTAGATTTCGAAAAGTGAAGATTAAAAAAGCATGTTTTTTTTTAATAAAAAAAGAATACGTTTAACAATTATATGTTTTGACAATAACTTAACATAAAGTTAAATAACACATAAAATATATTAAAATAGCTTAAGATTGTTAATGTCATTTCACCTTACTTATTATTAACTCACTTCCAAATGATTTAGAGTAAAAAAAAGTTACTAACAATAACGTAGAATAATTAGAAAATTTTATCTATCATTGTCATATGCTAATTTTTAAAACAGATGTAAAAATATTGTGAAAACCAGCCTATTTATTTTCAGATTCAAATTTAATAGTAAACATCACCTTTACGCATATGGTTCAAGCAGATTTTGCTATTTTAACAATAACAATATTCATCTAACTTTGATAACAATAACTTTTTTGTCAAAAATGATAAATTTCGCAAAGTGTATGAACAACAGGAAATGAACCAGGATTCACGAACTACTAATAGAAAGTTCATAGTTTAAAAATTTTTTAAATAAATTTCTTGTCAAACTACATATTTACATAAATACTTGGTGACTAGACTTGGCAAATAAAAACGTAAGTTGATTTTAATATATAAGTCGGGGAAGATGGGCATATTGCTAATTAAGATATCTTGAGACTACGGGTATAATTTCTCAAAAATAAAACCCTAGATGGTCCTCATAGGATATGTCTGTACCTGTAATTTTAATTTATTTTATTAAGACTGCTGTTTACAATAAGAAAAGATGATTTTGTTATAAAAAAAATTAATTTTTCTAGGCTCTCTTGCTTTCTATCTTTTGTAATATGAAACTAAGTTTAATGTGCTCCAGTTAATTAGATATGAATTAATTCAATAGCCTGATAAAATATTCATAAATGGAAAACTTTCTCGATGTACTATATAATGGATATGTAGGAGCTTAATTCTTATACATATTTAAATAATTCAGACAATTAGTTTGAGAAAAATTTGAATCTTAATTTGGATACTGATATAAAATTATAGTTATAAATGACATTGATGAAAACCAAAAAAATTAAAGTTGTTCATCTAATTAGTAAATGAAGTATATGATTTTATGCTAGTTAAATTTTTTTTTATTTTTTCAGAAAATTCTGCTGTACATAAACATGCATTATATTGGTTGAATTGGAAGAATAAGGAATGAAGAGATAATCCTTTCTAAGGAGAAAAACAAAACATAGAACTTTTTCTAGAAATTGAAGAAGTCAATGGAATTGATATAAAAGTAAATGCTAAAATTTGGAGTATGTTTGGGTTGCACTGCAGAGTATGTACTAGTTATACAGATACATTGTCAAATTGTATATATAACAGTTTCAGGTGGTTTATAATGTGCCTTTCAGGTAATAATTAACCAGATTTGATTCATGGATAAAAGTTTACTGAAAAAGTATGTCATAAAAGTGGAGAATGGATATTAAGAATTATAGAACACTATGAGCAACATATGATCTCATATACTCTGGCTTCAATAAAACCAGAAGATAAGGCAGGACAATAAGCCTCAAAGCTTCAATGTTGCATGGTGACTATTAAGTGTATCAGTAATACACACAAAAATAGAATCCATTGATGTTGCATCTATCACTGCAATAGAAATAAGCTTGAAAACAAACAGCACAGTAGTTATTGACAAATTCTGAAAAAAATTGTTTCCTTTAATTTATCTATGTATGTGTTGCATTTCTATAGATCATAGTAGCTGTAGAGGTTTGCGATATAGATTCATATGTAATTATAATAATAAATGACACGAAAATTTCTCGGACAATGACAAATAATATGCACTAACAAAAGTTGTTTTGAAACATATACACTTCTTGAGCTAGTGTCTTCAATGTTGTAATATGATCTTTAATAGTTATGTGCAAGTCTTATTTAAATGTTGTGAATACAAAAGTTCATATTTATCAACTTTCCCATTTGTATTTACACAATAATGACTTGATTTCATCTGAAACATACTAATTTCTTGGAAAGATAAATTGTAATTTCAATATATAAGAATTTTTCCTCCATTTAACTTAAGATACATGCTCATTTAAATTATTTATTTAGTGGCACAATTATTCTTAAATAGAAGAATAGCAAGTAAAACAATTCCAATGCTTAAAATCAGATTTATGTACCCATATTTTAATATTGCTTACAAGGAACATTACTTGTTCACATAATTTGCATATATGATGCAGAAAAAAAAACTTTTATTTTTCCCATCTAGAAAATTTGAAAACTATTGGGTACACCTTTCATAGTGTGCCCTTTTTGAAAGAATTTTTATACACTTATTAGAAATTAATACCATTCTTTGAAAAAATTTCTAATATACACTCTGAGGGTATAAACAGAGCAAAAGCATATAAAAATGCAGTTATTTTTAAAAAGTAAACAAATTTATAGTGCACAGATGTTTTTGACCTTTTATTTTTCATTTGCTTAAATTATATGAATTTTTTTTTTTAAATTAAACATTTTATATAACTTGAAAATTAGATCACAAACAGTAGAATTTTATTCAATATGTTTTATACATCTTGTCGAAAATATGTTTTTTAACTTCTCAATGCAGCAAAAAAAATTTTTTTTGATCATTTTTCAAAATGTTTATTAAGATATTCAGATATATTAAAATTCAGATATTTTAAAATATAAAGGTCACAATTAACTACTAACTGAAATGCAGTTTATTAAGAAAAAGCAACATAATTGAATCTGTAAAACAACTGAACAATATAAACTAAATAACAATATTAGATTTCTTTTCTTCATTATATTTTACTATAACAATTCTATGTATATATCTTATTCCTACAGTATGGTGACCAAGGGAATATTTAATAATTTGTTGAAAATATCTGAATAATCACTTAAAGAAAATAAGCACAGAAAATTGCATAAGCAATATTATGCTTATCAGTTGGTTTAATGATATTTATTTATCATCTGAAATTAGAAAATATTTATACACATGGATATTAAAAATTTTAATTACGTAGAATGGAAAGGTAGGAATTTCTAAGTTTTAATAGGTGTTAAACATGCTGAAATTCATGTATGTAAATTTCAATATTTACTACTTACAGAATGCATGCAATTGTTTTTAAAACTACAAGTATTCAAAGATATAATACAACTTTAATATAATAAATGGTTCTTTTTTTTTTTAGTTGCAAGGAAACAATTGAAAATTTGGATTTAGAGTGGTAAAAAAACGTACAAGAATATATCTTTTATATGCAGATAAGATCTTAAAGTTTGAATATTTAAATACAAGAAAAAATTGTGGAAAATACCTTTTTTGACAGGTGCATCACCTGATGTATCATTCAAAGAGGTTGAAGTTTTATCTTCAGCAGCTTCATCGGCTGCAGATAAATTGTTTAAAGACATCATTTTAATGTACTATTGAAAAATGAATGTCAGAATTTTAAAAAGACTAGATTAAAATGGCCTCAAAATAAATATGGCTGAAAAGCAACAAATGCAATATAAAAATATTGCAAATGATGAAAGGTATTTTCAAACCTTGGTAGTTTCTCAAGATCTCCAGTTTCAGGCTGTACTGGAAGTATTCCTTAGTTAACATAAACACAATTTTTTTTCGCTACATTTGTATAATGTTTTTAATTATACGATGGTTTCTGAGTCTAAAGTGACACCGACGCTAAGAAAAATGTCAATAATCATTATCGATATGCAAAAATGATATATTGAAAGATTCATAACATCGAAATTTTGATAGAACTACACCTACATGGTTGTCAGTTTTGTTTTGAGGCTATTGTATAACACAATAAATTAATTATTCTTCTTTCTCACTATGAAATAAAAATTTAGAATTGATATCTTTCAACTAAAAATCCTTAAAAATTTCTAACATATTTTTTTTAAAAGAAAAAAATTAAGCTAAGTAAATCGTAAAAACTAACTTTTAGCAATTGAAGAAGATGTAAGATTTCGCGGGATAATTTTCCAAAACAAATAATCTGGCGGTAAAAAAGAACTTTAAATAGTAAAGTAAGTTTTCAAAATAAGAGGAGGAATATATTTTTAATCCCAGTATTATTAATTCAAAATTACACTGAGATAATAGTATGTATTTATTAATATGAATCTAATTAGTAATTAAATATGATTCATTATTTAGATTATCTTTCGTTACTGTCAGTTATTCAATATTTTTATCACAAAAATAATAAAAGATGTAAATACTGCAATAAATTAAAAACCTTCATTCTGCTAATTTTTTTACAGTATTTATAAAATAATTCTGGTTGTCAGAAAATATCTGTCTAAAAATAATGTCAAAACTATTTTTTTTATAATGGAAAATAATATACCGATAAAGAATTAAAATAACAATTATTAATATTTTCCAAGATAGATTTTTATTTTAGTTTAAAATATTTTTTTATAATTTCTCATGAATTCGGTTGAAAAAAATATTTTCAATAAAAATGTTTATTTTCTTGAAAATATTCTAATTTGTAATTCAATTAAAACTCTATCAAAATATGAATCTTATTATAGTATTTTGATTATAAATTTAAATGTGAGGAATTAGGAAAAATGAGTAGAATTTTTGTCTTCATAGTGTAAATATGTGATTTAGTAAAATTATTCATATTTGTTTGTTTTTTTCCAATTCTCAGAATTCAATATGATTGAAACAGATTTTATCATACCTTCTCGATTAGAGCACCTTTTCTCTTCAACATCAAGGCATTATACAGTGAAAGAAGTGCTTACCAAGCAGTCTATTACAGTAGAAATATTACGTATGGATGCAATATATACCTTAAAGCAAATATTTATTTTTTTTGTATTGTGTGTTATGTTTAAAGAAAATCTATTTCTTACCTTGAATTTTACTTTACTTTGCTTCATGTTTATATTCTGTATTATTAAATCTAAATAACAATTTTATTGAAAATTTAATTCATAATTAGTATTGTAAAACTTTTTATTAAGGTAAAAATGAATTATTAGAGATCTAGATTTCATTCTTTTATTAAACATTAAGTTTTTGTATAAATGTATGATATTGAGTTTTTTGGGCTTTCCTTTACTTGTGTTTATTATTTATTCATGGACATATTTTTAGGGCGACACAGTAATTAAAAACAAAAAAGCATAAAAATATGGAATTTTTTTTGTATGGTCAAATTTATAGCTCTTTCCTTTTAATATTATACATCTTGAACATATATTAATAATAAGGATATAAGTCTTTTCAGATTATGATTCAAAAATCTTTATTAGTATGAAAAGATTTTGCTTTATAAAAAAACAACAACTATAAACTCTTTAGATTAATTACACCACTACTATCCTAAATTTGCTTTTTGTGTGTGTACCCTTTGATTTAAACATTTTGTCCTTTATACATTCTCTAATTTGGGCCTGTGGTCGAGTGGTTATCGCTCAGTGCCACAGCTTTCGGATTCGAGTCCCGACCATGCCATGGACGTTTGTAGTGGTTCGAAATCCATTTTAAACCATAAGTCCCGGTCTAATAGGATCGTAGAGCATTGTGAGGGTAGTGTTACTCGTGTCTGTAGCATATCTTAAAGTTACATGTGCCCCCTGAGTAGTGCTAAATGAGTAACAGCTTTCGTCGGTGCATCCAAATTTGGGCTGCTTACATGGACATGTTCAATACCCTTGCTTATGGCGTAAAGATTAATTGTCTCTATATTGCCAGCTGCATTACAACAACAACAACATTCTCTAATTTATACTGTGTAGCAAAGTAGGATATATCTCATAAGCTGGAAAAAATATACTGGATATCAAGACTCCCTCAGTTAATTCTCTTATAAAGCAACTAACCTCTTTCCCTTTTTATTCATTTTGTCAAAATTTAAAGCTGTATCATTAATACTTAGGGAATTATTTGGGATTTAATTAGCAATGATAAAATTTAAAAGAACTTCGCCCCCCTCGTGTGTTAATGGCATATCTTTCACTAGCTGGTCCTCAGAAATATTGAATTATTTTATTTTCCTGTGACATAAAATGTGATGATAATTCATCTTTACATTGAAATTGATTGTATTATGATAAATAATTTATAAAGGAAAACTTAACATGAGGTGAGTTTTTTGTTTTACATGAGTGTTTGTTGTCATGCTTATTTTGTAATAATGATAGAAGTTTACAATTTTTGTGTGTATATTCTTTTGTTTGATTAAAAGGAATTGCTCATAATTACTCTCAACTACCCATTAAGATTTTTTTTAAATTTAAATTCAAGAAGGATTTCTGTTGCCTTAATTTTTTTTTTTTTTTTTTTTTTTTCCTGTATTAAATCATTTTTATTTAAGCTAGGATCATATTAATTATGTTTAACAATAATTTCAATATAAATCATTATTGTCAATGAAGATGTAATTTATACATATATGGAAATTCAAGAGACTTTTTTTTCTATAAATTAATAAAATGACTTTTTCTCCATATTTATTTTTTCATGTTTTGAAAAGGCTAACTATTTATATAAGTCTTCTATTGTGTTTGTAAAACTTTTTTGCATGAAATTAGAATTATTAAGACAATATATTCTTCTTTCATTACATTTATTATATTCTTTCATATCCTTTTTTTACATCAAGTATACTGGCAAAAATATTAATTCATTTAAATTTTATTCTGCAAAAAATTAAAAATAAAAATAAAATATTAAATAAATAGCATATTTATTTTAAACATTTATGATAAAAGAGCACAATATATTTATTTTTAAAGCTGTCAATAAAATTATTTTTTCTATAATTTAATGTAATCAGAACTTTTCTTTCAGAACTCAAAAGGTCTATGTATGAAGACATTGAAGGTTTTATTTTCAAAAATTTTGATGTGTATTGCAATCTTATTCGGTAAATATTTTTTCCTACAATTAAAAAAAAAATAATTAAAACTTAGTAGAAATATATTTGTTAAATTACTAGTTTTATTTATAAATATACATAAAAAAATTCACTGAAATCTACCTATCTCTAATCTAAACTTATCCTGATAATTCTCATACTTTTATTATCTTTAAAATCTGTTTGTTTTTAAATATTTTAAAAATTTAATTTAAAATAAAATGTAATACATCAAAAAATAAATTCTAAAATTTAGATATTAAATATGGTGTTATGCATAGAAATATTTCAATCAATAAGAAATTGTTTTTCTGGAGTTGCATTACTAATAGTGCAGGTGTTTCATACTTTTAAAAAATATATAATATATTTATAAGAACAGGACATTTTATTTAAGCAATTAATTTCTCTTTTTATTAACATTAAACTCTAAAACACATAATTTAAACATACATTTTATATCATGTATTTTTATTTATTATACTAGGATATTCTTTAATTGATTTTATTTTTCTGAATTTTTCTCTTATGCCTAATCTTATTAGAATATTACCATGATTTTCAACCTATTAATCCCTCTCTACTCTAATTGGTGAAAATATCATTTGCCCCTTGTTTTTGCCATTTGTTTTTCTTTTTAAGACAAATTGTTGTTTTAATTAACTTTTAAGATTTTTATTAAAACTAATATATTTATAGTTTACTTAATGTATTTTATTATTAAAAAATCTAAAAATGTTTCAAATGATTTCATTTCTTTTCATAATTTGATTATTTGCAATAATAATTCTTCCTGATTAAAAAAAAAAATTAATAGGTGGGCCAGCTTTTTAATGAAACATGCATTGACGGTTTGTAATTGCCTAAACAGGAAAATAAGTGGTAGCAATGAAAATATTCATAATATACTTTTAGGCCTAAAATCATAATCTTTTTTAAACATACATCCAAAATTTCTTCTAGACAACTCTTTAAATTTATATTGTTATAAAATATCAAGAAATGAAGAAAAAAATTATAAAATGATTATAGAAAAATTAATTGAATTTATTCTATTAACACTGAAAACAATTTTTAATATGCTTAAAAGTTTGTTTTTGTTTATATTTTGATTGTTACTCCATTCTAAATAAGATAGCGGCCTGATGGCCAAGTGGCTAGCACTCTGACCTTTGGCACCACAGGCTTCAGATTCGAATATTGGCGGTGGCATAGAGGTTTGTTTGTGGTTGTGATGCACTTTAAACTCTAGGTCCTGGTCTGTTTAGTCCTCGTGTGCACAAGATGACAGAGTGACAAACCAAACCAATCTAAATAGAAGAAAAAAAAAGAAGGAAGAACAGCCTTACTGTAAGAATTTAAATTATAAAAAAATTAATATTAATTATTTTTTAATAGATTATTTCCTGAGTTTGATGAAGGTTTAAAAATTACTGCATTCAAAGTTCTTCTTCAAGGTAAAGTTAATTTTTTTCTAAATAGTTATGTAATGAAGTGATATTTCATTTATTAGCCATAATTTTTTTCTTGAAATTTTAAAACTTATTTACTATGTTTTTATAAGAGACTCAAGTTAAGTTAAATAATTTTCTGTCTATAATTTGTATATTGGGCATTAAAAAAAAACTTAAAATTTGAGGGTTCATATCATAAGTTACTGAGTACAATCTCGACATATTTTTTTTCTCAAAAAGTTTATTCAAAAAAGGAAACTTCCTAAAAAGGAGTTTTCACCAAAAGAATAAACAACAAGACTTTGAATGAGAAAAAAAAAAATAATAATGTTCTAACGATAAGGAAAAAAGTATATTTTAGAAATGTCAGCTGTTATCTTCATAATTTCTTTTCAGTAGTTTCTAATAAAAATAGCAAACTTTTGATTATTTATGAACTACAGGAAAAACTGATATTTTTACGGAAATTTAAAAAAAAAAAATCATTTTTCCAATTAAAATCTGCTTTTCAATTTCCGCTATTAAAACGCTTCCTTCAATTTTGAGAAAAAATAATGTAAATTTTACAATAGAAAAATTAGTGCATTTTTCTTAATTATACAATAATATGCACAAATAAGTATTGCTTTGCTATTACATTTTTATCATAAGTAACTGCTAATATGTGAGGTGTTAACTTAAAGAAGGATATCATTTATTGAAAAAGTTGAGTATTGGTACACAAAACTACTGAAAATTATCTGAGATACTACTTATAAGTCTTATTTCAAGTTGGTATCTCTTGAAATTTTCAATTCCTTAGCAAATATAAAAATTATAATTTTTCAAATAAATATCTCATTTGTTTTCATCATTATTAATGCATATCTTATTTTCAATTTCCTTAATTTTATAACAAATTTTTTTTTATTTAAGGGTGTTATAAAAAGCACTTTTTAAAACTGAAAAACATTTTATAATTTTATGTCATTTTCACAAAATCAGAACTTAATTGGTTTACAGTAATACATCAAACAATATATAGTTTTTATTTTTTAGTATCGAAACTTATAACTGTTGGTTATACAGTGCTGTAGATTATAGGCAGAAAATTTTAATAATTTTCTTATACATTTCTTGTTTTAGACACACAAATGCATTAATTTTAAATCACTTATTTCCAAACCAATTTATATAAGTTCAGTCTCTATAACTATTGATATTTTTGTTGATTTGAACTTCTTTTTTTATAAAATTTGCATTTTTTAAACTATATATAAACAAAAATTTAATTTCTAAATTTACTATAAATTCTGCTTTAGAATTCGTTGCAAAATATTATTACTTCTGTGTTTTATATCCATATTCTATAGCAGATATTCATACTTATGTCTCCCTCATTACATATTTTTGTTTTTCTATTCAATATTTTACATTCATTATATAAAATAAGATTTAAAACGTTTCACTTAAAATTTGTTTAAACAAAAGTGGTGAAATAAATACAAACTTACCAAATAAAGATGAATTACTTTTTTTGTTGAATCCTTGTTTTAATTTACCATGTTTATTTTTAAAATGCTAAAAAATGTTTATAAATATGCTAATTTTGAATGATGCTTTACAGTTACTGAAAAAGTATTGAATATATTGGGTGATATTTTGGATGAAGATACTGAAGAATTTGCAAAAGATGTGCGCTTTAAATGTCGCAACTTAGTAATGATGACAGTGTATTTGCTCTGTCAATTTACTCATGCTTTTGAAGAGGAAATTCTTAAAAAAACAGCAAATACTGGCAAGGTGACAAAAGTCTTTTAATGCATTTTTATTTTTGCTGTTTGAAGTTATTTTAAAAGATATTTTACATTGATAAATTACTTATATATACATATATGGTATAAGAAGATTAGCCAATATTGTTCATCTTTTTTGCAATACTTTCATTCAAAGTACAAAATTTCAAATCCTACAAGTATGTGTTTAATATAATAATTTTACCTAATGTCTATGTAGTACTGTTTGAATTCCAAAAACTTATGCTTTAAAATGATTAACTAAGCTTATTATAGAGTTCTTTTCCAAGAAATTTTCAAACTCTATTTTCTCAAAAATTATTGACTGGTGGGTCCTATTATTTTGACCAGTTAATATCATAGTTGCAATTTATGCTTAGTATAGATTTCAATAAAACCAGTGATTGACTGTTATAGCTTGATAAATGAATACTTTGAAGGTACAGGTTTACAAAATTCAAATATTTCAGTATTGCTTTAGTTGTAATATAAAGTTTTTTTAGTATGAAATGTATTTTAGTGTATGCTCCAATATCATGAAATATATGTTTCTCATTTTTATACAACATAAAGGAGTACTAAATAAATTACTTAATAACTAAAATAAAATTATTAAATTACTAAAGTAATTTAATAACCTTATTTTAATTTTTTGTTTTATGTAATTAAATCTTTGCATTAAAAACTATTTGTTTAAATTTTTATTTTCTTAATTTTGCACACATTTAATTAACAGTATGTAATGATCAAATCCATTAAATTTTGATTGACACACATAAAAAACAAAGTTTTGCCATCCACTCCTAAGACATACATTGTAAAAGTCTCCCTTAATTTCGATTGGTGAAATAAAATTTGTTGACTTTTACTTTTAAATTGTTTGAACAAACGCAGAATAGAGGAAGTAGCTGAGGAGATACATTGACAAACACTTCTTTTTTATAATGAAATTTTTAATAATGCTATGAATGAGAAAGTTATTTAAAAGCAGTATAATGTCTGACAATTTTTTAACTGATTTGAAGACTTGAGTAATTCAGTAATTCTTCAAATTGATAAAATGCTTTGTTTGATAATACCCTTATTATTAATCAAAAAAGCTGCTAAAATGTGCTTTTATTTATTTCATTTTCAAACATGAATTGGCAAACTATTCTAATATTTAATTTTGTATGGTTCATTATTAAAATCGCCCAAGATACTTGATGTTAATAAATGACTATTGTCACCTGATTTTAGCGATGAGAGGAAATTTCATTTAATATGACCTCTTTAAATTATTAATTTCTTTGTACTTTCTCTATTTAGGGAAGAAAAAAGAAAATTTCTGTTGCTGATTCTGAATTCAGTGAATGGCCAGAACAAAGAGTCAAATTTTTTGTAGTGTTAAAGAAATTATTTCAGCTACCAATCAAAAAGTTTTGGAGTCCTCCTATTATTGATTATGAATTTATCAAGTAATTTTTATTATGTGTATATTTTTTTGTATTTATGTGTACATACAATATAATAACTAAACATTTTAATTTATTATAAAAGCATTGTAAGATTTTGTCGAGGTTTATGTGTATTTTATATCAACTTTTTTTTTTTTTTTCTTTCTGAAATTACTTTTGAAAAAAGGTAAACTTCTAAAGGGGATATCTAATTTTTATTTCTAAAGTTTTATGCGTTTTCATCAAAAAAATTGGTTATTTTCAAGTTTTGAAATTTTATTAATTCGCTAAGAATTCTATTGTGTTAATTTTTAATAGATTTATGAAAAACTATTCCATTTATCAAAAGAATAATTTTCTTTGTTTTGAACTATATAGCAAATATTGATATAATAACAAATAACTGTTATAAGTATTTATTAATGAATCTGGATATATTTAAGCATATTGGCAAATTTGTTACAAGAATTATATTTATCACTATTTACTAGTTTACTGAGGAAGACAAGATAGTTTTTGTTCTTATTTAAGGTTTTTATTTCATACTGTCTTTTGCTATATTTGCTGAATAGATTTTGTAAAGAAAAAATTTTAAATTGCACATAATAAGTTATTAAATTTCTCTTCCTATAATATAATATGAAATGCAAATAATTATTTTAAATCATGATTATTGATGTCATTGTTTTCATATTTTTTTCTATCTTTATAAAAGTTAAATAAACTTCTTTTTTTTTTTTTTGCCCAGCTTTGTTACCACATCATTTTTTAAGCTTTTAGAAAATGCTGATATATCAAGAGATAAAGGGATGAAAATAGAAATCTTTCGTTTCCTAGGATCAGTACTTGCTGAGAATAGAACTGGCATTGGTAAATCTATGGTTTTAATTGGTTACATTAAATTTCATTGAGCATTATTTTTTTTTAATAATTAAGGCTTTTAATATTATAGGATACAGTATAAAAATCTTACAGATGGTCCAAGACTTTGAACATTTACCAAATGTTATGGCTGATGCTGTTTTACATTTTATGCAAGAAAATAATGCTGATACTTTGGCTGCAGATATTTGTCGGTAAAATTGCTGTCTTTTTTTCATAATTTCATTAATTTATACATTTGATCATGCATTGAGAATAATTTTGTTTTAAAAAATAAAGTTGCAAGTTATCGAGATGCTTTCTAATCATGTATATATTTGTAGAAAATATGTTGCCAATAACAAATCCTTTTTTAAAAAAAATACTTACATCAATTTGCTTGATATTATTAATAATTTAATGAAGAAATCAGACATTAATTACTGAATTATCAGAATATTGACAATATTGTTATGGGAAATAATTACTAAACAAATAATTGCTATTTATGTACCTTCCAGGAAGATACATAAATCATTATAAATATTAATACTGAAAATAAGCAGCCAAATTCACTGCCAGTAAATAAATGTCAATGATTTTTAGTAAAATAAATTGGGTTAAAAAATTAAATTATATTCCAATAATCTGATCTACTTAAAAGATCATGTTAAAGATCATATCATATCAAATCATTAATAATATTTTATAATTAATGATTTGATATTTTTTTAATGTGAAATATTACAAATCTGATAATTAAATCATGATTAAATTCAAAAGAAAAAATCTAAAATGATTGATCCCAGATATAAATAAAGTTGTGATCAATAACGTAGATTAAAATAACTTAAGTAAATTTTATGAGCCTTTACTCTTTTGATATCTCAAATTAATTGGGAAGGAGGTAATAAAATGCTATATATAATAGATTGAGAATGCAATTTAGGTTATTCATTTAATATAGGCTATTTGCTAGGTTATTCATTTAATATATTTTATTTTTGTATTGCAGAGAAGCTATTTTGCTGGATATAAAAGCTTTGGTTAATAATCTTACTGCTGCTCATTCCTTGTCTCAATTTTTAACTTCTATTTGTGAGCAATCTCCTGAAAAAGTTTTATCTGTCATTGGAAATCTGATGCAGTTTCTTGAAATGGAGGTAAAAGTTTATTTTCATGTAAACATGTTTTGTTAACAAATGGCTAGTAAGCTATTTAAGGGTGCATTTAAATGTTTGTAACAAATGCTATCTTGAATTGCACAAGTAACAATCTGAAGAATATGCTAATTCAATTCAACATCTAAAAGAAATCAGAGGTTCAATGAATTTTAAAAACATTTTGATGATTTTCTTTTAAATAAACTTACTCAAAATGAATATCATTTTTCTGTGCATGAAAATATGCTCTACTAATGGGTGATTAAATGTGTGCTAAAGATGTGTCTTCGTATTTTCAATTTTCTTCAATAGTTTATCTTCAATAATCTAATAAGTCAAATTAGCATGTATTTACTTTTACTATTATAACTTTATCCAGTCTACATATTACTGCTTTTCATAAACCTAGATGAACTTTAAAAAGTAACAAATTAATTAATTAAAAGGTGTAGGTCGGATGTATACCTGAACTTGTTCTACGTATGTTAAATTTAATTATATTCTCTATATGCAAATGTGTAAATTCTATGTATATTCTCTATATGTAAATGTTTAAATTTTATGTATGTTAAATTTAATTATATTCTCCATATGCAAATAATGGTATTTGCTTTAGTGATGCATTTTTGCACTATTTAAAAAATTATTATAATTGGAAAATAGCATATTTTTAAAATCACTATGGTTGATTTAATATATTTTATCTTTTCTTATACTGTGTAATGATTAGTGAAAAGTATTCATAAGTATTTGCACTCATTCAACATTTCTTTACTTTAAGAATTTTTTTTTTTAACCTTTGTAATAATTTTTCTCATATGTTAGACCATGGCATTCAAAAATTTTATTTTTCCACTCTTTATAACAAAATATTACTGTTGCCCCTGTTCATCTCTACTGTAAAAGGATCTTTTATGCTTTTAGATTTAAAATCAGGAATTCCTTATTAAACAGAGAAAGATAACATATAAATTTATTATGACTAAAATTTGTGTACATTAAAAGACTCTAATTGTTATTTACTTAAAATTATATATTTTTTATTCATAGGAAAATAAATAGTTATTCACAAAAACTTTTTTTTTTTGCATTTTGATAAATTGTAATTCTTAATATTTACAACTGAGATTTTCTTGGCTATTCCTTTGCACTTTTTACCAATTTTTTTCCCCGTAAAATTTTATGAATTATTTTTTTATCAGAGTCTTCGTAAAAAATAAATTAATCCAAAGACACAAAATGAAGTGAATTATAAATTAAGATGTTGCATATAGTTTTATTCCGTTTAGTTTTCATTCATGGAAATAAAGTGTCCATGACTCCATGAATGAAAACTAAAACTAAAGATGTGTATATATATATATAGTCAGCAATACCAAGAGACCAGCTAATTTTAAAAGGGGAAATAGTTTAAAGGTCTGTGAGGTAGAAAAATGTTTCTTCTAGGAAACTAGTTATCTCTGAATATTCTGTATTCCTTGGTAAATAACTCTCTTAGCAGCTGAATTGTAGTTATGCTGGGTCAGTGAAATTGGGTGTCTTTTACATGTGAATGTGACCGTTTCATATAAATTTTTTGGTTGATTTTATAAGTTTTTCCTACCTACCTTGTGATAGAGTTGCCATATTTAGAGCTTTAAAAACACAAGAAATGTGAAGCAGGAGATAAAAGCCAAATGATCACAGAATGCACAACATTTTATCTTGGCATTGAAAGGATTTATGATCCACATAAAGGCTACTCAATGTATAAAGATACAGTATTCAAGTATTACAAGGAAAAAATGAAAATGTTTTGTAATCATTGTCTAGCCTAAAAGTTTAAATTGGAGTCCCGTGATATTTGCTACAAAAAGGAAACTATGTCATTTGGAACCATTATCACCAGAACTTTTGACTTAATCATCGAGATATATGCCAGAGTCAAAACATTTTCTCAGTGATATTAAGTATTTCTCATTATATTTTCAAATGTCATCCTTCAGCACCACATCAATTGTTCAACAATTTAGATTTCTATCAACATTCATAGTGCAAGGATAGATTTATCAATATGCAAAATAGTTGCTTCCACTATCAGATCAACCACAAAAATTTTTACAACTATAGTTTATTGGAAGCTAATCAAAAGTTCTCCTACATCCCAGGAAAAAGATATTAGATTAAGTTAAATTTACTGTGATGTTTAATGAGCACAATGATCTTATAAAAACATTTTAAACAGTCTTGGAACCTTTACCAATGGATGAATATAAGTGAATCATAAGAGCAGACCGAGGACCAGCATGCAAACATTAACACACTTCAATGCTCTTCATGCAGATAAAGTCTCAGTGGTTGTATCAGGCAGTGAGTTTAATAAACAGGTTATTCTAATTAAACAACGAATGCATCATTCTAGCACATTTCTGGAACACATTGATTTTGTGATGTCAATAAAATTACTTCACTTTTATACTACATTAATTCTCCTGCTGACAACATATAGGGAGAATAAATGCCTTTGCAATGGCAGATAAACAGCTAATTATCTTTCAAGGGTATCTTAAAAATGAAGATCTTTCAAGGTTTAATCTGGAAAAGAAAGGAATTTAGTTATTCATGAGAATTGTATTAGTTTTATGTATTGAAATTAAGGATAATAAATTAATAAATCATTTTCTTTTTCAGTCTCATGTTATGAGAAATTGTGTTTTGTCTATAATAGGAATCTTACTTAGCAAAGTTTTAGCGAAAGAAGATATTTCATCAAAAGATAAGAAATTAAGAGAAGAAATTTTAAATCAGTTGGAAGTAAGTAGCAGAAAGTGAAACAAATATTTAGTTAAACTTTTTATTTTAAATGTAATGTTTGTTTTTTATTTCCAATGGCAGATTATAAACAATTACAGCAATAAAAAAAAAAAAAAAAAAAAAAACAGATAATACAACAAAACATGCTGAAACAAAGTTCATTAATCTAACAATAATGCCAAGTTGTAGATCTTTTAGTCACTAAAAAGTGTTACCAGGTGCACCACGGGGAGGTAGTTTAAATGTAATGTTATAAATGATAAAATTCTAGCATGTTTCATATGGATGGATAATATTTCAACATAATTTATTCAAAGATATAATACATGTAGAATATCAATTTTATAAATTATATTTTCCTGTTTTTCAATTAATATGCTTTTATTTTGATTTTTGAAAATAAATTATATTTATATATACTAATACTATGAATTAGATTACATAATTTTAATTATGGAAATTTATGAGAAAGCTTACGAAATAAATTCACGTGTTTCAATGATAAAAAAACATATTAAATGTTAAAAACATAATACATATTAAGCAAACTGAAGTTAATCACTAAATTATAAATATTTAGCTACTTTGAAGTGTAAAACAAAAATGTATTTAATCACCTATTGTAAATTATTAAGGTTAGGCAGGGTAAATGTAAATGAATTTTATAAGTTTTGCTTTTTTTACCCTCTTTTAAACAAACAATAGATGGAAAAAAAGTTACAAAATCGTTAGTTCACTTTTGTAGTGAACGTTTATCAACTTTGTTATCATTTCATTAATAATTAATCTACCCATACTTGTCTGTTTACAATAACCCCTAGATCTTCTAGTTACCCATGTGATGAAGATGGAATTATAAACAGCATCTTGTTTTTGTCCAGTGATTCTCAACCTAGATGGATCATTGACAAAGCCGATTTTGCCTGCATTGTACACCAAGCATGCACAATCTTTAACAACTGTGTGATTTTTGTGAATGCTGTATATATGTTTTATAGAAATTGGTTGATGTAATTTCATAAACTCTTGGTACCACTCAACTCCTAATAGGCTATTTTGAAATCTTATCTATAGTCCATTGGCATCAAGGAATTCTTAAACAAGTATGTCTTGAGGGAAAGCTATTTATGCAATAAGGCACTTTACTGAAACATACTTTACCTTCTTAGACAATTTAGTAAGCGCGCCAACTTCCATTCTATTTATACTGTACTTTCTTCCTTTAATTCTATGATACATTACCAATATTGAAACATCATAAATCCATTTAGCTGCATCTAAATCATATGTATTGTAGGAGGGTGAAGGCTTATTTTGCATGAGGCATTTTGCAGTACTGCACAAACCAGAACAGTATAAAATCGGAGGGTAAATAATGTTTACACTTACCTTAGTCTCACAAACATTAGAGGTAATTGTAAACATCACACTAAAAATCAGAAAAACTAGCATAAGCATAATTCAGTAATATTTTACATGTGTAATGAATAATACAAACAACTTGGCTTTTTTTGTTTTCCAGAAATCATAGAAATAATTGGACAACAAAACTTTTAGACACGAAGTTTAACACAAGCTTATTTTTCAAGTGATAAACTCATTAGCAACTGTTGGATTAAAAAGCGTGAGATTACCAACAGTACATTCCCAGTATTTGCAGACTAAGTTCATTTCTAAATTCCACATGGGTACCAATGATGCTTATTTACAATTTTTCTGCTTGATTTTATGCTCAGAAAAAACAAGCATTTTAATTTTTAAAAAAAAGTGCTAAAATTTATTTTAAACAATCAAGTTTTTATTTACAAAATTTTTTTATTCAATATGTTAATAATTTTAACTACATCAATTGTAATGTTTGCTTTATAATAATTCCTATTTGCTGTTTTTAAAAAACAGCGGATGTGCCAATATTTGAAATAAGATAGTTTGTGATTATTAAATTCAATACAACAAAATTGTATACAATTCTATCATAGTTTTTAATGCTTGTCGGTTAAAATGCATTTATTTTTATTCTTTCTAATTAGGCACATTTGTTGGATGTTAATTCTTTTGTGAGATGTAAAGCTATTCAGATTTTTAAAACACTTATGGAAGAAAGAGTCCTAACTTCATTTGAATTGTACAATATTGGAAAACTTATTTCAAATCGTATAAAGGATAAAGCAAGTAATGTGCGCAAGAATGCTATGTCCTTTATGGCGTTATTTATTGATGTCAATGAGTTTGCTTGTCAGGTAATAACTGTGTTTTTGTATAATAAAATTATTCTCAGAATGTAACAATTTTTGTTAATTATTATAATTTATATGATAGCTATTAAGAAGCCTGCTAATTTAATATTTTATCAATTCTAATTAGAATATTTGTTTTTCTGGAGATTGTATGTGCAAAGTGTATAGCCTGAAACCCTGCATTTTTTTTATAAAATTGTGTAATTTGTAATATTTTTGAAGTGGTTAATATTTTCCATAATGGTTGGTATCTGCAAACTCTTTGTTTCCATCGTCAACAATTGAAAAATAAAAGAATTCATGTCTTCCCGTCTTAAAACTATTAAGATCGTTAATTGCTCACCTTAAATTTAAGTGATTGTTTTAGAGTATTAAATAATTCATTAACAAATTGGGCTCTTTTATTACTTATATTATTAATTTAAATTTAACATGATATTTTAAAGTTATATCATAACTTAAGATTTTAATGATTGACACAAGTAATAGTCCTATAAAATTTATTTTCTTTATTTAGATTCCACTGGATGTATTAAAAGAAAGTTATCAAACTGAGTATCAGAAACTAAAGCAAATGGAAAAATCCAGACCTTTAATTTTTCAGGATTCAGATGACGATGAACCTGCAGGTATAAATAATTAGATATCTGTATAGATTAAGGTAGAAGAATATTTATTTTTGAATTAAATCTTGTTTTGTCAATTTAAATTTATGTATAAATTTCATAAGTTTTTTCTCATAATATTAAGAAATTTGAGGTTGTATTAAAATTTAAAGGGGGAAAAAAAGGAAAATTTTTTTGTATCTATTTTTAAAGATAATACAATAAAAAGTAAATTTTAATTTGCTGGCCTTCAAATTATTAACTTATATTGTAAAACAAGATGACTTTTAAAATAAAATAATTGAATTATTTTGTAGTTATTTCTTTTCAAATTTGGAAAACACAAAGGTTTTAATTTAAAAAAAAAACATTAAATTCTTTTAAAAATAAATAGGAAGACATCTGATTTTCTTCACAATGTAAAATTTATTAGTTTGTTCTATTTAATGTTTTAGGAAGAAAGAAAAAAAAAAAAAAAAAAAATTTTATGCAGTCCCTATTTCCCACACAAAAACAGGTTTGAGTGTATGTACCTCGTTTCTAAAAAGAAATACATTTTGTAATTCCTATTTTTCTTAAAATGTTTTGTTATGACCACTTGATTATGTAGTCATAAAATTACATAATCAAGCCTCCATTAAATATATATTTATAATTTCTTTTAAATATGTATATATCACAAAATTTGTGTTTAATATCTACTACTTTACTTAAAATTTAGTACAATTCTCTCTCTCTCGATATATAAATTACATATATTTCTGTCATAATGTAGTTTACTTTTATTTCTGCATTAACTTAGAAATTGTAATACTTAGATGTTCATTTTTTTATCTGGTTATATATTTATTATTTTGTTTAATGCATAACAGAAAATTTAATATAATTTAAAAACTATTTAATTCAAAAATCAAAAGTTTTATGAATGGGAGGTGAAATGTTTGCTCTTTATTCCTGCTTATTTACATTTGTAATTCATAACTTGTTTTTAATATATTTGATTTTTATTTACAAATAAATCATTCATTTACACATATATTTAAAACAGTAATTATCTTAAATTTTTGAGATTGTGTTCTTTTTAATTGTTTTAAATATTCCTCTACATTGGCTAAAAATTAATTTTTTACATTCTAAATTTTTATTCTATTCATACATTTAAACCTCTTTTTGCTTTTAATGGATACCTTTTTAAAAACTGTACATAACAATTATTATTCATTTTATCTAAATCTTCAATTATTGCAATGAAAGTTTGAAAATTAAATAAATTATCATTTATTATTTCTTGGGAAAAATTATACATTATTTTATCAAAATTCTTAGAGTTTAGTTAATTTACGAATTTTTCCAGAAGGTGACTTTAGTGTCACATTAAATTGAGTTAAAATTGTGAAGGGAAAAAAAAAAATTTTTTTATTTCACTTTTAAAAAAATTCTTAAAATTAAATAGAGGTTAGGTTGTATTCACATTTTATTTTGTGTCTTAATATTTTAATTTTTTATTGCAATTTTTTATATGTTTTTGATCCCTTATAAATAGATTCAGGAAATAATATTTTTATAAATTTAACAATTATAAGCTATTTATGACACGTTTTACTTTAGAGTAAAATTTATTTAATGTGAGTATTGTAAAATAATATTGATTTACTATGTTTTGATTAGAGTTTTTAAATATTTCATATTTTGGTTTTATTGCTACATTAAAATCCTCTTTGTTGCCAACAAAATGTCATCCAAACCTATGCTCAGTTTGTGAAGGTTTGATTAAGTCTTTCTATCTTGAATAAGATTTTTAAGTTTGATGTTATTGTGGGAGCAAATTTTCAGAAAAATTTTCTTTCCAACTTTTACCGATATTTTTCCTTAATTATTTAACCTAAGTAAAAAAAAAATAATATAACTTCACTGAAACTGTGCAATGGCAGGCCATATCCGCTTTTTAAATTTAAAAACAAATTTTAGCTTCTAAATTTTTTAACATAGATTTTTAGCAATGACTATTTATAAAATGATTAATGAAATGCTTTTATATTAAATCGAAAAGCTTTTTAAGTGAATAAATATTATAATAAAGAATAAATTTTGATTTGGTTTCAAATTTGCTTCTTTTTTTTTATTATTATTTGTAAATAAAATTGATATAAAACAAATAAATCAAGATATTATTAGAAGCTCATTTCATTTTAATCAACAGTAATATTAGACGAAGAATTAAACATATACAAAACATAAACATATATAATTTTTTTAACAAAATTTAAATATATTTTATTCTTAGAAATCTTTTTTATCAAAGTGTTTTGGAAAAAAAGTTGTAAGTTCTGTGCAGAAATCTTTACTAAAATTCATGCTTTTTGCTTTGAAATATGTAAAATATTTACATTTAAAATTTCCATTTGTTTGAAGCTTTGTCTGAATTCTGCTGGGATTATAACTGCTACAATTAATTTCGCTTATCTATATATTTTTGCCATTTATCATTATTTTAGACATTGCTATATGTACATACAAAGATTAATTTCGTAAATTTAATCTTAAAATTGTTTTATTTTTATTAAATTGAAATTTTTCTACATACTTTTTGAATCAACTAGCATTTTTTATTATTCTTAAAGTCAAACTTGTTATACTTGTCAAATTCTTAGAAATTTATTTTATTGTTTAATATCCTTGGTAATATTTTTTATATCATTAACAAATTATAAATTTTTACTTTACAAAGTATGCTTGAAAAATGTGATTATTATAAGAAATAATTATTTTAAAGCCACAAATTTTTTTAAGTACTCCTTTTTTTTAAAATTGCAGATGAAAAGAAGGAAAATGGATTGATTTTTGATGATTCTGATGAAGAAGAAAAGGAAAAGGAGGAACAAGAAAAAACTAATAATAAAGAAAATACAGACTATGAAAAGGATAAAGATGAATCTAGTATGTGTATTGGAGAGAAAGAATGTAATGATGACCAACCTAAAGCTAATCCAACTGATGATTCTGAAGAATACCCAAAGCAAAAAGCTGTTGTGGATTACTTAAAAGTAAATCCTTTAATTTTTCTTTGTTATATGTCTATATAAATTACTATCTTTCATTTTTGTTCTTTCACATATATCTTGCCAATCTTTTATTGTAAAAATATGTAAAGGTGCACCATAGAATTTATCACAGTATAGAAATTAAATAAAGATCGATTTTAAAGTTGAACAATGAATTATAAAATAAAATTTACAATTAGATTTTTATGTTTTTATATCATTGACAATTCTAACTATGTTCAATTTAATTTATAGTCAACACAAATTATTTTCATTTCTTTATCAATTTTACATTCTTGATTCTACTGAAGTATTTTTATCTTTGATATGATTTCATTATTTTTCTAGTAATTGTAATAAGTATGAGTTTGAAACTTCTATTTTCTCTCCTTTTCATTCATTGTCAAAACATCCAAAAATGTTATTTAAATAATTACAAATCATTCAATATAATATGAATAAGTAGTTAATTTAAGTCTTTTATTTTTTCCTTATACTTTCTTTCTTCTTATGCTTTCCTTATAAAGTTCTTAATTACACTCATGTCCATAAATTAGGGATAATGAAGTTCAGGCAAAGAAAGAGACAGAAGCGAAACAAATTTGACTTATTTGTAAAGTCCATTTATTAAACAAAAGATAAAGAGCAAAAAAGATGCTATATGTTTGTCATAATTAATAAAAATTGCGATTTTTACTCCCTGGAGCAAATTTCAAAAAAGAACCTATTTACAAAAAAACAGTATAACATGGTTAGTATGATGGTTAATATGGAGTATGTCTCCCAGACGATGCAATACAGGCCTTACAACGCCTAGGCAGGCTGAGTATCAAATTATCAATCTGATCTGGGGGAATATTACACCACTCATCAAGCAATGCCCTCCGAAGTTCCGGTTGACAGGTGGGAGGGGGTTGACGGGCTGCAATTCGTCGGCCAAGCATATCCCACACATGCTCTATTGGATTCAAGTCCAGTGAGTATGCTGGCCAATCCATACGGGTGATATCCTCCAATTGAAGGCATTCGTCTACAATGTTTGCACGGTGAGGACGGGCGTTGTCATCCATAAACAGAAATTCAGCACCCATGGCGCCCCGAAACAGACTGCAAACTAAACCTGGACTCGTCGGAAAACATCACACCAGACCACTGTTGCGATGTCCACAATGCATGCTCTCTACTCCAGGTTAATCGCAGGCGACAGTGAGTTGCGGTAAGCGGAACACATCGGACAGGCCTACGAGCATATAGACCAATGTGCCCTAAGCGTCTGTACACGGTCTGCCTTGAAACTGTCGTACCTGTAGCTGAAGAGAGCTGACGAGACAGGTCTGATGCTATGCTCCGTCTGTTTCTTTTGGCAGTAACTGCTAAATACCGATCCTCATTCGGCGTTGTAACTCGGGGCGACCTGTGCTGTAACATCTACTCACATTACCATCATCTTGGAATCGTTGCCAAAGCCTGGAGATGACACTCAGGGCGATTCCAAGTTCCTCGGATACTTACAGCTGGGTACGTCCACATTCCAGTCGTCCGATAATTCTACCACGTAAAAAATCATCCAAATGCTTCCTTTGTGCCATAACTATGTGGTTATTGCACTGAAAGGCTTTTAAAGCGCTTGTGAACAATTTTACTTCTTTGCCACCATTCCTTATATACCCCTCTCTTACACTCTCGTCATTGTGACGTACTATCCGCGCCATCTGGTGGTTTCCTGTAATTTGCATATTCTTCTTCAAGATATGTGTGATAATTCTACAGGTGAAATTTTTATTTTAGAGTTCAATTTCTGTGTGATTCTAAATTATCCTTAATTTATGGACATGAGTGTAAAACTAATGCATTGTGAAGTTTTCAAAGTAGTTAAAAAAAAAAATGGGCTTGTTAAAAACATTATCAGCATTCTTTTTAACTAAAATCTCATGAATTAAATATTTACAAAATAATCAAAACTGCATTGCATTATTACTTTGTATCTCTTGTTTCCTTTCCTTTTTATTCTTCTCATGAAATTTATTATTTATTAATAATTAAAAAAACTCACAGTACAGTTTTTTAAACTTAATTTTAAAAGTGTACAAATTTGATAAAAATAAGGTTTCTATATTGGTATCCAAATATAATATTATTGATAAATGGAAATAGCCCTATTCGCAGTGTTTAATTTAGCAAGCATAGCAGTGTTTAGTTTAGGTTATTTTTGAAAATGTGCAAATTTGATAAATATATTACTAATTTAATTCATAAGTACAAATTAAAAGGGCTTCATAATTCATCTATAAATTGTAACAGTAATTCTAAAAAGTTTAATTTCTTGTTTTACTGTAATTTCCTACCTATAATTTGAAGCCGCTGCATATAATCTGCAGACATTTTTTTTTTGTGTGTGTTACCGGAAAATCAATTTTTATATATCTCCCACCCAAATAGTGTGTTCCCCCCATTCCTGTCCTACCCAAAAAAGCCCAGAACTTTGTATGTGAGAAAATTGAAAGAAGTGGACTTTGGAACAAGACCATATTTAGCAAAAATAGAAGAAAAAATAATGTTATACATACTGTACATTCATATGTGCTTGAAAATGATGAAAGCTTAGAAAAAATTTTAGAAATTAAATTGCTTTACAGAAGGCGAAATAATAACCTGGGATCCTAGTAATATATTTTTCTCTCTAAGAAGTACAAAGATTACAAATCTCTCATTTTTGCCATAACTTCTTTCCCATTTCTATTATCTTAAATTTATGACATAATTTTTTTGAAAAAAATACTCTTTAAAACAAAAGTTAATTGTTAAATGAATTAGATGCATTGTCAGCAGATTACACAAGATTTTTTTTTTCAGATTAAAATTTACCCTTTCAAATGTTATAGGGCACTATGAATTATAGACAAAGAATTATTGTAATTGCATTCTTTTCCAACTTTCAGTCAATATGATAAAACAGTTTTGAGTTTAATTGTATTTTAATTTTTCTTATAGAACACTTTGAACTTCGCAGAAGTGATACATGGAATTGTAGAACCTGTGTGTGCTTTGTTGCATTCTTCTACTCAAACTGATGTATTAGAAGCTATAGAATTCTTTACTGCTGCTGCGGGAACTTTAGTTTCTGGTTCTGATGTTGGAATAAAGCAAATTCTGGAGCTTGTATGGTCTAATGAATCTGCTATAAAAGATGCTGCTCTTAATGCTTTTAAATCATTGTACTTATCTAAATTTAAAGATAAAAGGTATCTATAAAATTAATTACTATTGTGCTACAGAGTATTTTGCTCCTTTTTATAACATTATTAAAACTACTCATTTTATTTTTCAGAGATATTGCAGAAATTGCAAAAAACTTGATTGATCTACTCAAAAATGCTACGCAAGAGGATGAAATGAATCTTCGAGTTTTTGTAAGATTTTTGTTTAATTTTAATACATCATGAAGAAGAAAATTTATTTTTTTTTAATTACTCACTTATTTGATGTTTTATGAAGGTGATACACTTCAGTAATCTTGGGGAGATACCAGATTCCATTTCTGGTATTCTGTGGTCAAATTTAATGAATCCTGCATCAGGTTTAACAGAAAAAGAGAATATTGCAATTTTAATGCTTTTAGGCATGGTAACTGAGTAAGTATGTGGACATTCATTGATATTATCATTTGATTATAAGTTTACTGACCAACGGTTCTTTCATTTTTGAATTTGATTATATTTATGTTAAATATATGGAATAGTATACATGTTGAGCAATCAAACTTTTTATAGAAATGTTTGAGAAAATAAAACATATAATTTTGAATATTATAAATGAGATGAATTCAAAATGATTTCTTTTATATATATATATATAAGAAATCATTTGGACATAGGTTTTTATTAAAAAATATATCATAATTTATCTTTTGAAAAATAAATTATATAGATATCATCTAATTAGCAATTGTAGTAATTAGCATCCAATATTCTTTTAATATTAACATTATTCATTTGACCATTATTCAAGTGATAAACCAGTATCAAGAAGCTTTGTGTTGAGTGCTGCAAAAGATTCTCTTATAGTTAAATATTATTTTGAAAACACAAAAATTTTAATTTGTATTTAATAATATCATGTAAGTACAATTTTAAAGGAGGGAATTTTTTAGATGAATTTTATTTAATATAAGCATACATAATTTGTATTTATATTTCACTATATAGGCAGCACCCTGAATTTGTATCGCAGCACTTAAATACCCTTGTACAATATGGACTTGTATCTGAAGGCAAGAAAGATTTTCAATTAGCCTTATACACTCTAAAAATTCTAAACAAAGTAAATATGAAAAATAGAGGAAAGGTGAGATATAATCTGTTATAAATATATTTTTGGTTAATTTAACTAAACATTAAAAAAATTAAATAAATATGTTATGCAAATGCAATAAAGTATGAAGTAAATAATTCCCTCATCTGACTCATAACTTCTTTAAAACCTGGAAAATTTAATAATTTCTTCCTTATATATTACATTTAAATTGTTTTAACTGCTTTTTCTTTAACGTAATACAACCTATTATATTGTTGCCTGACTCGTGGCTCAATGGCAATATGCGCTGCTGGTGAGCATTAGGGCAGAGGTACACTCCACTAGCAGCTATGTTGTAAACCAGGGGTCCCCAAACTATGGCCCGCAGGCCAAATCCGGCCCTCGATAGCAAATAGCTTATTGTTGCTGTAATAAATTGGATAAAAAAGCACAGAATGATAATCACTCGGTTTTATTGACTTGCTAGGTAAAGCTTAATGGCAAGCATAATACACAGAAAATTTAACTTAAGCATAACAACTAAGAAACAATTGAAATGAATCTCACTAACATTATAAACTAGTGAACATCCCGCTGTTACCCTCGGTAGTAATGTTGGGGTAAAGAGTATTGCATATGTATGTATATCGATGTTTGGAATGTATATATCCTGAATCAAACATGATTTTTATCCTGAAAATCCCTCGGGAACGGAAAAGCTAAATTAACGCGAATGAAACCGTGGGGTATCTATTTGCAAAAAAAAATACTAATGAGATTTATGTAATTGTGATTTTTCGCTGACAATAATTTGTAGATGTGGATCAATTTTACTTGTACCAATTATTAATAGAGAGTGTAGTAATTGAACCAGCAAATATAGCAAGCATATGCTCGTTCAGAGCGCGTACTCGGCGTTTAGTCTAGAAATTATAGATAATGGTGGAAAAATTAAAACGGTTTTGGCCCTTGGTACCTACTGGAGTAAACAGTATAGCCCTAATGCTAGAAAGTTTGGAGACCCCTGTTGTAAACATTGTTTTAAAAATTGGCGTTTGTGATGTTCAGCATCTTGCCTCGTTAGTCGGACTACCTGGTAGGAGTTTTCTTCGTATGGGTTCTTCCCCATACGATACAAAATGCGGGGTAGTTCCCCCTAAAAGTCCTCCCTGAAGGCACATCTGTATATGTGTACAACAACATTATATTGTTTCTTCAATTTTTTATCCCCCCCTAATATGCATATTACAACTAGGTGCTATTGTAGTTGAATATTATCTATAAAAAATTGAATGAACTTCAAATAAATGAATTTTTATAGCAAATATGTCTTAATTGTAGTTATTTTACCATTCTTCTTCTTAATATCTTTCCTTTTTTTAGTTTCAATCTGCTAATGCCATTGATGAAGAAATGCGCTTGCCACCTGATCATATTGTTGCTGAAAATATAAAGTCTCTCCTTATTGATGGTAAACATTTTAATGCTTTTCCCTAACATAATTATAGTAAAATTGTTTATCGAAAATGTACTATAATTTTGAACTAAATTGTTCTAATTAAAACCTTTTTTATTTTATTTTTTAACTCTTTAAAATTTGAAATATTATTTTATTCTTTACTCTGATGAAGTTCAGATAAATGAATGATTCATTAGATCAAAATGAAAACATTCTGATTTGCTAATTAAAACATTCTATGTGTAGTACTTTTGATGAAACTTGATTAATGGACTTACATGTGAAGTTTTTAAACTTGCTATTTTTATTGTAATTTTTACTTTCTGTTCTTTTTAAATGGCATTTAAGTTTTTATCATATATTTATTTTCATTCTGAAAGCTTTTAAAGATTTATTTTTATTGATACTTGCAAAAAAAAATGGCAGGATCTGTTATATACAGAATTTCCTCATTAGATAATGCACATGTTAAAAGACGACAAAAAAAAAACACTTTTTAATCAATAACTTTATTCAAGGTTGCCCCCCTAAAAAATCATGGATGCATGATATAATAAATCCCTTTATAACATAGGGCCATTGTAATAGATTTTTATGTTAATTTTCCTGTGCTTTATTATTATTTTTATATACTATGTGAAAAAGTTAGACTGTTGCCAAATAAATAAATCAGAACTGAATGGGACACCTGTTTCAAAATTTATTTATTCAATAGTTACTTTAAAATAATTCTAAATATGAGAAACTTTGATCACACACTTAAAAGGTACATGATTACAATAAATTTTTGTACTCAAATACCCTTTTCTATTCAACATGCAAATGATTAAATATTGACTTCCAATTAGGGATTGCAATACCAAATACCAGTATTTTGGGCCTTTTGTAATACCGGTATTCACAAGTTTAAATACCGTTTTTTCGGTATTTATTAGAAATTTAGAATTCTTATCAGTGAATTCTTATCTGAAAATTAGAAATACTTATCTGCGAAAACAAGATTTAGTGTTGTAGTTGTAAAGAAAGTGTGTAATATTTCAATATTTTTTTAGATTGGTGAGTTTGTTATTCACATTGTATTTGCATATCATACTTAAGAGTTCAAACCATTTTTCAGATTTATTATATATATATACTCATAAATAATACTCCTAATAATGAATAAGAATAACATTAAAGAACATAAAAAAATCAGTTGATAATACTTCGGTTTGGTCTCATTATTTATATGATGAAAAGAATAGGGTGGCACTGTGTAAAAAATGTTCAAGAGTTGTTAAAGTGAATGGAGGAAGTACAAGCGGACTCCATACCCATTTAAAAACGAAATGCGATACAAATTTTTTTAAAGAGGAAAGAATCTAATTGCGATGAAGATACAAACTTAAGTGCAGTTTCTAAGCCCAAGCCATCGGGGATTTTAGATTATTTTGAAATAAAAAAAAAAAAGTCAATTTGGATAAACCACAAATACAACAAAAAACACCTGTGTTTTCTTTCTTTTTCTCTAAAATTTCTAATACCGGTATTAAGATCTAAAAAATACTGGTATTGAACTTTTGGGCCGATATTGCAATCCCTACTTCCAATTTGTACTTGGAACACCTGAGCAGGACAACCGAACATTAGAATAAAAGAGAAGAAATTCCATTTCTAAAGTGTAACTTACATCAGTATTTAGTTTTGTCTACTGTGTACTAATGCCTCTCTTGCGAATACACACAATATGGTCCCCATTTGAGAGAAAACTTATGATTGGGTTAAAAGAAATAAAATTTTCAAATCGAAGGATTGTTTATCATTTGGATCAAAGCAATTATTAAACCTAACTGATCATAGTATCAAAAATGGCAATGGTTGATATAGAATGAGGACAGAGCAATCATCAGACTGAGCTCATAACAACTGACTAGCATAGAACTGTTTTTAGACATGTACCAGGTGGGTTGAAAAGTTCGTAGGCTAGCATAGAAAAATTCTTTTTTTTTTATATAATTTGATTTCATTATTCAATATAGTTGTCTTCGAGGGCAATACAACGATTATAGTGGTCATACAATTTTTCGGTACCATTTTTATAGTACGATTTGTCTTTAGCCTCAAAATAGGCTTCAGTTTCGGCGATTACCTTTTCACCGGCGCGAAATTTCTGTCCAGCGAGCATCCTCTTGAGGTCTGAGAACAGGAAAAAGTCGCTGGGGGCCAGATCTGGAGAATACGGTGGATACGGAAGCATTTCGAAGGCCAATTCATGCCATCGTTTTCATTGATTTGTGACAGGATGCATTGTCTTGATGAAACAGCACTTTCTTCTTCTTCAAATGAGGCTGTTTTTCCGCGATTTCGTCTTTCAAACGCTCCAATAATACTTAATAGTCGCTGTTTATGGTTTTTCCCTTTTTAAGATAGTCAATGAATATTATACCATGCGTATCCCAAAATATTGATGCCATAACCTTGCCAGCCGACTTTTGCGTCTTTCCACGCTTTGGAGTCGGTTCATCACGTGCAGTCCTATAATGCTATAACTCGCATACTAATAGTGCAACAGCTGTTAAATTTATACACGTGTCTTTTGAAGGTTAGGGCTAACTAAAAATCATATGGATTTAATACTAGTAGCGCCATCTATGTGTCAGCCTATGAACTTTTCAGCCCATCTGTTATCTTGCTTCAAAAGCATGTTGAGAACAGCAGTGGAATTCTAGCGAGACCGTGACCCACCACGTAGTCCATCAATCCAGAGTTATGTTATTATACAACTCTCGTTTGATAGGTGAACATTGTAAACTGTCAACGCAACAACTTTACAACACTTTGATCCTTCGGTGTGTTCTAACCTTAGAGTAAATGAAAAGAAAAGACATTTCAAGAAACACAGGGCAGTCATTTCTACTTTGACCAGCTAGATCTTTCCTCCTTAGAGCTTGGTTGGGATCTGATAAGCAATAGCCTACCTATCCAAATATCTTGCAGCCTAAGTCATAAATTGGAGAGAATGGAGCAAGAACTCTGAAAGGGGGAGGAGGGCCAGAAGTGGGCCAACAAGTTATTTGCTGTTTGTAGCTGCATTGCTTGAATTCAATTTCTCTGAAAATTTAATTACTTTTTTCTGTGCACATATATTCTATGATTTTTTTCCCCTGTTTTTATTTTTCAATGAGTTTTGTGTAGGGATTGCAATATCGGACCAAAAGTTCAATCCGGTTTTTAGATCTTAATACCGGTAGTAGAAATTTTAGAAATAGAAAGAAAACAGGTGGTTTTTTTTTTTTTTTTTTTTTTTTTTATTAGACAATGTAAATATCACAAAAAAGTAAAGGAACATGTTATTTATTTAAATCACAAAAAAGTGTAAATATCACTATTCAGTCTGTGGTACTATTACAAATTTTTTTAATTTGATCTTTAAAAACACCACGCATCAATTGTACTATCATTAAGCCTGCAACGCAGTTTTGTGCAAAAATTACCAGCTGTCGAAAACGCTCTTTCAGCATCTACGCTATTGGGTGGTACTGTTAGCAATGCGCGATAAACTTTTTCCAAGTATTTACCTCTAAATCCCTCATCTTCAAATAAATCTATTACTCGTCGGATTGTTTTGGATACAGCCGATTTCTGTACTGTATTTTGGTTTGTTGAAATTTTTTTAGTTATCGCCAATTCTAATTTTTGCTCAAGAGACAATCCCTTTTCACTATCGACATTAGTATCATCATAATCTTTGATAACTGTACCGAATTATTCTGAACGTGGATAGGTTCTGAATTCTGAATAAGAATTCACAGATAAGAATTAGAATTTCATAGATAAGAATTCTTTCACAGAAAAGAATTCTAAATTTCCAGTAAATACCGAAAAAGCAGTATTTAAACTTGTGAATACCAGTATTACAAAATTGTACAAATGGCTCAAAATACCAGTATTCGGTATACTGGTATTGCAATCCCTAGTTTTGTGTATTTGTTTGAATTTTAGTCGAGTTGAAAACAAATTATGTTGCATTTTAGGGAGAACGGAGATGTTTTAATTATACTGTGTTTTATTAATTAATTTGATAATCAATTAATAAAATATCCAAAAAAAGGGAAATTAAGATATATGGTAATATTGCTTATAATACATGAAACATACAAATACTTTTAAAACGCAAAAATAATAATTGTATCATTAGTAACATATGTAAGGTAAAAATATATGATATATGTAAAGTAAAAATAAATATCGCAATTTCTTGTAGGCATAAAAAATTTAGAAGATAATCAATGGACACCGATGGCTAGTGAAGCAATATACACTCTGTTTTGTCTTATCCAAGAACCAGAGATACTTTGCATGAAAATTCTGAAGAAAATCAACAAAATTTTTGTGGAAGAACTTGTTTCAAATAGTAATGGTAAGTATGATTTTTTCTACTATTTTTAAAGAATAATTGGGAGGAAAATCCATCTCATGTAAATATATCTTTTAAAATGATGAATTCTGAATAGCATTTATATTTTGATGTAATCTTCAGTCTTCAGATTTTCTTTTTTATTACTGTTTTATTTTGTCTGATAGCTAATCCAAACAGTCTATTTGAAAACATTTCAGTTCACACATATGGGTTTTTTTCCATGATTAATTTTCATAAGCTTTAAAAGGAATTCAATACATATGAGTTATATATGTATAACACATTTTAAAATTTTCATAAAATTGCTGCAAAAAAAAGGGTCAAATTTTGCTCAAAAATAATTTTATAGTAAGAATTATAATATTTAAAGGAATGCAACAATTCAAAGAATCTAGTTAACATTTAAAATGCATCACAACTAAATTAAAATGATCAGGATCATTTTTTTAAAACAGTATTTATTCTTTAAACATTTACTAGTATCATCAAATATCTACAATTTGGATGTAAATTAATTTGTTTTTATAACTACTACTTACATGTTTTTATTTAATAAATATTTACTAACTCCTATATGCAGTAGTGATCAAAATTAAGAGAATTTTCGCCTTCAGTTGGATATCTCCAGAATTACTGAACAGTTTTTAATAAAATTATATATGACTGATATACTCATGTGTATACTCATGTGTATACTCATGATATGTGTATGACTGATATACACAATCCAGTCGCATTAATGTGACCACCTTTCAAAAGCCAGAATATATTTATATATATATATATATTCAAAAGCCAGGATATATATATATATTCTTTCTTTCTTTCTAATCCAGCTGGCAAACACTTAGACAGCTTGGTCTTGGATGCCTTAAAGCAAGCGCTGCACAGACGTTACTCACTTTGCATTATCCAGGGGGCGCGTGTAACTTGAAGATAAGCCACGGACGCGGAGTAATAATGTCCCCGCAACGCTCTACAGTCATATTAGACCCGAACCTACGGTTTAAAGTGGATTCCGAACCACTACACACATCCATGGCACCACCGGGACTCGAACCCGAAACCTGTGGTACCGAGCGCCAGAGCGCTAGCCACTCTGCCATTCAGGCCCCAAAAGCCAGAATATACATTCTTGTATATTTTGGCTTTAAGTGGAATGTGTTATTAAGTGAAATTCTTTATATACACTCCACTGCAATGTGCTGCCACCTGCCTTTTGCGATTGGTTATTTCATGTTGACGTCGAAAGTAGGTGGTGGTCACATTAATGTGACTGGACTGTGTATTAAAAAATTAATTATTATAACCTCACAACACTAGTGGTACACTTGTACATTTCAGCACCAAAAAAGTACAGCTTAAAATATTAGCACATAAAAATATGTTAATGTAGTTATGGACATCTCTTAAAGCTCTCACAAAATTAATTTATACTGGAAGATAGCTTTTTTGAGTTCCTGGCGAAATTGGTTCTGTTTTCTTACACATCCACGGCTGTCACAGATGTAAGGTTAGTTGCAATTGTCCTCCCAAGAATGTCCTAAACTGCTTTAACTGGCCAATTTATCCAACAAATAACCTTTTCAGGAATTTGTTGTTGATGAATCCCATGTAAATGCATGCTATAGTACATTAGCATGAAATCGAAGTCAACTTCGCCTTTGAAAAGTAGAGCATAGCATTCCAAGATCTTGTCCCTTTATTTCACAGGATCTTTAACAAAGTCATATATGCACCCATCCAACAGATGCTTGCTTATACCATCAAACCTCTGCTGCCATAGTGGTCCCTTTATCGAAAATTGAAGGACAGTAGGTCCATGGTTCTCTCTAGATCAGGGGTCTCCAAACTACGGCTCCTGGCCAAATACGGTCCGCCAGTGTCATCCATCCGGCGCGTGACAGCGAATAGCTTATTGTTGCTGTAATAAGTTGGATAAAAATCACAGAATGACAATAACACTGTTTTATTTACTTGCTAGGTAAAGCTTAATGACAAGCATAATACGCAGAAAATTTAACTTAAGCATAACAACTAACAAATAATTGAAATGAATCCCCCTAACATTATAAACTAGGGAACATCCCGCGGTTACCCTCGGTAGTTATGTTGGGGTAAAGAGTATCGCATATGTATATATGCAATACTCTTATGTGATATATATCGATGTTTGGAATGTATATATCCTGAATCAAACATGATTTTTATCCTGAAAATCCCTCAGAAACGGAAAAGCTAAATTAACGCGAATGAAACCGCATGGTTTCCACTTGTAAAAAAATACTAATGAAATTTATGTAATTGTGATTTTTCACTGACAGTAGTTTGTAGTTAGCAAGCGTATGCTCGCTCAGGGCGCGTACTCGGCAACTAGTCTAGAAATTATAGATAATGGCAGAAAAATTAAAACGATTTTGGCCCTAGGTACTTACTGGAGTAAACAGTATGGCCCTAAGGCTGGAAAGTTTGGAGACCCCTGATCTAGATCAACATACATTGAAAGTAAGGGGTTAGGCAGAACATGATATCATCAGTAAATAATATGGGCCCTCATTAGTATATGGTTCAAAGTTGATGGTTCTTTAAAATAGTGGGACACAAACAACTATAAATTCATATTCCTGTGTCAGATAAAAATCACATGAAAGTTGGTAGCTGTAGAACTTTTTGTTATGTGTCACTAGTGAACAAATGTAAATTTTCATTTGCTACTGCGACTCTTGGGTTGCCTTGCCCCGGCTTTCCCTCTGGGAATTCTGTATTTTCAAACTGTTTCCACAAACTAGACATGATGCCTGGCATCACATTTCAGTCTCTAACAATTTGCACTTTAGATTAACCTGCTTCTAGTGTTCCCAAATTCAACACTTCATTATATTACACAGACTTTAATGGTTACTTATTGTGTGAACATGATCTCCTGGTTAGATGTCCATGGCGTCTTAAAAAAAGTGAAGCTCTAAAATAAAAAATAAATACTACTGTGCCCAAAAAGTAAAGCCAATTTTCAATTTAAATTTCCTGGGCGTATGAAAAAGTAATATATATATATATATATATATTTTATTTTATTATTATTTATTTTTTTAGTTTGTTGGCACTGTCCTTGACATCTGTGTGAAATTTGACGTCAAAATATTCGTAAGTGTTTGAGTTACACTTGGCTTTGTGAGACGCTAAAACTGATTTCGGCGATTTTTTAAATGTCGGAATTAATTGAGCAAAGACTTTAACATAGACTTGCATTAAATTTTGTTTGCGGAATGAATATTTGTGTGGGGAAACATTTAGAATGTTGCAGAAGGCATTCTGTGAGCAAACTATATCGGAAAGAAATGCTTACCAGTGAACAGTTCAAAGAAGGCAGAAAACGCTCAGGTCGACCATCAACCGACAAAGCTCACGTTCAAAAAATTAAAGATTTGTTGCTTGCAAACCGTCGATTTACAATTAGAGAACTTGCTGCTGATGTTGGAATTTCAAAAGGATCTGTCAATTCCATTTTAAAAGATGTTTTGGGCCTCAAACGCGTCAAATCTCAATTGGTACAGAAAGCACTGAATTTTTTGGAAAAACATCGTCGCGTGAACAATGCTTTCTGACTATCAGGACAAGCTGAAATGTATCATAACTGGAGATGAGACTTGGATTTATGCTTACAACTCGGAAACAACCTATCAATCGAGCGAATGTGACAAAAGTGAAGCAAGACCGTAAAGAGCGTGACAAAGTCACTCAAAAATCAAGGTCATGTTGATTGTTTTCTTCGATTACCATGGTGTGGTGCATTGTGAATTCCTTCCGCCGGGCCAAACTGTCAATAAAAAATATTATTTGAGTGTTGTGCGTCATTAGCGGGAAGCTATACGCAAAAAGAGGCCACATTTATGGAAAGACAACTCTTGGTTTTTGCATCACAATAATGCGCCAGCTCACTCTTCATTGATTCTCCGTGACTTTTTCGCCAAAAGTGAAACCATATCGTTCCACAACCACCGTATTCACACCGTGCGATTTCTGGCTATTCCCTAAACTAAAAAGACCACTCCGGGGACACCGTTTTGAAGAGATTCAACGTGAATCGACGCGCGCTTTGAAGGCCATCCCGGCCAATGACTTTTTAGCATGCATTGAGGATTTGAATAAACGTTGGCATAAGTGCATTGTGTCGAGAGGGAATTACTTTGAAGGCGGTGAAATAAACTCGGAAGAATAAATAAAGAGTTTTTGAAAAAAAATTTTAATTGGTTTTAGTTTCTGTGTACAGTAGTAAGAGTATAAGTTATTATTTAAAGCAGATTAATCACCTTCTACAACACGAAAAACTTTTATTTAAAATAAAAATGATAATTTTCACATGATTTTATTGATATGTTTTTTAAAACTGGCATGAAATCTGTGTTGCTAAATCTAACGATTGACCCATATCATGTCACATGCTCTGTAGTTCATTTTGAATTGTCAGAATTTTAAAATATAAGTTATTGTTTCCATATCCTCAAAATAGTGTCTAAGGTCTAGTTTATGTTTATAAAAGTTAATTTAATTATCACTTAACAGACTTCTCTGTATGAATTGGGTATTACTTCTTGTAGTATATATTTGAACAAATGAGTCTTCATAAAATTCTAGAGTTATTAATTTTTTGTTATTTTCGAATTGCTATTTATTTTGATACACGGTACTAAATTATAATTAGAGCAATTTGGATTATTGTAGGGAACAGTACACTAAGTAAACTTCACAATCTATTATTTCAATTTCATTAGCATTGACTTTTTTTATCGGTAGATAGGTTTAGTAGTCATTTCATGTCTAAATATATATATATGAAAATAGAATTATACCAGACTATGAGGAGACTATTATCAATCTCTTTGTGTTATCTATATTGTATTGCTTTGGTTTTATTAACATACAAATTGTTCATTATATTTTTCAGAAGAAAATACAACTTATGACGTCTCTAACGTTCTCTGGGCAAGGTTTATGTCTCTTTGTGGTCATATTGCTTTACACTATTTGACATACTTAAAAGTTGATTATTTTGCTCACTTGAGAAGACAGGAAATCTACAGAGAACAACGTCGTCGACAATCTACTGTGAACTTTTCTACTCCAAAATATCCTAGCATGAAAGAAACTCCCAAATCAAAAACGGTAAATTAATTTCCAGTTTTTCTTTTTTGTAGATGTGCTTTATGCTTAATTTTTCCAATGTTTATCACACATTTTGCTTTCAAAATGTGTTGCAACAATATGTTTTATCATATTAATGCAACATTTTTAGGTTAGTAAAATATGCAAATGCTATAGTAAACCATTAGCATTTGGTTTACTATCACTAAATTGTAATGGAGTTTTATTATTATTTAGTTTATTCTGTCCTGATAGAACAATCTATAACTTTTCGTAATTAAATATTTATAATTCATTTTTCTTCTCAAAAATTATTTTTAACATATTTTTTTCAAATTTTATTTTATTTAGGAATGTATTTGTATTATTAACAAAAATAAATAAATAAATGTGATTGAAAATCTCCTTTTTTTATCTAGAAAAAGAGACAAAGCATTAGTCGAAACTACAAATTAGTTCCACCTATTGATGAAGAAACAACCTTTGAGCAAATTCTTGAAATTTGTGCTAAAGAAGTTAATGATGGTACATATAATTCTAACATACTTTTACAATTCAAATCATACTTTTACTGTCATGTTTAATTTATAAAAAAAAAAAATAATTGTTTAATTCAAAATATATTTTTATTAAAAAAAAATTTGTATTAGTGTTAATTTTATGTTTCTGAAAAAAATTGCTTAAAAGCAAACATTTTTGTATTTCAATACATATAAAGATGAAAATTAAAACTTTTATTATTAACTGATTATGATGCTGGGGTATTAATTAAGATAAACACTATAACAAGTAACCATTTTTCCCCAAATCAAGATTTTACAGAAATTTAAACAGAATCTTTATATTGGATTTGTAAGATAAAAAAAAATTTAGTAAATTTGTAGATTTTTAAAGATTTAATAAATAAAAAAAAAGGATTATTCTTAGCTGCCTCTTCTGCAAAAATCTGATAGTTATTGAGATTTTTGCCAATCTATTAAGAAATTGTACTAAATTTTC
Organism: Caerostris darwini; assembly: GCA_021605075.1. Taxonomy (NCBI): domain Eukaryota; kingdom Metazoa; phylum Arthropoda; class Arachnida; order Araneae; family Araneidae; genus Caerostris; species Caerostris darwini. Next base: position 54,622 of record BPLQ01006519.1, read on the forward strand.
TCTTTATTGTAATACTAATTTGTAATTGTCCATTGATTAGAAAATTTTTTTAAAAAAAGCCCTTTCTGCAAATAGGAACATATACTTGCCAAGACATAGAGAGCAAGTCAAATTGCTTTCCTGTAAAACTATTTATAGGAGTGATATGCTGACTGCAACGCATTGTTGATTTGTTGGTGGCCTATATATCAAATAAACATTTCTGTTTTGAATTACTTTTTGACCTTCACCTTTAGAATCACAGATTTAATTACCCAGGTGCAATACTTGGAGCCTGCCATACTGCATTTACATTTTGCAATCAAATTTGCTAAGTAAAGCACTCTTTTTTCAAACCCAATGAAAGGACTTTTCAGTTCAAAGATTCAACATGAACATTTCTGGCATGGACACATAATTATGAAAAACCAATTTGTTTTATATACCAAAAACTAGAAAAGGGAGAAATTCTATTATAAACATAGGTTTAAATGTATAATTAAAATAAATAATATTTTTCTGTGTCTATTACAAAGAATCATTTATAAAAGTGGAAATAGTCTTAATAAAATTAATTATATAATGTTTATGCATGTAAAAATATTAAAAAATTTGTATTTATTGTTAAAGTTTATATATTTCAGAAACAAAACTGATTGGTAGTTTACTTCCCATTGTTGTATCTACTTGCCAATCTTGTTTAAAAGAATTTAATAAAGAAGTACAAGCAGCAGCCTCACTTGCCTTGACAAAATTTATGCTTTTCAGGTAACAAAATGTTAACTTGAGTAATGAATCATTAAAAAAAAATTTAATGAAATTATACTCTGCCTTCTTTTTTCTTCAATAATATGAAATATTTATATTAAATTAAGAATACGCGAAATTTCATATTGGTAATCGTTTTTAAAATGAAATAATATTTGCATTCAACATATTGTATAGAATTAGAATTATTATTTAATGTATTATTATATTTTAAATTTAATCATCCCATTAATTGCCTTATTCATATTTAAAGCTGTTTTTTACAATTTATTAATTTGCTGCATGTTTTAGACACTATTATTATTTTATAATTCTACCTTTTCTTTGTTTTAAGCTTCTTAAAAGGATTGGGTTTACATGAACCTTCTAAAAAAATTGATAAATTAAGCAAAACTATAAAAAATGAAATTGACAATATTTATATTTTACAGAAAACATGTTAATGTTGACATAATGAAATACATGAATGTTTTACATATTTGTTTATATTTGCAAGAAAACAAAGGGCACTTTTTAACATTTGGAAGAAAATAAAGTGCAATTTTTTAACATTTACTTTTGTAAAATGATTCTGCAAAATAAACTAATTCTAAACATACTATGCATATATTTTTCGTAATTTATTAAAAAGTTATATGTAAACAATAGGATAATGGTTTAAATTAACCATCCTGTAAAAGAAACAGTTTAAATGCCACTTAGTCAAAACTTTTTTGATTTGCTAATTGTATTATAGAATTTAATAAACAGCTGAGTGATTATTTTTTAGAAGCAGAGAAATTTATTTTTAAAATTGTGAAACTAAAATAATATTTAATTAACTTTGACACTATACTTTGAATTAAATTAGATTTTTTAAAACATTCTTTAAGTAATAAGGATTGTTTAAACAAATGTTTAGAAAAAATAATGTACTTTTAAATTTTTATTTTTAATCCTTAATCTCTGAAAAGCAACTTAATTATTAATTGGTTATAGTTACAAAAAAATTAACTACATTACAATAAATGGTTGGTATAGAACATTAGTTTACTTTTAATAGATTGTTTAAGTTTTAAAACACAAGAATTTTAGAACTACTTATTTCCATAATAAAGCATTAATTTATTATTATTTTTTTTTTTCTTTTAATTCAGAATCATATGTTGACTTTTTATAGTGAAAAGGTGTGTGCTGAAAATATGCAACTTTTTGCTACTATCACTGAAAAATCTCCTGAAGCATATATTCGTGCTAATATGGTGGTTGCTATGGGAGATTTATCGACAAGTTATCCAAATATTGTAGAGCCATGGACACCTCAAATTTATCAAAGGTAAAAGTCTGAATTTTAAATGATTTCTCAAATATTATTGACTATGATGTGTATTTTTAAATTGAGAAATTAAACTACATTTCTAGAAATAATATGTTAGCAATAGAAAAGGTATTATTTTTTATTCTTTTTACATTAAAACAGAAAAAAACAATTAATGTCAGTATGATAATTATTTTATGTTGATCTATCCATTGAGATGTGATAAGTTATAGGGGTTTAATAATTTAGCAAATTTTCCTGTAATAAGTAAATTTAATTAATTTTCATATTAAAAGTTTGTGAACTAATTTATTATAAAGCATCAATATATTAACCATAATTTTTTTAAATCAAAAATACATTAATAGCTTTTGACTTTTAATTTTCTTTCGAAATATTACTAATACAGTAACTGATTAAGTTAATCAACTTTAATATTTAAAACTAGCATGTTATTCTTATCACTATGCTTTTAATATGGGCACAAATTGATCGAAGAAATATTTTTTCCCTTCAATACCAGACAATTGACTAGAAAATAGTTATTAGAGATTATATAGCATATACAACCTTCTCTAATCCTTTAAGACCTATTTTTTTATATATATATATATATATTTAAATTTTACTTTTTTTTTTAATTTTTAGTAGATATTGACTCCAATGATACTAAAATAATTAAACTAATCTATGCTCTCCTACCCTGAGGCATGGAGGGCACCAACACGATCATGTGGGTTAGGCTTTTCCATGAAAAAATTTCAAAAATGTCTCACTTGCACCAGGGATTGCAATACCGGTATTCACAAGTTTAAATACCGTTTTTTTCGGTATTTACTAGAAATTTAGAATTGTTATCTGTGAAATTCTTATTCTTATCTGTGAATTCTTATTTGTGAAAACAAGGTTGTAGTTGTGAAGAAAGTGTGTAATATTTCGACAATTTTTAATTTGGTGAGTTTGTTATTCACATTCTATTTGCATATCATACTTTAGAGTTCAAAATATTTTTCAAATTTATTATATATATACTCATAAATAATACCCCATAATAATGAATAAGAATAACTTTAAAGAACATAAAAAATCAGTTGATAATACTTCGGTTTGGTTTCATTATTTATATGATGACAAGAATAGGGTGGCACAATGTAAAAAATGCTTAAGAGTTATTAAAGTGAATGGAGGAAGTACAAGAACTCCATACACATTGAAAAATGAAACACGATACAAATTTGTTAAAGGGGAAAGAATCTAATTGTGATGAAGATACAAACTTAAGCACAGTTTCTAAGCCCAAGCCATCAGGGATTTTAGATTATTTTTAAAAAAATAGATAATTTTGATGGAATTATAAATAAAATAACAGCATTAGATGGTTTGCCATTTCGAGTGCTTTGCAGTTTCTTTCTTTTTCTAAAATTTCTATTACCGGTATTAAAACCGGCATCCCGGTATTAAGATCTAAAAAATACAGAATACCGGTATTGAACTTTTGGTCCGATATTGCACTCCCTACCTGCACCATTGTACATTCTCGGGCTTAAAGGGCTAAGGTACATCTTTTTACACTATATCCACAAACAGGGAGTGAATATATACTGTCATTTCCATATTAACTTTGCATACATTAGAAATGAATTGAAAGATAAATTAATGCCGATATCACATAAGGGCATTGCTTTATATCTAAATGACTCAAATATCTCAAGCCTCACTGACAGGTTAGGGATTTTTTCTGACTGCAAGTCGGCTCTGGAAGCAATTAAAAATGGAGATACTAACATCACTTCTGCGATAAATGTTCTGCTAGAGACTCTACACTGTAGAGGCAAATCATGTCATCTTCAATGGATTCCCGCACATGTCAACATTGAGGGCAATGAATGCGCTGACACTTTAGCCAAAGAAGCCAGGGACAATGATCAACCCAGGACTACCATCACACTTGCAGATGCTAACGCAGTTGCCAAAAGCCGACTCATTCCTCATAACTTTAAGAAGCCACTAATTACGGACTTCCAACTGCCCTAGGAAGCTGACATCAGTCATTAGCAGACTCAGAACTAATTATTACAGAAGGATGAAAATTCTCCCAGACAAGACCAGGGAATACATCCCCTGCAGAAATTGCCGCAACGCTTTCCTAAGCACATTCTAGAGTGCCCAGCACTCGTTCCCCATGTTTTGCAATTGGGTATGGTGCCAATCGAGGCCAAATTAAGAGAAGTCCTGTATAGTGAAGCGGCGACGTTGCTAGTGGCCGCTATCTAGAAGACTTTTGACTTGATCTAACATAGATAATAATATTTGGTACTTACGTATTAACGATACCTTGGCGACAGACTTGGTGGTTTTTAAGTGTCGCCAATCTAACAGCTACAGATTTGGCGGTTTTTAAGTGTCGCCAATCTAACAGCTGCAGATTTGCTGAGTTTTGACGCCATTTTGTAGTGCTACGAAAATGCGTATTTGGAATTTGCCAGAAACAGAACAAGATGCAATTTTATTTTTTCAGGAGCGAAATATTTTACCAAAACAACGAAAATGTCCCAATTCCCATGACATGAAACTTTATTTTGGTGAACGTAACTTTTGGAAATGCAATTTCAGTCAGTGTGCTCATCGTGTGGGACTTAGAAAAGACAACTGGTTTGAGGGAAGCAGAATTCCATTTTGTACAGCTTTGAGATTCATATGCTGCTGGTGCGAGGAGTTGACGTCGACTAAATTTTGTGAAAAGCAACTTGATTTATCGGATAAAACTGTTATAGATTGGAACAATTACATGCGTGAATTATTTTGAAAGCGTTTTGATTTTAAATGAAGTGTTTTATATATTTTATTATTTGGAACAAAAATTTTAAGTGTAGATTGGCGCCACTTAAAAACCGCCAAATCTGTAGCTGCGGTTGGCGCGTGTGCTCTTTATTGGTGCAACTGTCGCCAAGGTATCGTTAATACGTAAGTACCTAATATTTTAAATCCATGGACACGATAACAACAACAACATAAGGGCATTTATGAAAAGTTTGTTGAATTTTAGAACAATGCTTATTTTCTATTGTTTCTTCAATTGTTAAATGCAAGCATCTGATTGTGTTTTTTATTTAAAGATTAAACGATCCTGAAATGTTTTTTTATATTTAAATTTTTAGTAGATATTGACTCCAATGATACTAAAATAATTAAACTAATCTATGCTCTCCTACCCTGAGGCATGGAGGGCACCAACACGATCATGTGGGTTAGGCTTTTCCATGAAAAAATTTCAAAAATGTCTCACCTCCACCATTGTACATTCGCGGGCTTAAAGGGCTAAGGTACATCTTTTTACACTATATCCACAAACAGGGAGTGCATATATGCTGCCATTTCCATATTAACTTTTCACAGTAGATCTACCTCCCCGTGGTGCACCTGGTAACATTTTTCAGTGGCTAAAAGATCTACAACTTGGCATTATGTTAGATTAATGAACTCTGTTTCAGCATGTTTTGTTGTATTCTCTGTTCTTTTTTATTTTTCGTATGGTGTGTGTGTGCGGGTTTTTTTTTTTTTTTTTTTTTTTTTTTGTAACTGTTCTTAATCTGCCATTGAAAATTAAAAAAAAATATTAACTTTGCATACATTAGAAATGAATTGAAAGATAAATTAATGCCCGTATCACATGAGGGCATTTATGAAAAGTTTGTTGAATTTTAGAACAATGCTTATTTTTTATTGTTTCTTCAATTGTTGAATATGAGCATCTGATTGTGTTTTTTTATTTAAAGATTAAACGATCCTGATGTTTCCGTGAGAGAAGCTGCCATTGTGACTCTTACTCATCTGATTCTGCATGACTTTGTTCGGGTGAAAAGCTTGATCAGCGAAGCAGCCAAGTGCATAGCTGATGACGAGAAAAGTGTTTCGAATGTTGCAATGTATCTGTTTACTGAATTGTCAAAGAAAGTAAGTTTTTTTTTTTTCTGCCATCTCTTTTTTCAGGAACTGTAGTAAATTATTTCAAATGGCATTCTTCAAAGAGAAGTTTATTTATTTCCTGTTTGAATACTGTCTGTCTTGCACTCATTTCTACTATAGAAAAGGTTATATGTAAGGATTGCAATACCGGTATTTTGAGCCATTTGCACAATTTGTTAATACCGCTATTCACAAGTTTAAATACCGTTTTTTCGGTATTTACTAGAAATTTAGCATTTTTATTTGTGAAATTCTTATTCTTATCTGAAAACTAGAAATTCTTATCTGTGAAAACAAGGTTGTAGTTGTGAAGAAAGTGTGTAACATTTCGATATCTCTTAAATTGGTGAGTTTGTTATTAACATTGTATTTGCATATCATACTTTAGAGTTCAAAATATTTTTCAGATTTATTATATATGTACTCATAAATAATACCCCATAATAATGAATAAGAATAACTTTAAAGAACATTAAAAAATCCGTTGATGATACTTCGGTTTGGCTTCATTATTTATATGATGAAAAGAATATGGTGGAACAATGTAAAAAATGTTCAAGAGTTATTAAAGTGAATGGAGGAAGTTCAAGCGGACTTCATACACATTCAAAAACGAAACATTTGTTAAAGAGGAAATCATCTAATTACGATGAAGATACAAACTTAAGCACAGTTTCTAAGCCCAAGCCATCAGGCCTTTTAGATTATTTTGAAGAAAAAAAAGATAATTTTGATGAAATTATAAGTAAAATTATAGCTTTAGATGGTTTGCCATTTCGAGTGTAAAAAAAAAAAAAAAACTGTGTTTTCTTTCTTTTTCTAAAATTTCCACTCCCGGTATTAAAACTGGTATCCCGGTATCAAGATCGAAAAATACCGAATGCCGGTATTGAACTTTTGGTTCGATATTGCAATCCCTGGTTATATGCAATGTAACTTGTGTGATCAATACTCAAATTAAATTTGCAACAAATATTTTTTTTAAATTGAATGTAAATCAAATTGAAGAAAATATTAATTCCTTTAACATAAATTGCAGAAATTTATTTTCTTGTTTTTTCATCAATAAGTGGTATCAATTCGTTGCTCCAATTGCCTTCTCTCTCTCTCTCTCTTTTTTTTTTTTTTTTTTTTTCACTAATTAAAAGAAAATGTATTTAATTTATAAACTATTGACATTAATCCTTTTATTCGTCTTTTTTCCAGGGAAATGTTATCTACAATATTATCCCAGATATTATAAGTTCTTTAAGTGATCCAAAAACAGCCTTCAGTGAAGAAAAATTTCAAGTTGTTCTCAGGTAATTATTGACAAACTGGAATAAAAAATTTACCGAATTTTATTTCTTTTGTTCTTATATATTTGTTTAATTAAATTACCCTAGCCTTAATTATTTATTTGTTACTTAGGCATATACTTCAATATGTGGAGAAGGAAAAATTAGTGGAAGGTCTTGTGGAAAAGTTGTGTATTCGTTTCACGGGTTTGAGGTAAATAACTTTCTTCGTTTTTTTTATTATATATGTGATTAAATTTATTTTTTTTCTTATCTACTGTTCCTTTTCTCTATTATTTCTGTTTCTATTTCTTTTACAAAAGAAATATTCTTCCAGTTTTTTAATAAATTTAACGAGGGGTTTTAAATGAAAAATATTGTCTCATTAAAATATTGTTTAATTGCTGAAATAATTCCTAAGAGTTTTACATTTTCATGCGAATTAGCGAAGAAAAATTAATATATTATAAAATTCTTATACTTCATATATTTGTTTATAAAATTTTTAATGTAGAGTATTTCATTTAAATGCATTAAAATTACAATATTATGCCTAAAATTATAGTGTATGTGAAATATCACATGTTTAATAGTGATTTCTTTCATATGGACATATTTGGATATTAGTACTATTTCTTAACATTAATGTCTGTCATCATGCAAATGTGAACAATTTAACAGATGCACATGATAAATATGTAAGTGATTAATGAAAATGCCATTACAAGAAAAAGAAACTCAAGATTTGGTACTTACGTATTAACGGCACCTTGGCGACAGTTGCGCCAATAAAGTGCAAACGCGCCAACCGCAGCTACAGATTTGGCGGTTTTTAAGTGGCGCCAATCTACACTTAAAATTTTGATAATAAAATATATAAAACACTTCATTTAAAATCAAAACGATTTCAAAATTCAAAACACTGTATTTAAACACAAATTAGTCAAAAACACTTCATTTAAACACAAAGTAGTCAAACGGATTTCAGTGGAAAACAGGCCGATATAGAGTTTAGCATGGATTCAAAACAGTCTCTACATTTTCGTTGTTTCGGTAAAATATTTCGCTCCTGAAAAAATAAAATTGCATCTTGTTCTGTTTCTGGCAAATCCCAAATACTCACTTTCGTAGCACTACAAAATGGCGTCAAAACGCAGCAAATCTGCAGCCGTTATATTGGCGCCACTTAAAAAAACGCCAAATCTGTAGCTGTTACATTGGCGCCACTTAAAAAACGCCAAGGTACCGTTAATACGTAAGATTTTAAATTAAAGAAATTAAGAAAATGCTTGTGTAGACATTTTGTACACACATTATCTACAAGGTAAAAGTTTAATAAAATCGATTTGATTAACTAATATTATATATTTTTTCCAGTAATGATGTTCAACTTCATGAACTTACGTTCTGCTTGAGCATTCTCACTCTCAATGATAAGTGCTACAGCAAACTGATGGAGTTCAAGAATATGTTAAAAGAGAGGATGAGCGATCCTGTCATTTTGAAGTACATCACCAATATCACTGCAAATGCGAAGAAAAACGATGCAAAAACGGCGACAGAACTGGAAATGTTTCGAAAAGAACTGGGCATTTGAAACGGCACATTTTCGTGAGCAATTTACTATATTTTTGAAAAAGTTTTTTGTATTACGAATGAATTGATACTAATGTATGTTTACCATAATTTCTTGTACAGAATATTTATTTTTTGAAATGGATGAATCATTTACACAGATGCATTTTGAGGCTTTTGTATTTAGGTTCATAAATAAAAATAATTCTTTTTTATGATATTAAGAAATTGTTATTTATATTTTAATTAACTTTGATACAATATCACCCCCTAATGACCACTTATGGCCCAGTGGTAGTTCATATCTGAAAGAACATGGTATCTATTTTGCAGTATGTGCTGCAGCTCACTACTTTGAAAATAATAATTTAAAAAAACACGCTTTTAGTGTTAATCAAACTATAAAAAGTAAATAAATTAATAGTTTACAAAAACTAAAAAACACGCTTTTAAAGTTAATCAATCTAAAAAGTAAAAAATAATTGTTAACATAAGAATAAAATGACTGACGAGAAAATGAATGTCACTGTTCTAAAAGCGCGGGGTGCTCGATAGCAATCGTTATAATTTTTCACTAGTTTCATTCCGAAATGCAGAGTTAGTTTTAAAATGTCATACAAAGCACCCCACGCTTTTAGAACAGTGACATTCATTTTCTCGTCAGTCATTTTATTCTTATGTTAACAATTATTTTTTACTGTTTAGATTGATTAACTCTAAAAGCGTGTTTTTTAGTGTTTTTAAACTCTCGTCAGTCATTTTATCTTATGTCAGTCATTTCTCGTCAGTCATTTTATTCTTATGTTAACAATTATTTTTTACTGTTTAGATTGATTAACTCTAAAAGCGTGTTTTTTAGTGTTTTTAAACTCTCGTCAGTCATTTTATCTTATGTCAGTCATTTCTCGTCAGTCATTTTATTCTTATGTTAACAATTATTTTTTACTTTTTAGATTGATTAACTCTAAAAGCGTGTTTTTTAGTGTTTTTAAACTCTCGTCAGTCATTTTATCTTATGTCAGTCATTTTATTCTTATGTTAACAATTATTTTTTACTGTTTAGATTGATTAACTCTAAAAGCGTGTTTTTTAGTGTTTTTAAACTCTCGTCAGTCATTTTATCTTATGTCAGTCATTTCTCGTCAGTCATTTTATTCTTATGTTAACAATTATTTTTTACTGTTTAGATTGATTAACTCTAAAAGCGTGTTTTTTAGTGTTTTTAAACTCTCGTCAGTCATTTTATCTTATGTCAGTCATTTCTCGTCAGTCATTTTATTCTTATGTTAACAATTATTTTTTACTTTTTAGATTGATTAACTCTAAAAGCGTGTTTTTTAGTGTTTTTAAACTGTAATATTTAAATGAGGTCCCCGTACGGAGGACTGGTTCTTACAATAATTTAATTGTGAGTAAAACAACGGCTAAATGCGAATATGTCGAGCCAGCCATGATTCGAACAGGGAATCTCCTAATCTGGTGCGTTATCCGTTGTGCCGCTGTCCCATGTAGGTTTGAATATCTGAACGATGTCTGTAAATGTTTCTTTGCAGCTTATATAGTGTGTATGAGGAGAAGCAGATCTCCATTGGAAAAATTAAGCGCCGAACAAGATGACTTTTCAAAGGCTGTGTGTTTTAATCACTAATCCTGGCGATCCTAATCATGATGAAATAATAAACTTATCAAAATATTTTAGTGTCGTCGGTCTTTGATAAGTCTACAACGTTTAAATTAAATCTGATATGCTTAAAGTAGTGCAAAATCGAGCCCAAAGAGTCAGTTACAAACAAACATACAGGTAAGACTAATAAAAGCGTATTAAAAATAAGTAGAATGTGTGATGATTCTAACAGAAAGACTTGCATTAGCAGTTTGACATTCTTGGTATTCATTTCCCGAATATTCTCCTTTATCGCAAGATATCTAAAGCAGTAGAGTTAGATGGTTTTATTCTCCTTTTCTTTCTAGTGTAGGTGTTCATTTGACTCTCTTGGAAGTCCTTGGACTGAATTCCGGAGTTCCATAAACTTAGTTGAAAAAGTTTATATTATTTACACTAATTTTTCTAATATTTAACATTAATTAATCATAAGAGAAATAATAATTGGAGATCATGCAATAACTTATAATAATACAGTAGAACCTCTTTAAATCGAAAAATTTTTTTGTTCCCTTCCCTTCAAGCCCCAAAACCTCCAATTTCAACCCTCTATATGTCGAAATAATGAGTCAATCCCCACAAGCCATTTTGGTATATATTTTCCATACGTAACTCGAAAAAAAGAAAAAAAAATTGGACCTCTGTATCTCGAACATTTGAAACTAATTACCTCTACAGCTCGAAGAAAAATATGTTACCGACTTTCAGGATTTGCCGACAATGCACGTCATTGTTTCTTAGAAAACAATGTATGAGTATACAATAAATAGAATAACTAATTCTATGAAATATTCTTATTATAATTATTACTCTTATTATTGCTAATGATTTCATTTGAACTCTAGCGAAGCAAATCTTTTGTTGTCGATTGTTTGTTTTGTTTTGTTTATTTTGCCTCTCTAACTCAAAATAAGTTAAAAAGAATCCAAACCTGTACAAATCGAATATTTCCTTACAAAATCCGCGTAAGTCGAAATCCTCCATCAGTCGAAAACTTTATAACTCGAATTATTTGGCGTCTCCTTTGAACTTCGACTTACAGAGGTTCTACTGTATTAATTTTATAGATGATCTGTAATAGAACATGATAGTCTCATGCTCATTTTATAGAGCGAATACCCATACAATTCTTGTTCTTAAGTTCTGTTGTTAAATGACGCATTAAAATGAATGTTTCAAAGGAAAAAATAAATTTAAATAAATAAAAAAAACCATAACGAATACTATCGAAACTGACATGTAAATTATTAAGTTTTTTTAAAAGCAAAATTTTACCTCACTTACAATCTCTCGAATAAAACAAGTAATATTAAAAAAAAAAAATTTTTTTAAGTCAATTCCTCCTTTTTTTTTTTTTTCACTCTATTGCAGAAAGTCCTTTATAAATAATTTTCATTCATTTTAAGTTATCTGGCGCCATCTATTGGTAGATATATGCAACTTAAATCGAAAAAAAGATAAAATTAATTAATTTAATTTAATTACTGAATTAATATTTGAAAAAACTTGTATTAATATCAAGTGTCATCCACTACTAGTTCAAATACATTTTTTAAAACTTGAGTGTATGAATAAAAAGTATTTTATGAACGATTGAAAATTTGAACAAGACATATATAGGGAGAGTGTGAGCTAATAGAAGGAATTGAAATAAGTTTAAATGCAGCAATATGTTAACGCATCAAAACAATTCGCAAGTTCAAATTTCCACTCTGGGCCCAGAAAACCATTTTGGGCATTAGATATGAGCTTGCTTTGATCTTGCAATTTCAAAAGTGAGGAGACACCACATAACGAAATTTTATAATTGATCCGAATCTTTCCAAGACTTTGTTCCTCGCCGAAAATGTAATAGATTGACACTAATAATGTAATCGTATTCAAAATGAATCACGAAATGTATGTTAAAAGGAAACTCACTTGTAAACATAAACTTTTACTTGTAAAGCCGTGTCCCTATTAACTCATGAAAGTTTTGAGCGGGAGCTACAAAAATTGAATCTTATACTGAACACTTACTAAATCAAGGCACTTTCTAAGACTGCGTATTTCCACTCTATACAAATTGCCACTTAATCAAATAATCGGTAAAATAAGAATTCATAAAGGAAAAGTGAAAATAAATATCGCAATCACGTGCATTTAAATATATAAACGAAGAAGGCATCAAACTAAACAATACATAAGAATATGTAGGCTAACATTTTTCTCAATTCTTAAGTATTTCTCAGCAAGCTCAGTTAAACAACCGTTGATAGGCTCAGCCAATTAGAAACCTGTCGGCAAAGAGATCGACATTCCGTTTATTAGATATTCTGCAATGTGCAATATTAATATCTAGTGTGAATCGTCTTTATTCTTCAATATATCCATGATTTCATCACTTAAAATTAAATTTTTACTCTTTTTTCAATTCCTTCTATTAGCTCACACTCTCTCTATATATATCTTGTTCAAATTTTCAATCGTTCATAAAATACTTTTTATTCTTCCACTCAAGTTCAAATACATTTTTTTTTAAACTTGTAGTGGAGGACACTGGATGTTGATACAGTTTTTTCAAATATTAATTCAGTAATTAAATTTAGTTAATTAATTTTTGTTTTTTTTTAGATTTAAGTTGCATATATCTACCAATAGAGGGCGCCAGATAAACTTAAAAAAAATGAATGAAAATTATTTATGAAGGACATTTTGCAATAGAGTGAGAAAAAAAAGTAGGAATTGACATTAATTTTTTTTTTTTTTTTTTTTTATTACTTGTTTCAATACAGCTCTCTCCATACTAGAACTAGCAATCTCTATGCTTGACAGTTTAGGCATTTGGAAGAAGTATAAAGAAAGGTCTTCACCAAAAGTGACAAACTATAAACTACACTGAACTTACTTTTGGAACTGAATATGATTTAATTCCACAAATTATGAGATTTTGAGTGTTATAGCAAATGCAGATTTATGAGCATGACTTATAGCAAAGGCAATCCATCCATTTCGATTTTTCTTTCGAAATTAAAAGTTTCCTCTGGCTATGAGAACCATAATTTTGGTTTTCAATACTCTTCAAGTAATCTTTATACAGAAATCATTTATTGTAGTAAAGTAAATGTAGAATTCACATTAGGATACTTTATAATTTCCTGGATAATTTTTGAATGTATCTCTGCCTACGTTAAATTTATTTTACAATTTCTCATGGAGTGGGGCCTGAATGGTCGAGTGGCTAGCGCTCGGTACCACAGGTTTCGAGTTCGAGTCCCGGCGGTGCCATGGATGTGTGTAGTGGTTCGGAATCCACTTTAAACCGTAGGTCCCGGTCTAATAGGATCGTAGAGCGTTGCAGTGGCATTGTTACTCCGCGTCCCTGGCTTAACTTCAAGTTACACGCGCCCCCTGGGTAATGCAAAGTGAGTAACGTCTGTGCAGCGCTTGCCTTAAGGCATCCAAGACGTCCATGTCTATTTGCCAGCTGCATTGGAAAAGAAAAAAAAAATTTCTCATGGCGTTTTTATTCCTCATTGGATAGACTAAGGTCTTCTGTTTACTATCAGATTTCGAGACTGGGGATGTTTTCTTTTTAAGAGATAGAGTTGTCAGCTCTACAACCAACAGTCATATTAGACCGGGATCTACGGTTTAAAGTGGATTCATAACCCCTACAAGCATCCATGGCTCCACCGGGACAAGAACCCAAAGCCTGTGGCACAGAGCTTCAGAGTGCTAGTCACTCGGCCATCAGGCCCCCCATAAAGGTTTAAATCTATTTAAATAATCCAATAGTATTTCAAAATTATAATATTTGGTTTCCTTTGATAACCAAGAGTTTAATTTTCACACAGAAAGCTAAGATATGTATTTTAAAAGCGAAAAATATTTTATATTGATTCATTTGAAAATAAATAATGATAGTCAAATAGATTTTTATAAAATGTGTACTCGATTATGCGACTTTTACATTTACTTTAATAGAAAAATTATTAAAAACATTGATTCCTCTGTTTTTAAATTAATACATTTATTTATTCATTTTTCATCGTTTCTATAAATATTAACCGTAAATAATGATGTTGAAATAGCAACATTTTATTTTTGGGAATTCATTTTATTTTTTTCTTTTAATGCATATGATATGGTCAGATACAATTCCTCAAAGTATAAATAATATTACTAACGTACAAGAAAAGCTATAATAACAATTTTAATTAATACCACTTCAATATTTTATTTTAAATAATCTTTTATGTATAGGGCGGAGTGTCGTTATTTTGTCATCAAAGATATCAAATTATCTATGCGAAATAAATACTACTGTACCAAAAAAGTAAGACCAATTATTATTATTATTTTTTTTTTTTTCGAAAACTCTTTATTTATTCTTCCAAATTTATTTCATCGCCTACAAAGGAATCCTCTCCGAACATAATGCACTTATGCCAACTTTTTTTTTAAATCCTCAATGCATGCTAAAAAGCCATCGGCAGGGATGGCTTTCAAAGCTCGCGGCGATTCACGTTGAATCTCTTCGATCGACTCAAAACGATGTCCCTTGAGTGGTCTTTTGAGTGTAGGGAATAGCCAGAAGTCGTACGGTGTGAATACGGCGGTAGTGGAATGATATGAGTTTCATTTTTGGCGAAAAAGTCATGAAGAATCAATGCAGTGTAAGCTGGGCAATTCAGTGTTTTCGGTACCGATCGAGATTTAACGTGTTTGAGGCCCAAAATAGAATTGACCGATCCTTTTGAAATTCCAACTTCATCAGCAAGGTCTCTAATTGTAAATCGACAGTTTGCAAGCACAAAATCTTTGATTTTTTGAACGTGAGCTTCGTTGGTTGAGGTTGAAGATCGACCAGAGGGCTCTTCGTCTTCAGCGCATTCTCTGCCTTCTTTAAACTGTTTTTACCTCTTCTAAACATTTCTTTCCGATATAGGAATGCTCACCAAATGCCTTCTGCAACATTCTATATGTTTCCGCAAACAAAATATAATGCAAGTTCTTTGCTCAATTAATTCAGACGTTTCAAAAATCGTCGGAATCAGTTTTAGTGCTTCACAAAGCCAAGCGTAACTCAAACACTAATGAATATTTTGACGTCAAATTTCACACAGATGTCACGGACAGTGCAAGCAACCTAAAAAGATGAAAAAAATTGAAATTTCATAAGCCCCGGGTATTTTAAATTGAAAATTGATCTTACTTTTTGGACGTAGTAGTATGTCCAGCAGAATAGATGCTGTATTTCAAAAGTTTAATTATTTTATCAAACTTTAGTGTGTGGAATTAAATGCGTTCAAAAATTTTATTTAATCAAAAGTCACTGCATAAACTTTCAAGCAATGAAAACACAATTCGTATGTAGCCATTTATTTCCAAATTATTTACAAATTGCACAACTTCCAAAAGTTGTAGAAAAAAATGAATATCAACTCAAATGTTTATCAACACACACAAAAAAAGTAAGGTATATTTATTAACACATATGAAATATTTCTGAAAAAAACAAAGACATTTTTATTTACAATATCCACAAATAGTTTTGTCCTATAATAAATATCTACATAGTTCACATTTTTCTGTTGTGGAATATTTAACACTCTTATTATTTATTTTTTAGCAAAATTCTAAAAGCAAATAATTTAAACATTTTTAAAAACAGCATCTAAAAATCAAGCTGTACAAAATTCAAAACTAAAAGTTAACATTCACAACAAATGATATTTTATTTTCACTTTAAAATGATATTTTAAAAATAGGTGTTTGTTTTAGGTTATGTTTATTGCTTTTGTTACAATCTGACATTTTCAACAAGTTTACAAAGACAACCACAGTAAATGGACGATATTGTTGTTATAAAAATTATTTTTTTAAAATTTTATAAATTTTTTGTATCATTAATAAAATAATTTAAAAGAAGTCGTTATTTCTCTTGTAGGCAACATTTTTTTTTAAATTTGTGATTCATCATGATTGGCGCAACAGCCCCATCGTGGGCCAAGGCCGTCTGCCTATTGGCAGATTTCGAAACATGAGATGTCTTCTTTTTGTTTTACGAGGTAGGGTTGTCAGCCCAACGCTCTACTGTCCTCTGAGACTGGGACATACAGTTTAAAGTGGATTCCGAACCACTACAAACATCCAGGGCACCGCCGGGACTCGAACCCGAATCCTGTGGTACCGAGCGCCAGAAATTTGTGATTAATTAATACAAATTAGCAAAAAATATTATTACATTATATCATCAATCATTATATCAAAAATCATTTTTCAAAATTGGGATAGCAAATTTACAAAATAAA
This sequence comes from Caerostris darwini, assembly GCA_021605075.1. Taxonomy (NCBI): domain Eukaryota; kingdom Metazoa; phylum Arthropoda; class Arachnida; order Araneae; family Araneidae; genus Caerostris; species Caerostris darwini. The sequence continues at coordinate 71,443 of BPLQ01006519.1, forward strand.
TTGTTTTCTTGAATAGCCTATTGGCATTGAACAGATTGAATAGACATTAATAATTTTTTATCATTAATAAAATCGTTTAAATAAATGCGTTGTTTCTCTTGTAGTTAGTTGTTTCTCTTGTCATTATTTTTAAAAATTTGTGATTAATTAATATACAAATTAGCCAAAACTATTATTACATTATATCATCAGACAATTTTTCAAAATTGGGACAGCAAATTTACAAAATAAATAGTTTCCTTGAATAGACTGTTGACATTGAACAGACATTGGTCATTTTTTTATCATTAATAAAATAGTTTAAAGAAATACGTTATTTATCTTGTAGTCAACATATTTTTTTTTTTTTAATTTGGGATTAATTTATACAAATTAGCAAAAAATATTATTACATTATATCATCAATCATTATATCAAAAATCATTTTTCAAAATTGGAACAGCAAATTTACAAAATAAATAGTTTTCCTGAATAGATGACTATTGATGTTGAATAGACTATTTTTTATTCAAATACAAATCATTGTAGAAATACAAAGTAGATGTCTCTTTAGAAAATACAAGCCAAAAATATTCAACTCTGCTATATTTCATAGTTTATTCATCTTCATTAAGAAATATTTTTCCTTACAAAATTATTATTTTCAACGGTTTTATATGTTAATAAACATTTAATCCCATTTATAATTATCCTCTTAAAATACAAAAGTTTGTTTTCAACTTCTAAAAAAAAGCCAAAAGTCGTTTTTCGAGATGCTATGCATTTTTAAAAGTAAATTTGCTTTTCAATTTCTAGTTCAATTCCTTCTATTAGCTCACACTCTCCCTATATATATCTTGTTCAAATTTTCAATCGTTCATAAAATACTTTTTTATTCATCCACTCAAGTTCAAATACATTTTTTTTAACTTGTAGTGGATAACACTTGATGTTAATACAGTTTTTTCAAATATTAATTCATTCATTAAATTTAATCAATTAATTAAAAAAAATTTAGATTTAAGTTGCATGCATCTACCACTAGATGGCGCCGGATAAACTTAAAAAAATAAATGAAAATTATTTATAAAGAACTTTCTGCAATAGAGTGAAAAAAAAAAAGTAGGAATTGACTTTAAAATTTTTTTTTTTTTTTTATATTACTTGTTTATAGGAGGTTTATCAGTTGCAGAAATGAGATTTATTTTATGAATTTTCAATAAAGCACATAAATGATTCGTTTTTTCTTTTTAGTTACCTCTAAATATACACTGAACGGAGGATTTTATAGTAGATACAATAATCTTTTTTTCTGAGGAGTAAAATAAGTGACGGATTTAGGCTTAGACCCGAGGCTAGGGCGACAAATATTTGAAATCGATTTTGTTTTCTATCAACTGTAAGACGGAATTTTAATGCTTCTTTCCTTGCTTTGAAAAACCTCAAGATGTCAATATTTAAAGGGTAGAATTATTTGCTTTAAATAATTTATCATTGTAAGTAGTAAAATTTAAAATATTTAACAAATAGGTACTAAAAAAATTTTCGTTAAGTATAGCATTTATCTATTGACGTTAGATTTTTTCATAAATTTTTTTTTTTTTTAAATCTAAATGTCGTTTTCCACCCTGAAAAGAGTGAAAAATTATTTACGTGCAGGTATGAAGCAAGATAGGCTCAATGCACTTGCATTATTAAGCATTGAAGCACAATGAGTTCAAGAAGTTAAGTATGAGGATGTCATTAACACTTTCGCATGGATGAAAGCAAAAAACAAATATATGATTAATTAGATATGATTTATTTCTTAATTAAAAGCAATTTATTCTTTTTTTTTTATTCTAATGCAGCGGGCAAACAAACACTTAGACATTTTATCTTGGATGCCTTAAGGCAAGCGCTGCGCAGACATTACTCACTTAGCACTACCCAGGAGGTGCGTGTAGCTTGAAGATAAGCTACGGACGTGGAGTAACAATGCCTCCGTAACGCTCTTCGATCATGTTAGACCGGGACCTACGGTTTAAAGTGGATTCCGAACCACTACAAACATCCATAGCACCGGCGGGACTCGAACCCAAAACCTTTGGTACCGAGCGTCAAAGCGCTAGCCACTCGACCATTCAGGCCCAAAAGTTTGCCTGACCCTCCATTAAGGCAAGCGCTGCACAGACGTTACTCACTTTGTACTACCTAGCAGGCGTGTGTAACTTGAAGATAAGCCACGGACGCGGAGTAACCAGGCCCCCGCTTATTCTAAATTGTATGTTTAGCTGTTAATTGTATGTTAAGCTGTTATATATATATATATATATAATTCATGCCTAAATTTAATACGAATCCATTATTACTATTCGTATTATTATTATTATATATAAGGGCATCAAATTAACTTGGGCCTAGGGTGCCATCGCACTTAAATCCGCCACTGAGTAAAATTTGCTATAAAATACTGCATTAATGATATTAAAAATAAATTTTAAGCATCCCATATGATACTTTTAAAATGGCTCAAGTTTCTTTTTTATTTAGCCTTTTTTCTTTGACTTGGCTAAACTTGGCTAGATTTATGCTCACCAAAAACTGCTTTATCCAATTATTCTCTCAAGAAAAATTTGCTTTGTAAACAATGCATTTAACTTCATAAAATTATGTTTAAATAACAAAGTATTCTTTGTGATTCTAAATTTTAATTATTAAATTTCGAATTTTTTATTTATTTATTTAATATTTTTTCATCAAACACTTTGAAGTTATGCTCAGTAAATAAACATATACTAGAACAAGAAAGGTATATTTGTATTAGAAAATATATTCGCATATTGCTATGTACGCGAATATATTTGTTTAAATACGTAATGCTAAAATACTTCACACATGGTAACCACGTTAAATTTCAATAACACGTTAAATTTCAATACAGCATAAACCTCAAAATGCTGGAAAAGTTAGAATATCGCGATATTTTCTCACACGTAAAATGCCCCAGGTAAACTGTGAATTTTTATTCATAAATAAAAAAAAAAAAGGTTTCTCATAATGACGAATATATTTACTAAATCAATAATGATTGTCTTAATAAACCTATTTCTCTTTGCTAAGAATTCTGCTCTGCTTCCAGTAAAATTTCAGTACAGCATAAACCTCAAAATGCTGAAAAACTCAAAATATCGCGATATTTATTACTCTGATATAAATTCACTCTGTTTACCAAGGTCATTTTACCCCACGTAAAATGTCCCGGGTAAACAGAGTGAATTTTTATTCATAAAAATAAGGTTTCCCATAATGACAAATATATTTACTAAAACAATAATTATTGTCTTAATAATCTTATTTCTCTTTGCTAAGAATTCTGTTCTGCTTCCAGTTAAATTTCAATACATCATAAACCTCAAAATGCTGAAAAATTCAGAATATCGCGATATTTTGTCACACGTAAAATGTCCCTGATAAACAGAGTGAATTTTTATTCATGAATAAAAAAAAAAAGGTTTCTCATAATAACAAATATATTTACTAAACCAATAATTATTGTTTTAATAAGCGTATATGTCTTTGGTAAGAATTCTGTTCGGTTTCCAGTTAAATTTCAATACATAATAAACCTCAAAATGCTGAAAAACTCAAAATGTCGCGATATTGATTACTCTGATATAAATTCACTCGGTTTATCTGGGGCATTTTTACACATCTTAAATGTCCCGGGTAAACAGAGTGAATTTTTATTCATAAAAATAAGGTTTCCCATAATGACAAATATACTTACTAAATCAACTAATAATATACTTACTATTGTCTAAATAAACTTATTTCTCTTTGCTAAGAATTCTGTTCTGCTTCCAGTTAAATTTCAATACATAATAAACCTCAAAATGCTGAAAAACTCAGAATATCGCGATATTGATTACTCTGATATAAATTCACTCGGTTTATCTGGGGCATTTTTACACATCGTAAATGTCCCGGGTAAACAGAGTGAATTTTTATTCATGAATGAAAAAAAGGTTTCTCATAATAACAAATATATTTACTAAATCGATAATTATTGTTTTAATAAGCTTATTTGTCTTTGCTAAAAATTCTGTTCATCTTCTAGTTAAATTTCAATACAACATAAACCTCAAAATGTCGCGATATTGATTACTCTGATATAAATTCACTCGGTTTATCTGGGGCATTTTTACACATCTTAAATGTCCCGGGTAAACAGAGTGAATTTTTATTCATAAAAATAAGGTTTCCCATAATGACAAATATACTTACTAAATCAACTAATAATATACTTACTATTGTCTAAATAAACTTATTTCTCTTTGCTAAGAATTCTGTTCTGCTTCCAGTTAAATTTCAATACATAATAAACCTCAAAATGCTGAAAAACTCAGAATATCGCGATATTGATTACTCTGATATAAATTCACTCGGTTTATCTGGGGCATTTTTACACATCGTAAATGTCCCGGGTAAACAGAGTGAATTTTTATTCATGAATGAAAAAAAGGTTTCTCATAATAACAAATATATTTACTAAATCGATAATTATTGTTTTAATAAGCTTATTTGTCTTTGCTAAAAATTCTGTTCATCTTCTAGTTAAATTTCAATACAACATAAACCTCAAAATGTCGCGATATTGATTACTCTGATATAAATTCACTCGGTTTATCTGGGGCATTTTTACACATCTTAAATGTCCCGGGTAAACAGAGTGAATTTTTATTCATAAAAATAAGGTTTCCCATAATGACAAATATACTTACTAAATCAACTAATAATATACTTACTATTGTCTAAATAAACTTATTTCTCTTTGCTAAGAATTCTGTTCTGCTTCCAGTTAAATTTCAATACATAATAAACCTCAAAATGCTGAAAAACTCAGAATATCGCGATATTGATTACTCTTATATAAATTCACTCGGTTTATCTGGGGCATTTTTACACATCGTAAATGTCCCGGGTAAACAGAGTGAATTTTTATTCATGAATGAAAAAAAGGTTTCTCATAATAACAAATATATTTACTAAATCAATAATTATCGTTTTAATAAGCTTATTTGTCTTTGCTAAAAATTCTGTTCAGCTTCCAGTTAAATTTCAATACAACATAAACCTCAAAATGTCGCGATATTGATTACTCTGATATAAATTCACTCGGTTTATCAGGGGCATTTTTACACATCTTAAATGTCCCGGGTAAACAGAGTGAATTTTTATTCATAAAAATAAGGTTTCCCATAATGACAAATATACTTACTAAATCAACTAATAATATACTTACTATTGTCTAAATAAACTTATTTCTCTTTGCTAAGAATTCTGTTCTGCTTCCAGTTAAATTTCAATACATAATAAACCTCAAAATGCTGAAAAACTCAGAATATCGCGATATTTTGTCACACGTAAAATGTCCCAGGTAAATAGAATGAATTTTTATTCATAAATAAAAATAAAAAAAAGGTTTCTCATAATGACAAATATATTTACTAAATAAATAATTATTGTCGTAATAAAGTTATTTGTCTTTGTTAAAAAAAAAAAAAAATAGTATGGATTTTATTCAAAAAAATTGAAGAAAATCCATATTATTTTCTTTTACAAGGAGTGTAATGATTCATGTGGGCCCTAGAGATTTATCACACTTTTATAATTTTTTTTTCTTTTAACATCACATTTCTTAAGAACCTAATATCTGAGCTAAACCAGTACAATAAATAATTGCCGATACAGACTGCATTATTAAATACCACGAAAAAAAAATTCTTTATATTTGCATTGACAATGCGATGTAACAAACACCAATCAATAACTATCAGATCGTTGTTCATTCATTCATTCTTTCGTTCGTTCGTTCTACTATTTGCAAAATGCTCACTTCATTCAATATATTGATTTCATATCAACAGAATTGTGCATAAAAGCTGGTTGGATGGCATTTCCTGAACGATCCACCAATCACTTTATTGATTGCTTTTCCATCAGCCCGTAGAAAAACAGCTTCTACTAAAGGGTTCCTTTCACAGGGGCAGACCTCTGAATCCCGTCGAATATTGTCCCGTGTAATAGAAGGAAGGTTTGATGTCCGTGTAGTGTGGGTGGGCCATGCCGTTGAAGGCTGCGTACGCCTCCCCCGTGGCGGGATGCGGGAGGTGGTCGGCGCTGAAGCCGGCTGTGGTGTCCGCGGACCCTCCGACGACGTTCTGGGACGCTGAGGTAGCGGAGCACCCGTTGAAGTTGGCCCGGGTGGCGTTCCACCATTCCTCGGGGGATGTGGCCGTAGCGCCGACGGCTGATGCGGCGGCGTTGACGTGCTGGTGGTGGGTGTAATCGATGGCTGATCCCGTACTGGAAACGGACGGATGGAGCATTGACATCACCTGCATTGTAAAAAAAGAGAAAATATTAACCAATTACGTTTAAAAATACGGTTATATTTAATTAATTGATCCTCATTATATCGTATTATTAATTATTATCTCGAGTCAACAACTATTCAAATTTATTCGAAATTCATTCAAATTCAAATTCATTCGAGTTATTCAAATTCGAAATGCATTCAAATTCATTCGAGTTATTCAAATTCGAAATTCATTCGAGTTAATCAAATTCGAAATTCATTCAAATTCATTCGAGTTAATGAAATTGGAAATTCATTCAAATTCAAATTCATTCGAGTTATTCAAATTCGAAATTCATTCAGATTCATTCGAGTTATTCAAATTCGAAAGAATTTGAATGAATTATTATTATTTATTCGAGTTATTTAAATCAGCGTATTTTAATCATATTTTCCGCCTCGTTTTGCGATCGCCTACTTTATATTTATCAAAGGAAGACTTTTTTTTAAAAATGTATCAAAAAACTATTTAAATAATTTCAAATCTCCGAATCACCATTTAAGATAGAGTTTTTCTTAGGTCTATTTTCGTGAAGATTTTAATTACTTTTTGTTTTTAACTTTAAAAAAAAAGTATTAAATTACTTATTATATTTATCTTTATCAAACATGTTCATATAAAAATAAATTATTAGAATTAAAAGTACAAAAACTCAATATTTTTTTTATTAATTCGGTGTAATTAATAAAAAAATTCTTGCAGTGTCCCTACTTGTTAATAATTAACTCCCTGGTACTATGTCCCTACTATGATAATAACTAACGTCCTGGTACTATGTACATCTAATACTATGTTAGGTGTAACAATTTTTTCGCCTACATTATAAAACAAGTAATAAAAGAAGTATTTTTATTAGAAATTAGGGTTATAATGTAGTAAGACATTCTCATTTTTGAATTAAGAAGAACTATAAATAGACTATGATAATAACTAACTGCCTGGTACTATGTCCTTACTATGATAATAACTAACTCCCTGGTACTATAGTCTATAGTGGGCCGTGTGTCTACTGGCAGATTCCGAAGCAGGAGAGATGGTATTTTTACGGTGTAGGGTTGTCAGTCCTACTCCCAAAGCTCTACAGTTATATTAGACAGGGACCTACTGTTTAAAGTGGTTCTACTATGATAATAAGAAAAACATTTCAGACATGCTGGGAAATTAAAATTGAAAAATTGTTATATATATATATATATATATATGTAAGCAAAATCATTCTTAAACTGCAACTAAAAAATTTTTTTAAATACCAATAGAAAATAATATAACTTTTTTTTTTCTTGCTTTTTATTAAGTAAATTTCTAGTTCAATTCCTTCTATTAGCTCACACTCTCCCTATATATATCTTGTTCAAATTTTCAATCGTTCATAAAATATTTTTTATTCATACACTCAAGTTCAAATACATTTTTTTGAACTTGTAGTGGATGACACTTGATGTTAATACAGTTTTTTCACATATTAATTCATTCATTAAATTTAATTAATTAATTTTAGGTTTTTTTTAGATTTAAGTTGCATGTATTTACCAATAGATGGCGCCAGATAAACTTAAAAAAAATGAATGAAAATTATTTATAAAGGACTTTCTGCAATAGAGTGAAAAAAAAGTAGGAATTGACTTTAAAAAAAAAATTTTTTTTTTATTACTTGTTAAGAAAAATATAGTGGAAACTATAAACCAATGCATAAAATAGACTTACTAAGCTAATATCAACAAACGAACAATAATAAAAATAAATTTTTTTCGTCACGCTGTATGAGTGATTAATGGTGCTTTACGGCATTTCTGTAAACTGTGACAATTTTTCAAAATGTCATGCAATTGCTGAAACGATACTTTATATAATGAAAAAAAGCAAAGATTTAGAAGATAAGTAATTGTTCACCGTTGTTTATTATAATATCTATTGAATAGATCTTTTTTTTTTTTATGTCTTACTTAAAAAAATAAAGTGTGATGTTAGCTGTAACAAATTTTTCGCCTACTTTATAAAGCCAAGTAATAAAAGAAGTATTTTTTAATAGAAATTAGGGATATAATGTAGTAAAACATTCTCATTTTTGAATTAAGAAGTATTATAGTAGATCATAATGCATTTCACTACAAACATTCATTTCGAAACTTCACTTCGAGGCAACAACTTTTTTGTCTCGACTTCTATGAAATGATACTTTGGAAACCTTTTAACATTCAACTTTTGCATTTAAGTGTTATTTTTATTTGGAGAAATGTATTACGAGTTAATTGTAACTATTATACATTTCATTCAATACACATTTTTATCAATTTCAAACAGACTACTTTTTTTCAAATCAAACATTATCATTCATGTTGTTGACAGCAGTATTAGAAAATAATATATATATATATATATATTATTTTAATTATTTATTATATATATAATTATTTTAATTAAAGCCCAGCAAAAGTAAATTTCGATATTAGAGAGTTATTGCATACCTTATTTTGGACGTCCGTTAGCTTTTCCTCCCTAGCGCGCATGCTCATAGGAAATTGCGCATGCGTATCTGTAATATTGTTTCCTATAAGCATGCGCGCTAGGGAGAAAAAGCTAACGGACGTCCAAAATACGGTATGCAAAAGCTCTCTATTAACTAACTCCCTGGCACTACAGCCTATAGTGGGCCAAGCTGTCGATTATTCGCAGATTTCGAGACAGGAGATGTTTCCTTTTTGCAGGGTAGGATTTTCAGCCATGTGCCCAATGCTGTGCAGATATATAAGACCGGGACCTATGGTTTAAAGTGTATTCCGAACCACTACAAATATCCATGGAACCAACGGGACTCTAACACGAAACCTGTAGCACCGCTCAAAAAGTGCTAGTCATTTAGTCATCAGGCCCAAGTTTGCATGCTACAATCTTATAATATTAAAAAAGAACCTTCACTTTATTTCTGAGTTCTAACATACATGTGATGGGTTTTCCAACTATCACCGTTATCTTTCAACTTGTTCACAAATATACCAACCTCAAACGAGACTTTCCATTGGTATCTCAGATAATTTTCCGCAATTTCCCATACCAATGCTCAATTTTTCTAATTAACTATATCCTCCTTTAAATCAAGAATAACAATTATATCAAAGAACAAATGCAACAGCAATTCTCTATATATTTGTCTACACATCACTGAATAAGATAGAATGTTACTTGTTAGAAATTTGAAAAAAAAAAAAAAAAAAAAAAAATTACATAACATTTGTTTTAGCGAAAATTAGCGCTACCTTTCTAGAAATCAATGAATATTGTTTAACCGCTTAAACTTGAGAAAGTAATATAGAAATTTTGTAAAAACCATTTATGTCTAATATTTTTTTGTAGTCTTCTAACCATGCTTCCTCCTACACACTACCCAGAGTGCCCCTGTGGCATTAAAGAAAAAGGATCAGTTGGCCTACAGATTCTTACCTGGAGAGGAAGTATATTTCGCGCACCCTGAGTGTAGCCGAGTATCGAATTTTCGGCTTAGAAGTGGAGTCCTTAATGGAATCAAATTAAATGTCTTTAAATGCGTTAAATATTGTATGTCTCTAATTGTAATTGTCTGTAATTGTGTGATGTTTGTGCGTATGACCCAACCACACCCAGTTACAATCTGGTTGCCTAACGTTTTTAACCCATATTTTCCTTAAAAACTACATACAATCCGTTATAGTTGGCATCTCCATGTTCATCATATCAAATTTTCCATTGAACTTGTGAAGTTTTTAAGTTTCACTTTTTCAACCCAGTTAATCACGTATTATTTGAACCGCATATGCAAAATCGAACGAATTGATTAAAAAAAAAAAAAAAAAAAACATATTTCAAAGCTAGATTTCGCATGCCGAAATTGTTTTCCGAATCACACAAGAAAAAGATTCCCACCGACAATTATCACAAAAAGCAAAAAAATTATTTTAAAAAAAAATCGAAATGTTTCTGCATAACAAATTATTCCCCAAGTCACAGTTTCATGCAACCACTGGAAAACATTCCTCTTCCATTTCTTACAACAAAAAAAATCTCCAGAGAGAGATAGCTGTCGTTTTAATTATACCCATCCGCAATCAAGTGGTGCCCGTGTTCTCCCCTAGAGGGCAGCACGAGTCACTCTCCGCTCTGACAGCACGCTTTCTGTTGTCAAAGCATGACACGGCATCATCATCACGCGGGACGGCTCCTTTCACTGCAAAACGCCGTAATTTCTCCGCGGTGACGCCCCTACCTCTGGCGAAGGACCGTGGTAATCGAAACACGGCCTCGACTGGTTTCGGAACCCTTGTTTTGGTGCACGCCGCCGTCAAATCTTATTGACATATTCGATGGCTGAGAGGGCCGTTTTGACGGACAAGCCGCTCAATTTCTGCCGTCTGACGGAAGGGTATAGACGGGGGATTGGAAAAAGTGATGCCAGGGCATATTATTGATTCCTAACTGCTGTCGAAATTAGGGAAAAATTTCTTTTTTTTTTTTTTTTTTTTAGGGAAAAAGAAGAAGAAAAGGAGAGCTTGCAATTATGGATTGAGAATCAGTAACACTTTTTTTTTTATATTTATAAATGTGAAATAAAAGTTGCTTGGTTGGTTTTGATGATTAATAATAGCTGTAAAAAACGTGTTTGTTATTCCTGTCCCATTTTTTTTTTTTTTTTTTCTTCTAAACACTAACGTTTCATAAGAGGTCAACGAGTTTTTCGTGAAAAAGACACGAAATTCTGATAAATTAGGTAAATTTTTAGATAGAATTGTAGTAAATTCAGTTTTGGGATAAGTTTACCAGAAAAGTATTCCAACTTGTTAAAATTGTAAGTCCGTCTTTTACCTATATTTTTTAAATGACATCACATTTGTGCGAAGCAAGATTTTCATACTCTGCTCAAAGCTGCATCAGTAGAAGAAAAAGAATTCAATTTTTTAAAGAATTTGTAATTAAAAAAAAAAAACCGTTAACCAAATAGGTCATTAAAAACTTTATTGATAATTTGTTATTTTTTATTTGCTGATTATTTTTAAGAATTCGTTTTTTATAACATTTTAAAATTTAAAAAAAAATTAAGTCAATTACGAATTTCAATTAGGCATATTAGACATATTATTGATTCCTAATTGCTGTCGAAATTAGGAAAAAAAACTTTTTTTCTTTTTGTGAAAAAAAAAAAAAGGAGAGGTTGCAATTATGGATTGAGAATCAGTAACACTATATTTTTTTTTTTTTTTTATGTTTATAAATATGAAATAAAAGTTGCTTGGTCAGTTTTGATCATTAATAATAGTTGTAAAACATGTGTTTGTTATGCTTGTCCCATTTTTTAATACGCTTTTATTAGCTTCACCTGTATGTTTGTATGTATGTTTGTATGTAACTCACTTTTTGGGCTCGATTTTGGGACTGATAGCGCCATCTACTGGCGAGTCAGTCAACTGATCCGCGATCGAATTGCGCTCTTCCTATTGGCCGAAAATTTCGGTGTCTAAAAAGAGGCGGATCTCAAAGGCATAGGAGTGCGATCATGTCGAATTGCGCTCTTCCTATTGGCCGAAAATTTTGGTGGCTAAAAAGAGGCGGATCTCAAAGGCATAGGAGGGCGATCATGTCGAATTGCGCTCTTCCTATTGGCCGAAAATTTCGGTGGGTAAAAAGTATGTAAATTTAGCGGATAACCGGCCAAGTGGAAAACAAAGTAAAAACAATTATACTTTAAAAACTAAAAAAAAATATGCTTTTAGAGTTAATCAGACTAAAAAGTAAAAATAAATTAATAGTTTAAAAAAACTAAAAAATACGCTTTTAGAGTTAATCAATCTAAAAAATAAAAAATAATTGTTAACATAAGAATAAAATGACTGACGAAAATGAATGTCACTGTTCTAAAAGCGTGGGGTGCTTTGTATGACATTTTTAAACTAACTCTGCATTTCGGAATGAAACTAGTGAGAAATTATAACGATTGATATCGAGCACCCCACGATTTTAGAACAGTGACATTCATTTTCTCGTCAGTCATTTTATTCTTATGTTAACAATTATTTTTTACTTTTTAGATTGATTAACTCTAAAAGCGTATTTTTTAGTTTTTTTAAACTATTAATTTATTTAATTCTAAATTCTGTTCCGTAGAACACTGGTCTTACAAGAGTGTTTTGTGAAGAATCATGAAATTCTGATAAATTATGCAAATTTTTAGATATAATTGTGGTAAATTCAGTTTTGGGATACCAGAGAAGTATTCCAACGTGATAAAACTGTAAGTTCGTCTTTTATTTTCTTTAAATATCGACATCTACTCAATGCTGCATCAGTAGAAGAACAAGAATTCAATTTTTTAATACTGCCTTGCCATCCAAAGAATTTGTAATTAAAAAACCGTTAACCAATTAAGTCATTTAAAACTTTATTGATAATTTGTTATTTACTTTTGTAATTTTTTTATTTGCTGATTATTTTTAAGAATTCCTTTTTTATAACATTTTAAAATTAAAAAGAAATGAAATCAATTACGAATTTCAATTAGGCATATTATTATATTTCAATAGGCATATTATTGATTCCTAATTGCTGTCGAAATTAGGGAAAAAAATTCTTTTTTTTTTCTTCTTTTTTAGGAAAAAAAAAAAGTAAAGTAGAGCTTGCAATTGTGTATTGAGAATCAGTAACACTATTTTTTTTTTTTTTTTTTTTTTTTTTTTTGTGTGTGTGTGTTTATAAATATGAAATAAAAGTTGCTTGGTCAGTTTTAGTCATTAATAATGGCTGTAAGAAATGTGTTTGTTATTCTTTTTCCATTTTTTTTTTTTAAACATAGCGGTGGTCTCATGCCCTTTGAGTTAATAAGCAAAATAGATAATTAAATGCCCTTTTTTTAAAAAAGAATTATTTATTTAATAAAATTATAAAATGGAAAATAACAAAAATTTCAAAAATGTAGATGTTGATGAAATCAGTTGCATGTAATAAAACAGAATAAGCAAAGGTCAAATTAGGAGAAAAAATAGCTTAGAAGAAAAGCGAACTTTTTTTCATCTAGGCAGTTGTAAGGAATTAATTTAAAATATTTAGGACAGTGCGAGGTCTTTTGCTATGTTTGCGGGAAGAAATATCATAGTCGTAATTTTGTAAGATATTTTAAAACAGGGTTATTGATGTTTCGCATATCATTATAGAATTGAGTAGAAATTTTGTGAACAAATTGTCTTAAACTTGGAATCGAGAGAGCTCGTCTAATATCGTCATTACGAAAGTACCAGTTTGAATTCGTTAACATTCTGAGAGTTTTGTTCTCAAGCCTTTGAATAATTTCAAAATTTGTACGTGCAACAGAACCCCAAACTGGGCTTGCATAAGCTAATACTGGACGAAGATATAAAAAAAAAAATCATCTGCTTATATGCTGAAAACCGGACCATTGGAAATTAAATGCAGGGCACGTGACTAATTGGTAGTCACGTGTACGTGTTATTGACTAATAGTAGACTACCAATTAGTCAATAGCACGTAGGCACATGTTATTGACTAATTGGTAGTCTTAGCAACACATGTCTCCTGTAAATTTTTAAAACACACATAATTGAAATCAAGTGGCTAATGAGTGGCGATTTTAAATAAAAGCTTCTTTTTATAAGAAAGTTTCTCATGGTGGGCGTGGACATTAATTTGTTTTCAATATTTTCTTGCTAATTTTCTTCTCGGGCATTTTTTTACAAACGTCACGTGTCGGAACTGTCACCAAAATAACGACATGTTCAAACATAAAAAAATAAATGTTTATTTTTGTTTTTAGTACTTAAATTTAATTGCATTATTTGTCATTAATACTGAAAAAATCCAAATCCATCTTTGTATTTGAAAAACCAAAGAGTTCCGTTAAAGTTTTACTATTTGTAAAGGGCTGCACAATGCTGTTCTAAAATATGGTATATCGACTGAAAACAAATTTGTTTTGTTTTACATTATATATATATATATATATATATATATAGTTCCGTTAAAATTTTACTATTTGTAAAGGGTTCACATCCATATATTTCCATACTATATATATAGTAGGAAAATATATGGATGTGGAACCCTTTACACTTTACAAATACAAAGATGGGGGCCTGAATGGCCGAGTGGCTAGCGCACTGGCGCTCGGTACCACAGGTTTCGGGTTCGAGACCCGGCGGTGCCATGGATGTGTGTAGTGGTTCGGAATCCACTTTAAACCGTAGGTCCTGGTCGAATATGATCGTAGAGCATTGCGGGGGCATTATTACTCCGCGTAGGTGGCTTATCTTCAAGTTACACGCGCCGCCTGGCTAATGCAAAGTGAGTAGCGTCTGTGCAGCGCTTGCCTTAAGGCATTTAAGACGTCCATGTCTGTTTGCCAGCTACATTGGAAAAAAAAATACAAAGATGATTTGGTTTTTAATTGATTTTTACGTGATTTCAATATGTATATATATTTATTGATTGATTGATTTATATATATATATTATTGCAATGATCTCATGTTCTACATAATATTATCACGAACAGAAGAGGAGAATGTTATTGACCAGCGGGGGGATTTTTAATAGCGACTACTGCTTGTTTGTTGTGACATTTGCTTTTGTGTGGGTGAAAACCATGAAAATTATTATCAAGCAATGCGATTATAGGCGTTTACTCAGCAAACTGTTTGCTCAAAATGTTGTCATAATCTCCACCAAGTTTCCTAGTTTTTAAAAGCAATAACTCTGTGGAAACAATAGCTTTCCTCCATGTTAGCCTATCACCACCGGGTTATGAGTCTAGCTCAAATTAGTCGTAAGAGAGCTTGCAATGCATAAATGCAGAGGACGTATAGCAAAATACAGAAAAATATATCCTACAAAAAAATGCACAGAATGTGAATAATTTCCAACTAAATAAAAATTAATTTGATAAATATTTTCATACGACACTTGAGTTACATTCCTAAGTTTAACAAAGTAATTCATTGTGTCAAGTCTTCCATAAAACCCCATAAGTTTAAGATAAGAGATTTTTGCTTAGTATTGGACAAATATTAACCCTCCCACAATAAAGAATATAGTATCTTTATTATTATATTCATACTAAGAGAAATATGAATAATCAACGGTATCTGCAAATGGATTCCGGTTGAAAAAATAAAAAAATTAGAAAAGACTATATCTATTAGACCAATACAAATTTCATTGCCATCTCTGTTTTAAATTAAGCATGTCCGACTCGTGGTTCAGTAGTAACGTGTGCCACTGGTGAGCATTAGGGCGGAGGTTCAATCAGATGGCGGCTTTGTTGTAGGCCTTGTTTCAAAAAACGAGGAACCTCGATGGCGTATATGATGTTTCGAATCTGCCTGGGGGGTTCTGGGTCTTCTCCCATGCAATCTGCAAATGCGGGGTAGTTCCCGCTAAAAATCCTCCCGGAAGGCACTGCCCTCCTTCTTCAGCGACACGGGGTCAGGTCAGACTTCTACCTACGGGGTGCTCCATCACAATAAAACTGCCCCCTCCCCTTTTCCTTGCTTCCAGGAGACCACACGGGCTTATAGACTTTGTCTACCAAGTGGGATAAGAAACAACAACAAAGTAAGCATAGCTGCTTCGAAGAAGTTAATCACGGCTGTGGTCCAAAAATGATTTCATAAAATATTTAAATGGACTTAATTAAAAAAGAAGAAAACTACACAATCTTTTCTTAAATGAATATATTTTGTGAATGGAAATCTCTCTATGTCTACTTCTTTTTTAAAAAATCATGATAAAATACGCCTACAATTAGGGATTAAAATACCGGGATACCGAATACCGGTATTTTGAGCCATTTGTACAATTTTGTAATACCGATATTCACAAGTTTGAATGCCGGTTTTTCGGTATTTAGTAGAAATTTAGAGTTCTTATCTGATAAATTCTTATTCTTATCTGTGAAGTATCATTCAGAATTCTTATCTGTGAAACCAAGGTTGTAGTTATGAAAAAGTGTAATTTTTCGATATTTTTTTAAATTGGTGAGTTTGTTATTCACATTGTATTTGCATATCATACTTTAGAGTTCCAAATATTTTTCAGATTTGTTATATATATACTCATAAATAATACCCCATAATAATTAATAATAATAACTTTAAAGAACATAAAAAAATCAGTTGATAATACTTCGGTTTGGTTTCATTATTTTGATGAAAATAATATGGTGGCTCAATGTAAAAAATGTTCAAGATTTATCAAATTGAGTACAGCGGACTCCATGCACATTTAAAAACGAAACGGGATACAAATTTATTAAAGAGGGAAGACTCTAATTACTTTGAAGATACAAACTTAAGCACAGTTTCTAAGCCCAAGCCATCAAGAATTTTAGATTATTTTGAAAAAGAAAAGATAATTTGGAGGAAATTATAAGTAAAATGACAGCATTAGATAGTTTGCCATTTCGAGTGTTTTTTGTGATATTTACATTCTCTAATTAACCTGCCATATAAAACAACAACAACAACAAAACAAAAAAAAACTGTGTTTTCTTTCTTTTTCTAAAATTTCTACTACCGGTATTAAAACCGGTATCCCGGTATTGAGATTTAAAAAATACCGAATACCGGTATTGAACTTTTGGTCCGATATTGCAATCCCTACCTACAATACTCTCAAGAGCCAAAGCATTATGACCACCTGTCAATAACGAGTTGGCCCACCTTTGGCGCGCAACACAGCTTCAACCCGCCTTGGCATGGATTAATATCACCACTTAATACCAGTTAAATACCACTTCCACCTGATCACGTGCCTTTCACGTCATCCAGGCGAGTTCATTGCAAAATGTAGGGGTGGTCATAATGTTTTGGCTTTTGAGTGTATATGCCTAAATACGAATTATTATGAAGAGATGATCATTTACTTCAAATGCATTAATTCATACTCACGGAGGGTTGTAGGGCAGAGGAGCAGTCCACTACCGTATTGTAAGCTAGTGATGATCGTGCGTCTGTAGGATTCGTGTGTAAATGATGGTGATGATGATGTAGAGAGCCTGTAGATCCTGTCTGTAGAGAAGATGGATCTGGAATGCAAAACAGAGATTTGTAATTTGTTTTTAAAAATTGAAACATTTTCTTTATAATTCAAAGCTAAATTATGGATTCTCTGTACCATTATTGGAAAGAAAATTTATATTTGTCAATATTCAATTGTGAATGTTTACTAAAATTTTAAATCATTAAATGCAAATGGAATCAAACGAAAACGTTTAAAGAAATTCAAATATTTAAAAACTGTTCCATTTAGAATGTTTAAAACCTATTTTTTTTTTCATTATTCTATATAAATTTACTTCTCTTGTGTCTTTTTTTAATTTTTTTTATTTAGTGTGGTGTGCAAAATTAGGTGCTGAGTTGGATAAAAAAAAAAAAAAAAAAAAAAATGGCTTTAAGTTGATGTTTCTTAATATTGGTTTAAAAAATATAATCTATAATAATTTTCAGAAAATAATTTTCTCAATTTTTTTATTTAATTTTCAAATACAAAACAAAAATAAGATGTATACGGAAAATGATGATATCATTAAGGATAAGATAGGTCACTAAATGTACTAAATATATTTGCTTCGTAACAATTACACTCATACTCATGTAAATCGTATAAAGTCGTATAATAAGATTTTAACCATTTGCATCAAATTACTAAGTGAACACACTATTAGTGTGATTACTAATGAACGTATATATACTAATATGTACTAATGAACACACTATTAAAAATTACTATGAAACACACAATTTACACTCATTATATTTATTAGTTCTAAAGTAGCTAACTAACTAAAATCTTAAATACAAATTCAATGAAAGCGAAACATTTTTCGAAAACCTTTACCAATTTAAAATGCTTTGTATTTCATTGTCGAGAATTTGGTCATAATATACGAATCTGAATTAAACAATGGATTTATAAAGAAACAAGTACTGCATCAGCTATTCACCGAAATGATTTCGCTAAATAAATTGGCATCAGTTTTCCGGAGGTTCGTTGCACTGACGCAAACGCAACTGCATTAGGAAAATGTATTGCATCAGTTTTTTGGTAATCCTTTTAACTCACTAAGTATTCTCATCATCATCATCAATAGCACGACAGCCCAGGGTGGGCCAAGGCTTTCCTTTGAAGAGATTTCCATGCATTCCTCTGGGAGACAATGGTACTCCAATTCTTAACCCTCAGTACAGCAAAATCTTTTTCAACTGCGTCTATCTATCGCAACCTCGGTCGTCCTCTACCTCTTTGTCCCTGTGGATTTGCCCAAAACAGCTTTTTTACAGGGTTTAAATCATTCATTTTAAATACAGGATCATTCATTTTAAATACATGAGCAGCCCAGTTTAATCTGTTGATCTTAATACATTTTATAATATCTGGGTCTTTATAGCATTAATAAATTTCTGCGTTGTACCGTCTTCTCCAACAATCACTTTCTTTAGTACCGACAAGAATAGGCCTTCAAATCTTCCGTTCAAAGGGGCCTCATCAGAACTTGCCAAAGTCCATGTTTCAGAGACATAGATCAAAATAGGTCTAATATGGGTTTTATATAACACGAATTTAGTTTTTCTGCATATGATCTGTGTGATTTAAACATATTTCTTAAATCATAAAGGACCTTATTGGCAGACACAATTCTGTTTTTTATTTCAGATTTTATTCTGACAATTAGCTTCTGATCCTAACTATTTTAATAAGTTCTATTCTACTTTCTCTATTCTAAGTTTCAGAGACAAAAACCAAAATAGGTCTAATAAGGGTTTTATATAACACGAATTTAGTTTTTCTGCATATGAACTGGGATTTAAATAAATTTCTTAACCCGTAAAAGACCTTATTGGCAGACACAATTCTATTTTTTATTTCAGGAAATTCAGTACATTGAACACCAAAAATTAGTTTGTAAGTTTCAGTGTGTCGGTGTTAGACATTTTGTCAGAGTTCCCACCTAATCCACTCGTTTTACGAAATGGTAATTAAAGCACATATAGCAGCAAGAGATATTGAAATCAACTCTCATGTCGGTATCAGTGCATTACCATTCGGGCAAGAGTGGGGATGCTTATTAAAGTTCATAAGCAAGATCAAAGAATTTTTTTCTGATAGCATTAAATTGGGTATGTTTGTAAAGTTCATAAATAAAAGAGTTTTCCTGATGGCATTAAATTGGGGATGTTTGTAAAGTTCCTAAGTAAAATCAAAGAGTTTTTTCTGATAGCATTAAATTGGGTATGTTTGTAAAGTTCATAAATAAAATAAAAGATTTTTTTTTTTTTTTTTTTTTTTTTTTTTTTTTTATGTCATTAAATTGGTGATGCTTGTAAGGTTCATAAGTAAAAATCAAAGATTTTTTTTTTATGGCATTGAATTGAGGAATTTTTGTAATGTTCATACGTAAAAGCTAAGAGATATTTTTTTGATGGTATTGAATTGGCGATGTTTTGTGAAGTTTATAAGTAAAATCAGATTTTTTTTTTTTCTGATAGTTTTAAATTGAGGATGTTTGTAAAGTTTATAATTTCTGATCGTAAGTATTTTAATAACTCTTTACCACATTGAAATAGCATTTGTTTGCAAGCATTAATCTGTAATAATTTAAGAGGTTTAAATCATTCATTCCAAGTACATGAGCACACAGATTAAACTCTCTTGATCTTAATAGATTTTAATAATATCTGGATTTTTATGGTATTTATAAATTTCTTGCTTTGTACAGTCTTCTCCAACAATCACTTTTCACTAAGTATTTTAACAGTCAGAATTTGCTAGCGTACCTGAATGTGTAGTATATGATGGCGTGTCGGAGACTAGGTACGAACTGGGGTGCTGTAATTGAAACTCAGCTTTATGTTTATCACATTGAAATAGCATTGAAATAGCAAGCATTTCTGTAATAATTTACAGGGAAATTTTCTGTACAAATTTCTGCGTTGTACCGTCTTCTCCAACAATCACTGTCCCTAATACCTCCAAGAATAGCCCTTAAACTCTTTCTCTCAAATATATCCAAATGGGCCTCATTTATACCCATATATACTCAAATGTGCATTATTTTATAATATCAATAAATTTTATAACATCTGGGTCTTTATAGCATTTATAAATTTCTGCTTTGCACTATCTTCTCCAACAATCACTTTCCACAAAGTATTATAATAGTTTGAATTTGCTAGCGTACCTGTATGTGTAGTGTATGATGGCGTGTCGGAGACTAGATACGAACTTGGGTGCTGATAATTGAAACTCAGAGAACCATAAGTGTTATAATTTTGGCTTCCCATTTGTTTTCGCCACCGGGCCCTTCTGTTACTGAACCACACCTGTGCAGAAGAAAAAAAGAAACAGTACATTAATAGGTGCATCAACAGTATTTACAATATAAGGACATAAGAACAATTAGTACAGTTTCGAACAAAAGAAGTATTACAATACGAATTAAGATATAAATGCTGCCTAATGGTAAAAGTTCGGATTCGTGGTAACAATTAGGTGAAGACTTGATGGTTGTAAGGAAGTACTTGATTGCTTAAAAATTATATGTTGAAGTCATAGTTCAAACCATTGTCCGATTTGGGTGGGACAGGTTTATCAATAGACGTGTTAAATGTATTAGTCTGGAGTTTATTGTTTTAATATCATAGCTATTAATATGACTTCAATATCTAATGGGTTATTAAAAAAAGCATTGTAATTGATAGAAAAGGGAATACAACGCAAAAATTACTATGAAGAAATATGCAAATTAAAAATAAACCTGGGATTTGAATTTTAAAAAAATGTATATTTCAGTCTTTAAGAAAAATGTTTTTATTTTTTATTAATTTAATTTGCTTCTTTTAGAAAAAACGAGCAAATATCTTTTAAATTGATACGATAGAACTTATAAACAAAAGTAAAAATGTAAATTAAAATACCAAATACGACTTGTATAATCATTGGGCCTTACAAATATATGGCCAACGCACTATTTGTTAGGCCAAATACAGTATAACTTTTTTTTTCTCCATATAAGTACCAATATATACCACTAATTAAACACACATTTCAAACATCATTTACATATCTTACCACAGTGGCATTCATCAAAGTTTGAAAGAAAATTAAAAATGCACAAATGTATTCTTGTTTTTCATTCATAATTAAATATACAGTCATTGTTTCGTGTTTTTCGGGCTCTTTGCCTACTGTTACTGAGAAGCTAATTTCTCCCTTTAAAACTGTTGATTTGGCTTTCTCATTAAAAAAATAAACATAAACTACACCGAGGGATTCGATATAAAATTTAATATTAGCATCAATGTAACGGGGCTGTAAAAATTATTAATAATTATATCTACCTGCTAAGTAAATAATGTAAATAAGAAATAACACTAAATATTTAATAATAATTAATAAGTTTTAATAATAATTAATCATTTAAACCATTTGGTTACAAAATATCGAAAAATTAGGAGGCTATTTAATAAGCAAATAATCTGAATAAAAATTAAGACTAAATGCTTAATAACTTTTAATAATTATTATTAATTTAACCCATTTCGTTACAAAATATCGAATAATTAGGATGCTATTTAATAAGCAAATAATCTGAATAAGAAATAATACCAAATATTGGAATGTTAGAAAAAATTATTAATCCCTTGATTAAAACAGTAGGATTTTTTTTCAAATATCTGAGAACTATCTTAAGTAACGACAATAGTATCCGTAGAGAATTATGTGAAATAGTACAAGTTGGTAATCGAACATTTTACGTAAATAAAAAATTGTATAACGACAGATTTACTTCACGAAAAACAAAACTTTTGATTTATAAGACTCTAATAAGACCTAATAGAGAGTTTTTGCATACCGTATTTTGGACGCCCGTTAGCTTTTTCTCCCTAGCGCGCATGCTCATAGGAAACTGCGCATGCGTATCTGTAATAATGTTTCCTATGAGCATGCGCACTAGGGAGAAAAAGCTAACGGACGTCCAAAATACGGTATGCAAAAATTCTCTATTGTTACGTATACTGGAGAAACGTGGGCATTAAACGCTAAGAACTTTTACATCAGGGCCTTTGAGAGGAAAATTTTGAGAAAAACTTTTGGACAAAGAGTTGGCAATAATATATGGATTGGAAGACCAAACAAAGAAATTGAACACCTAATTAAAAATAGAGAAACATCAAATCACATAGAATCCACTGTCTCGGATATGTACATCGCAGAGATGAGGGAGACATCATTAAAAGGATTATGTTATGTAAATTGTTCAACAACAGAAAGAGAAGAACAAGAGAAAGGTGGACGGATAATGTCGCAGAGGTTTTTAGACAACTGAAAATTATTAACTGGAAGAGATTGGCATCGGATCGAGACAGATGGAGAGCTGTTGTGTTGGAGGCTCAAGCCCGTACTACTACTACTACGCCACACCAATCACTGTAACTAGAGCTGAGTTGCCCCTTTACATTTTGGGAATGATGTAGGTGAAAAAGAAGTCTTATTGGGGGTCTGTGACACTCTACGGTCCTTTGAGATCGGAACCTACGACTTAAAATGGATTCCGAACCATTACAAACATTCATGGCACAGGCCGGGATTCAAACTCGACCCGAAACCTGTGATAACTAGAGCCAGAGCGCTAACCACTCGGCCATCAGGCCCCCGGTCAAGCCTGTACAAGGCTGTAATGCAAGTAAAGAAGAAGAATTTGGATTTTTATCTCTTCTTATTCTTATTGTAGATTATTACGGAGATCCTTGCCTGCGTAGCGGCCACTAGCTCCTTCTTTGTAAAATGTTGAAACATAGCGGTGGTCTCATGCCCTTTGAGTTAATAAGCAAAATAGATAATTAAATGCCCTTTTTTTTTTAAAAGAGAATTATTTATTTAATAAAATTATAAAATGAAAAATATAAAAAATTTCAAAAATGTAAATGTTGATGGAATCAGTTGCATGTAATAACCCCGAATGAACAAAGGTCAAATTAGGAGAAAAGCGAACTTTTTTCATCTCGGCAATTGTAAGGAATTAATTTAAAATATTTAGAACAGTGCGAGGTCTTTTGCTATGTTTGCGGGAAGAAATATCATAATCGTAATTTTGTAGGATATTTAATACAGGGTTATTAATGTTTCGTATATCATTATAGAATTTAGTAGAAATTTTGTAAACAAAATGTCTTAAACTTGGAATCGAGAGAGCTCGTCTAATATCGTCATTACGAAAGTACCAGGGTGATTTTTATCTCTTTTTATTTGATAATCAATTTAAAAATTTGTTTAATTGCCGAACATAGATTGGCAATTGTACGAAACACCTCCGTACATTTGCCAATCTATGTTCTAATGATTTTATCGCATCTAATTATTATTCATATTTAAATAACTTGTTTTAACTTTTCATTCCACTGCTCTTTTATTAGAATAAAAACATATAGCAGTGAAAAAACAGCTTACTTAAGTTAATAATTATTACATAATATACACAACGCAAAAAAGGGATTGCACGTACGTGTGATAAAAAAAATTACAACACATAATTCTTTACGAAACTAATAATTTTCTCAATTTTCTGAAAGTTGATCTTTCGAGATCTTAGTATTATAGAGTTTTACAACAGGAAACGAAAAAAAAAATTGAGCATTCCACAAGCATTTATATATACCGACTGAAATATATTTGTAAGACATCAAAACCCCTTGTAAGCGAGATTCAATAAGATCTAATGGAACCAATCTTTTCAAGATACACGTTTTAAATGAGACATATACAGTACATAAACTAAATTACATGTAGACAGTGCATGTACTAAATTATAGTACCCAATTTATCTTTACGAAACCAATAATTTCCTCAAAGTTGATCTTTCCAGACCTTAGTATTATAGATTTTTACAACTGAAACGAAAAGAAATGGGGCATTCCACAAGCATTTATATATCGATTGAATATATACCATTTATTTGTATGACATCAAGGCCCCTTGTAAGATCTAATGGACCCAACCTTTTTAAAATGGACGTTTTAAATGAGACATATAAAGTCCAAAACGCATGTCCCACACAATTAAAAGTCCATTTCCTAAATCTTTACAACTACTCTTGGTGTCGTAATTGAAATGAAGATAACGCATTGCGTTAATGTTATCAAACCCATACGTCAAAGGGCGGTCGCCACACACCTAGAGTACGAATGGATCTTTTTTTTTTAACCCTCCTTAATCAAGCCATTTGTATTCTAAATACGATGGATGTGAAATTGGGGACAGACTTAATGAGGTGATGTTTGAGCGAGCGCGCATTCTGATGGACATGTGAGTAAGTGCTGTTCGGAAAGATTCATGAATATGGAACGTTTTCCCGAGGTGAAGATTGCTGATGAATCTCTTCCTTTTAGAAATGGCACTTCCCAGTTTCCGTTTTTGTAGTTTTGTTTTGTAGTTTGATTTTAAGAAGCCACTATGTGTTAACTGAACACTTGAATTTGAATTTTGAGTATTTGCTTGTGTAAGACGCCAAATGGGGCTATTGGCCGAGCGAGTAGTGCTGTGGAACTTGATGCCAAAAAATTTTGAATTCGAGTAAAGGAGGTGCCATAAATATATATAGTGGTTCAGAATTCACTTTGAACCAAAGGTCCCGGTCTAATGTGACATTTTTGCCGATGTGTTAATCTAATAATAAAATTAATCTATGTTTCATTAAGAGATCGAACCAGTTCAGTAAAATTTGACCAAATTTTATTTGATTAGGGATCCACTGTTACGAATTTTGTAAGATAATTAAATCATTTTGAGCTCTCATTTTGTTTTTGAAATGTATGTATCTATAATAACATATTACAGAAATGCTTGCATGTAAAGGCTATTTCAGTGTGGGATAGAGTTATTAAAGCATATTTGATAATGTAATACTTTATTGTTCGGCATTCATAAAAGAAGGGTCTGATGGCCGAGTGACTAGAGCTCCGGTGCCCGCTGCCACAGGCTTCGAGTTCGACACCCGGCGATGCCATGAATACTTGCAGTGATTAGGAATCCGCTTTAAACAGTAGATCCAGGTCTAATATGACATTTAGGTATAGAGCTGACAATCCTACCCCATAAAAAGAAAACATCTGCTGTCTCGAAATCTGCCAGTAGGCAGACGGTCTCTGTCCATCATGGGGCAGTTGCACCAATAAAGAAGAAAAAGACGCTAAATTATTCGTAGCGAATCTCT
The DNA here is from genome assembly GCA_021605075.1 of Caerostris darwini. Classification (NCBI taxonomy): domain Eukaryota; kingdom Metazoa; phylum Arthropoda; class Arachnida; order Araneae; family Araneidae; genus Caerostris; species Caerostris darwini. Next base: position 97,062 of record BPLQ01006519.1, read on the forward strand.
CATTACATCCAACGATACAATTTTTGTAGCCCACTTTTTAAATGGTGCAAGTAAGTATGAACTATTTGACTTTTTTTTTTTTTTTTTTTTTTTGTACATTACATAAAAAAAAAAAGGAAGAAAAAAATATTTAAAAATGTTCTTTCTTGTTATTGCTATATTTCGCTATTATGTTTCCTTTTAAATATTCAATCAATTTCCTACTATTACTACTACTTCTGCCATACTAACCGCCATTCTGTTATAATCTATGTAATAAAATTAGCTAATACATTTCCTTTGAAATATCTAGCAAATACTAAAGATTAGAATACATTGAAAACACTAGCTGCCCATCTATTTAAATTAAGACATAGATCGACTTCCGCCCCTTTTTAATTCTCTGTATCGGAACCATTACTTTAAAACCCGCTAATTCCATGCCAATTCCCAAGCGTAACACCTCTTAATAATTGAACAATACACCACGTCGTTGTAAGAAAAAAAATGTTTATGAATAACTGATTGATTTTGCGAAAATATACTTTTAGTATTTATTAATAAAATAACGATCAACTCTAAAAAAGAAGCCATACGTTAACATCCACTCTAATTATACTACTATGACTATTACTACTACTACTCCTGCTATACTAACCTCCACTCTGTAATAATCCAAGCAGTAAAATTAACTATTACATTTCCTTTCAAATATTTAGCAAATAGTAAAGATGCACGACATTGTAACAAAAAAAGAAAAAAGATACTGAACGCGGCATTCTCGCCCGGAATTAGCGCGCTTTACAAATGAGCATAAAAGATGATACCAAATTATTCGTAACAAATTTCTCATTATATCCAGCGATAGAATTTTTTATAGCATACTTTTTTACACGGTACATGTAATTACAAACTATTTGACTTTTTTTTTTTTTCGGTACATAACATAAAAAATTAAAGAAAAATACATTTTAAAAAATGTTCTTTCTTATTGCATTGCTAAACATGCATAACTGAAAAGAATCCAATCCCAAACATATTTACGACAAATATATTGAATACCACAAAAGGAACAAAGTAAGCCAATATATTCTACTTGTGATGTTTATAAATAACTGATTGAATTTGCGAAAATATATTTTTAGTATTAATAAAACAATGATTAACTCAAAAAAATAAGTCATACATAACATCCACTCTAATTACTACTATTACTACTACTTCTGCCATACTAACCACCATTCTGTTATAATCTATGTAATAAAATTAGCTAATGCATTTCCTTTGAAATATCTAGAAAATACTAAAGATTAGAATAGACTGAAAACGCTAGCTGCCCATCTATTTAAATTAAGACATAGATCGACTTCCGTCCCTTTTTAATTCACTATATCGCAACCATTACTTTAAAAACCCGCTAATTCCATACCAATGCCAAAGCGTAACACTTCTTAATAATTGAACAATACACCACGACGTTGTAAGAAAAAAAAATTGATGTTTATGAATAACTGATTGATTTTGCAAAAATATACTTTTAATATTTCTTAATAAAATAGAGAAAAACTCAAAAAAAGAAGCCATACGTTAACATCCACTCTAATTATACTACTATGACTATGACTACTACTACTACTACTACTACTCCTGCCATACTAAACTCCACTCTGTAATAATCCAAGCAGTAAAATTAACTATTACATTTCCTTTCAAATATCTAGCAAATAGTAAAGATTAGAATGCACTGAAAACACTAGCTGCCCATCTATTTAAATTAAGACATAGATCGACTTCCGTCCCTTTTTAATTCACTATATCGCAACCATTACTTTAAAAACCCGCTAATTCCATACCAATGCCAAAGCGTAACACTTCTTAATAATTGAACAATACACCACGACGTTGTAAGAAAAAAAAAATTGATGTTTATGAATAACTGATTGATTTTGCAAAAATATACTTTTAATATTTCTTAATAAAATAGAGAAAAACTCAAAAAAGAAGCCATACGTTAACATCCACTCTAATTACTACTACTATGACTACTACTACTACTACATTTACTGCCATACTAAACTCCACTCTGTAATAATAAAAAGAAAGTAAAATTAACTATTACATTTCCTTTCAAATATCTAGCAAATAGTAAAGAAGAATGCACTGAAAACACTAGCTGCCCATCTATTTAAATTAAGACATAGATCGACTTCCGTCCCTTTTTAATTCACTTATATATCGCAACCATTGTTTTTAAAAACCCGCTAATTCCATACCAATGCCCAAGCGTAACACTTCTTAATAATTAAAAAAAAAAAAAAAGGAACTGACGGCATTGCCGACAGTTTAACATGGCTTTACAAAAATAAAAGACGATACCAAATTATTCGTAAAATATCTCTTATATCCAGCTATAGAATTTTTATAGCATACTTTTTTACATTTCACAAGTAAGTACAAACTATCTTACTTTATTTTTCGTACATTACATAAAAACGAAAGAAAAAGTATATTCAGAAATGTTCTTTCTTATTGCAATACTAAACATGCATAACTGAAAAGAATGTAATCACCGATATATGCTTGAATACCCCAAAATGGGCAAAATAAACCAATATATTCTACTCGGGGTGTTTTCCACTAAAATGGTCATTTTGTACACACTTTAGGCTAATCAGAGTGACCGAACAGTTTAACAATTCCGAACAAACTAACAAACATCCATGCCAAAACAATGATTGATTTTGTGAAAATTACTTTTTAGCAAACAGTAAAGATTAGAAACACTAGCTGCCCATCTATTTAAATTAAGACATAGATCGACTTCCGTCCCTTTTTAATTCTATCTTATATATACCGCAACCATTACTTTAAAAACCCGCTAATTCCATACCAATGCCCAAGCGTAACACTTCTTAATAATTGAACAATACAATGCGACGTTCTAAAAAAAAAAAAGAAATAAAAAAAAAGAAAAAAGAAACTGAAAACGGCATTCCCGCCCGGAATTAACGCGCTTTACAAATGAGCATAAAAGCAGTGACCAAAAAACTTCTTACTTTGGCGCGATAAAAAGAAACAATCTATTACCCGAAGCCTACGCGACGGGGGGCACTTGCCCCATACCTCCCTCTACGTCGTTGACGGGAAGGGGGCCGTCTAATTACAGGTTACCCCGGGCGGTCCTACACGGCCCTTTTATAGACATTTTTTATCCTATGAACCTACCGCATCGTCGCACCTCTGCTGTAATGATCTTGCCCAGTGCGACATCACTCTTCTTCGCACCTTAAGGTAATCTCTCTGGTGCACCTCCCCCTCCTTCTTACGTTCGACGACCCCCTCCCCCCTTAAGGGTCGAGGCGTGAAAACCCACCCGATCGGAACAGGTTTCGAATCTTTTCTCTTCAGGTGTAGTCTTTTCTGTTCCTTTTTTTCTGTTCATCGTTTGGGTTGCAGCAGTGGATATTGTTATTAAAAGGCGGCGCACAATTTCCTTTTTTTGCTAGGTGTGTATGGCTTCGATTGGATTTGTCATTGCTGGATAAAGTGGTTTGGGTTTGTTTCTTAGTGCTGGGTAACGGTTAGGGTGGATCGGAGAAATGACTTCTTTTTTCTATTCTTTTTTTTTTTTATTATTAGTGTGGTGGGCATTTGAGAGATGGCACACACACACACACAAAGGACGATATGCATTTCTTTTCCCCCTTGCTTTTAATGACAAAAAAAATTACATTTGGAATTTCCATGTCGATTATGCCATCACTGATTCGATAATGCGTAATTTATTGAAGCACTTTAAGAGTTCTTCAGGACAAAGTAATCTAAATAGATCTACAACTTCAATTTAAAGTATATTAAAATCTTTTGTGACAGTAGACTTTGTTTTCTTTATTAGTATTTTTAGCAATTTACAAGATCGAAAAGAATATCAAAGTAATTAGAATATGGTATACAGTGGCAGTTTAATTTTAAATTATTTTTTTCATGATAATTATGCTACGTTTTATATATAACTAACTAACTTCCTGGCACTACAGCCCATGGTGGGCCAAGACTCTTCGCCTATTGGCAGATTTCGAGACAAGACTATCCTTTTTACAGGATAGGGTTGTCAACCTTACGCCCGACTCTCTATAGTCATCTTAGACAGGGACCTACGGTGTAAAGTGGATTCTACCTTGATATCACCGGAACTGGAATCCGAAACCTGTGGCACCAAGTGCCATAATGTTGGTCACTCGGTCATCAGCAACTTCGTAAAACCTTCGTGGAATGTAAATTTAATAAATAATCTTTTGTTATATTTAATCAATTTACAGTTTCATTAAAAAAAATAAAAACTCTAATAAGAATTTTTCGAAATTTTTAAAGAGTTTCAAAAGTACGATAAAAAAAAATTAGGTAGCTTTATTTAACAAATTCAGCATCATCCAGAATTTCACATTACTCTCGGAGGTTTAAGATATTGCACCTACATTGTTTTTCTCAATTTGGAACATACTTTAGCCTATGTACTTGATCTAATGGTATTTCTGAATTAAAAATCTCACGGCTTTTTAATCAATTTTTTTCCTCTCATCCTATTGAGATCAGTGGCGTAACAATAGGGTGGCAAGATGGGCAAATTGACACGGTACCCGACCCAAGCAAAAAGGCTATGAGTACATGGAAGGCTTGAAATGTTACTAAAGCAATAAAATAAAAAATTTTAAATGTGCATTAAGGTAATGAACCTATTCATTTGTATAAAAAAATATATCGTATTTAGTAGTAATAGTGATATAAATAATTACGCACGGGTAATCCCGATGTTAGGGACTTTTCTGGTTATTTGTTCGTGAATAGATACTTACAAAATGAAAAGTGGGAATTCTGCTGCCACCCATGTGCCACTAGGAAATTTTTAGATTCACTTGTTAGGGAATTCTCAGTTTTTGCTCCACTTTTATACATGAAATAAAAAGTCTTCTTCCATATGGTAACTGGGTGATTTATTAATCATAAGGAATAATTTTATGTCTTCTAACTTTCTGAAGTGATCACTGCATTTATGTCATGTGTAACAATGACTACGACTAGTGCTGAGCGATCATTCTCGAAATTTAAATATAATAAAACCTATTTAAGAAATTCTATGGGACAAGATAGATTACGCAGATTTGGTTATTCTATGCATCGACCATTCCATGGCCCGAAACTTGAACCTTTATGCTGTCATTGACACTTTTGCCGATCAGAAAGCTCGAAAAAAGAAGTTTTAATAAATAAAAATTTTACAAAAAAAACCGAGTAATTTTAGTTTAATACTCCTTTAAATTAAAAGTTCATAGCTCCAACCAAGAATAATACGCATTTTTGATAGTACTTTCTAAAAAAGAAAGTGTAATGACAATACATTGCATTGAGGGGCCTCCATTCGAAAAATTTGTCACGAGCCTCAGATGGTATATTACGCCGCTGACTGAGGTCATATCTTTTTTTTTTTCTTTTCTTTGAAAACTCCATCACCATCAAGTGATTGCTACACTTCAGTTATGAATAAGCAAATTTGTTCGTTTCCAAAATTCCCGCCGCACTGGAGTAAAAAGAAATAAGAGTTATACATGAATACCTTACAATCTAATTAAATAAATTATTCGCTGTTTTGCAAAATGCCTTTACTATAATTTAACATGGGATATTTCGGGTAAACCAGGATAAGCAAAAGCGGCGATAATTGAAGCATTTTTAGAAACTTTTGCTGTAAAATATCCTTTACTTTAGCTTATAAGCATTTTACGAATGTAAACGGGCATCCTTGATGTTAAAGATTTTGTTTGTTTCTTTACGCATTTTAGGCTAATTAGACTGGGACCTACAGTTTAACATGGATCCGTAACCACTAACAAACATCCATGCCACTGCCAGGATTCGAATTTGAAGCCTGTGGTACCAATTGTTCTGGTTTACTGCTCTACTGTCATTTTTTGCACACTTTAGGCTAATTAGATCGAGATCTAAAGTTTAACGTGGATTTCGAACCACCAAGAAACATCCATGCCATTGCCAGGATTTTCACCTGGAGTCTGTGGTACCAATGGTGAGAGCGCTAGCCAATTAGCCATCAGGCCGCAGAAAGAAAAGAAGATTCGTTGACGATTCAAAGATGGCTGTCAATAATTCTGTCTACAAAAGCAGATACCTATATTGTTAATTACGGACTGCAATACAAAAGTTTTTTTTATTAGCGAAATATGATTTCAGCAACCATAACTTAGAATATTCCGTCGTAAACGTGTAGGTGAAGGATAAATAAAATGGTCCAAAGATTGACCTACCGAAGACGATTGTGTTATAACACACAATCAAATAGAGTAAAAAATTCAAAAACACCTGGTGGACGATTGGTATATTTATATTCAGGTAAACCAGGAAAGGTTCCAAGATGTGGAGATTGTCATTTGCGACTTCGTGGGATTACCCATGCTCGTCCCAGAAAGCTATCTGCTTTATCTAAGCGGCATAAGACAATTATTAGCGAAATATGACCTTAGTTCAGTTACATATTTATTAATAACAATAATAATAATAATAAAAGAAACCGGCCACAGGTAGCGAAACACATTATAATTAAGGTAAGAGCACTAGCCAATTGGTCATTTGATGTTAAAGGAAAAGACCTAAAAGATTTTTTTTTTTTTTAATGAATTGTGGTTTCTTATTTCTAAAACCATTTATGGAAAAAATTAAAAATAATCCTTTGGGGCATATTGAATTAATCGCTGGAGCAGAGTAGCTTACATAATTAACCCCACTCAATTTCGGAGTTATGCAAGGCGAATTGATGCTTTTACTATCAAGTACAATATTATATAGTTATAATCAATTTCTCTTTCGATATCAAAATTCGTGTTATACAGTTAATAACCGATATAAATTATAAAACAAGCTTTAAGCCTTTTAAATCAAAACTTTACAGTATTTTTGGAAACTTTTGCTGTAAAATATCCTTTATTTAGCTTATAAGCATTTTACGAATGTAAATAAGCACCTTTGATGTTAAAGATTTGGTTTGGTTTATCACTCTACAGTCATTTTGTGCACACTTTAATCTAATTAGACAGGGACCTACAATTTAACGTGGATTCCGAACCACTCACAAACGTCATCGCCAGGATTCGAAGCTGAAGCTTGTGGTACCAAAGGCCAGATCGCTAGCCCATTGACAATCAGACCGCACTATGGCAAATGACAAGATGTCTTGGTGAAAACAATAATAATAATCGATTTAAGAATAAGTACAGGGATTATTTTAACTTCATTTAGATGTCTTTAAGATGTTATGTGTTTTACATTATGTCTAATACAGTAGAGACATAACAAATTAAATAAAATGGAAAACAAAATATTTTCCATCAAGTTATTTCTATGGCTTGATATGTTAAAACACGGACATAACAACCAACATAACAGCAAAAGCCATTAAAAATTGTTGGAAAACATTCAATGCCAGGATTCGAATCTGAAGCCTGTGGTACCACAAACCAAATCTGTAGCCAATTGGCCATTTCATGCTAAAGAGAAAGACCTATTTTTTCTTTTTTAATGAGTTGTGGTTTCTTTTATCTATAACCATTTATGGAAAAAATTAAAAATAATCCTTTGGGATATATTGAATTAAACGCTAGAACAGAGTAGCTTATATAATTAACCCCGCTCAATTTCTGAGTTGCGTAAGGTGAATTGATGCTTTACTATCAAGTTCAATATTATAATCAATTACTACTTTGATATCAAGTTTCGTGTTATGCAGTTAATAACCGATATAAATTATAAAAAGCCAGCTTCAATCATGCGAGGGCAGTAAATGCAGATAAAGCAATCGAGGAACATATGTTTGAGATAGTATGGGATGGTTTCAGTTTAGCAGCACCTTTTAACTCTAATAAGGCTGCACCCACAGCCCAAAGGCGCTACCACATCCGACACCTGAACCACCCTGTTGCTATTACACACACCGAAAAGGAGCATCATCAATAAAAAAAAAGAATATCCAATTAAAATGACAAACAATTACAATGAATTTATTCGTATAGGTAACATTGAAATGCTCGCTATGCTGCGACGGTGGAAATTGGAAATTCCCAACACAGCTGCCCTCTATTAAAAAACTTTTCAAAATGAGAAATGGGCGGGCGTTCAGGGACAAATGTTGCAGAAGACATAGTAAATTAAAATGGTGGATATAGGAAATTTTTTACGATTGCTATGTTTAAATGTAGAAAAGATAGAGTATTTTTAAAAATATAGTACAGTTTTAAGTAATTGAATTGTAACAAATTTTAAATAATTTTAATTATAACAAGTTTAAAAATGTTCTTTTTTCATTTAAAAGCACTATTTTAATTAGCATTGTTGTTTATTTGATTTAAAAGAAAATTTCAGTGTTTTCACAAATAGCCCATTAATTTAAATGAATTTATGAACATGACATTATTTAATTATAAATAAGGTCATTTTTAAAAAGTTTTTATTTTTTCTGGACTTAACTAATTGGACTTAAATAATTTGCATATACAGAATAGCTTGGCAGTGAAGCAAATTAAAACGTTAAAAGATAATTTTTTTTTTCTTTTAGAGATCTTCAAGAAGGAAGTGTCAAAGAAAAAGAAAAATCTTTATATATATATATATATATAAGTTAAGTTAGTTTAACGTTAGCGTTAAACTAACTTAATAAGTTAGGGTTAAGCGTTAAGTTAATTATTATTTGCTATATTCAATTGCTCACATATCAACTTCTATATCTTCATTTGAATCTTTTAAAGTAGCTTTAATAGATTTGATAAAGCTTATAATTAATCACTCTGATATACGATTTAAGTTTCTAATATATTTACTATATGTAAAATATACTATGTATAACTAATTTTTTTTCTCACTTATATTAATAAAAGTTTGATATAGCTTCGTCTGTTACAATTATCCCGCATCTATGGCGAATGACAAGATGTGTTGATGAAAACAATAATTATAATAGATTTAAGAATATTGAGTGCAAGCATAATGATTATTACAGCTTTATTTAGATGTCTTCAAGAAGTTATGCGTTTTACATTATGTTTATTACAATACGGAAATAATAAATTAAATATAACGAAAAGCCAGACATTATCCATCAAATTTTTTCTATGACTTGATATGTTAAAATGGGACGTAACAATCTACAAGAACAACAAAAGTCATTAAAAATTGTTGTAAAACATTCACAAATCTGCTACGATTATCCCCCATCTATAGAGTATGATAAGATGTTTTGATGAAAACAATAATAATAATCGATTTATGAATATTGAGTGCAAGCATAATGATTATTTCATCTTTTTTGGATGACTCCAAGAAGATATGCTTTTTATATTAAGCTTAATACAATAGAGAAATAGCAAATACAGCGAAAATCAAAATATCAATAATGAAGTTTTTCTATGACTTGATATGTTGAAACGCGGACATAATAATCTACAAGAGCAACAAGTCTTTTAAAAATTGTTGTACGAGGGTAACTCTGAAATTTTTCACACAATGACAGACGACAAACGCAGGGGAAAAAATATCCGTTAAATTTGTAAATTTGAACTCTTTTATAACCGTAGACGATCATTTGTGACAACAATTGCAATTTAGCTGTCGTAGAATAGATTTTGGAAGAAAGGAAAATGGAATTAACGCGAGAGCATTATCGCGCCATGATTTTCTACGATTTTAAAGTGGGGTTAAATCAAGAAAAATGCCTTCAACGTCTACAATTATGAAGATGAAGTTCCATCTCGTGCTACTGTATTTAGATGGCTTACATAATTTCATAGAGGTCGAAGTTCTCTGCTGGATCAAGAACACACAGGAAGACTTTCATCAGCTGTAGTTCCAGAAAATGTGTCAGCCATACGAAAAATGTTAGTCGATAATAATCACTGCACATACCAAATGATACAGAAAAAACTTAACATTGGATCCACAGCTATACATAGAATTATTCATGAAGAACTGTATATGAAAAAATTAGTTTGTCGTTGGAGAAACAGAACACCAAAAAACGGAGCGTGTCAGAATCTGCAAATAAACTATAAAATTACTTAACGTTGGTGGACACCGCCTTATTTCTAAAATCATAACTGGTGATGAAACTTACATACCGTTTTTTGATGTTCCAACACGACAAGAAAATAAAGTATGGGTTTTTGAAGATGACCCCAAATCAACAATGGTGAAAAGACAAGGAGCAATGAAAAAAGTAATGTATGCCATTTTCTTCAGAACTACGGGATTGATCCAAGTCATCAAGCTGGAGAGACAGAAGACAGTCACAGCTAACCTAACACCACTAAGTGTCTTCCAGAAATTCTTCAAAAAGAGAATGTAAGAGGATTCATGCTTCACCATGATAATGCATCTTCTCATCTTCTTCATCGGTAGTCGAATTTCTTAAACAAAAACACATCAAAGTGGTAGAACATCCACCCTATTCCCCTGATCTTGCTATGTATGACTTTTGGCTTTTTTTTTAATCTCAAGAAAAATTTACGTGGTCACCATTTTCATTCCGAAGATGAGATTGATGAGGCTATAAAAGCATATTATTCATCAATTCCAAGAAATGAATGGCGTGAAGCATTTAATCTTTGGAAATATCATCTGCCAAAGTGCATTGATGTTGGAAGGGACTACCTTGAACACTCTTAAAATTTGGTAAGTTAAACTTGTACATTTAGCCGTATCTCAAAAATTTCAGAGTGACCCTCGTAAAACATTCACAAATCTGCTACAATTACCCCGCATCTATGGCGAATGATAGCATGCCTTGATGAAAACAATAATAATAATCGATTTAAGAATATTGAGAGTAAGTATAATGATTATTACAGCTTCATTTAGATGTCATCAAGAAGCTAGGCGTTTTACTTTACGTTTACTACGATAGAGAAATGATAAATTAGATACAATGAAAAGCCAAATATTATCCGTCAAGTTTTTTCTATCACTTGATATGTTAAAACACGGACATAACAATTTGTAAGAACAACAAAAGTCATTAAAAATTGTTGGTAAACATTCAAAAATCGGATACAATTATCCCTATTGTCTACAATCATCACACAAATCTGCTACAATAATAATAATCGATTTAAGAATATTGAGGGTAAGCATAATGATTATTTCAGCTTTATTTAGATGTCTTCAAGAAGTTATGCTTCTTACATTACGTTTACTACAATAGAGAAACAACAAATTAAATACAAAGGAAAGCAAAATATTATCCATCAACTTTTTCCTATGACTTGATATGTTAAAACAATGGCATAACAATCTACAAGAACAACAAAAGTCATTAAAAATTGCTGGAAAACATTCACTTATCCGGCTACCAGCGAGCACAGGGCGGGGCAGATAGAAGCATTAGTGAATTATGACATCGGACAGGTTGCATCAGATGTCCCTTCCCTTCTTGAGGCCAGGAGGAATTCGTTAAATAAAATCACAGAAAGAACGAACACGCACGAAAGAGGAGAGGCGGGTGTGTTGATAATCGGATTAAATAATAATCCGTGTGTTTTATTATGCGGATGTGATGGTGTGAAACACGGCTTTTATTTCACACCTTTGGTTTCTTTTCTTTTCTCTTCTCTGTTTGATTATCATCGGCGTAAAAATAAAAGGAGCGAAATTCTTCTATGTATAAGGAAAGAAATGAGCGAGTTCCTAGAATAGTTTGGTTATTTTTTTAATTATTTATTATTATTATTATAATTATTATTATTTTTTTTTTAGATCTATTTTATCACATATGTGTTATATCTAATGTTTGATATTTAAACTTTTTTTTTTTAAGTTCAGTTTGCTTTGTCGCTATACGTCATTGTTTGCACACTTTAGGCTAATTAGACCGAGACACACAGTTTAACGTGGATTTCGAACCACTAACAAACATCCATGCCATTGCCAGGATTCGAACCCTATGGTACCAATAGCCAGCGCGCTAGACAATGGGCCATCAGGCCACCTAGGAGAGCTTCCTGCTCTAAAGTCGCATCTCTCTTCTGGCGAATCCGCTGGTCTGCATTTGTTGCTGTTACTGATTTCAGAAACAAAAGTTGGTTTGTAGCTTGGCTTGGTTTGTAGCTCTACGGCCATTTTGTGCACACTTTAGGGTAAATTAAAACCGGAACCTACAGTTTAAAATGGATTCCAAAAAACTAACAAACAACCAAGACACCGCCAGGATTCGTACCAAAAGCACCAAAGGTCAGAGCACTAGCCAATTGGCCATCAAGCTGCCTCAGAGGAATTCCTGCCTAAACTCGTATCTCTCTTGTGGCGAATATGCTGGTCTACTGGCTACATTTATTGCTGTCACTGATTTCAGAAAAGAGAAGATTCTATGGCGATTGTGATAATCTGTAAAGACACATCGATAATCAGGTACATCGATAGCATCGATCATCAGGCTGCCTGGTAATTTTTCTGGGTTTTTTCGATACGGCACGCAAATGGGAATTGTTATCCCTAAAAGTTCTACCGTAAAGAATTGTCCTTCCCTCATCATCCGTCGGTGGGATGTTCATGGTATACATATGTGGAACACAATGTTCACAGATGTACTACAAAAAGAAAGACTTTTTTATTTGATTAAATATTTTTTGGGGATATTTAAGATTTTAAGGTTTCTCGTCTGAATTGGAATCAATTCAATAAAGTTTGTATAATTAAAAAAAATTTTTGCTGATATTATATGTTATTATTTACATTAATATTATAACTCGGAATATTTATAATGATACTGCTGTATAATTGAATTTTTTAATACAATTCACGATAGCAGAGATGCGACTTTAGAGGGGGAATAATTTATTCCTCATAATTTTCAGGATATCTGTAAAGTAAATCCTTAAAATTTACATTGAAAAAAAAGCGATTCTTCAATCAGTAAGATTTATACTTATTATAAGAACTTATTGTTTTCAAACATGGCCTTTTTAATACGCTTTTATTAGTTTCACCTGTATGTTTGTTTGTTTGTAACTGACTCTGTCTGCTCGATTTTGCCCTACGTTAAGCGATCTGATTTAATTTAAACGTTGTAGACTTATCAAGGACCGACGACACTAAAATATTTTGATAAGTTTATGATCTCATCATGATTAGGATAGCCAGGATGAGTGATTTTATTTTAACTTATGAAGAGCAATTTAACCCATGTAGAATGAAAGTACCTAAGACATTCAAACCTATGTGTGACAGTGGCACAACGGATAACGCGCCTGACTACAGATCAGGAAATTTACTGTTCGAATCCTGGCTGGCTCGACATATTCTCATTTAGCCTTTGTTTTACTCACAATTAAATTTTTGTAAGAACTGTAATTTCAGTCCACCGTACCGGGACCTCATTTAAATTTTATACTTTAAAAACACGCTTTTAGAGTTAATCAAACTAAAAAGTAAAAAATAATTATTAACATAACAATAAAATTACTGACGAGAAAATTAATGCCACTGTTTTAAAAGCGTGGGGTGCTCGATATCAATCGTTATAATTTTTCACTAGTTTCATTCCGAAATGCAGAGTTAGTTTAAAAATGTCATATAAAGCACCCCACGCTTTTAGAACAGTGACATTCATTTTCTCGTCAGTCATTTTATTCTTATGTTAACAATTATTTTTTACTTTTTAGTTTGATTAACTCTAAAAGCGTGTTTTTTTGTTTTTTTAAACTATAATTTATTTTTGTCTAATATCATCCGTTACTAGAGTGACAGATATGTAACAAATTTTGCTTTATCCAGAGCTCTTTCACATTGTACACCCATAAAGGCAATTTTTAAAAAAATCGAACCGTCTTCTTTGAACTGAAAAAGAAGGATTTTCCAGTTTATAGATATATCATGCCTTTCCACGACATAAAGCTTTTGATTCGGTTTCTTTTGTCGGGTTTCAAACCGAACTCTCTATCACACTATCCATCAGGTCACTCGTGTCTGTTGCAAGAATATATCTTATTTGTTTAATGATCATGCACTCCACAAGTGTGTAAGGAAGCTACATAATCGTACCTGTACCCTGGCTTCTGTGAGTTTCGTTTTCTGTGCCAGTTCCTCCCTGGAATAGATGTCGGGGTACTGAGATTTTTCGAAGGCCTTCTCCAGTTCGTCCAGTTGGGAGGCAGTGAAGGTGGTTCGAGACCTCCTCTGCTTCCTCTTCAGAGTGAGACCAGGTTCGGAATCGCAGGAGTTGACGGAATTCCGATCCTCATCTCCACTCTCCTCGACGGCTGTGGATTAAAGACAAAATTATTTTAAAATGCAGTTAATCATCAGTTAGCATCATTAATGCAGTTAGAATCATTAATGCAGTTAACATCATTTGATGGGTTTGGTTTGGTTGTCGCTCTACGGTCACTTTGTGCACACTTTAAGCTAATTAGATCGGCACCAGTTAATGCAGTTGGCATTATTTGACTGGTTTGGTTTGGTTGTCGCTCTACGGTCATTTTGTGCACACTTTAAGCTAATTAGATCGGCACCAGTTATTGCAGTTGGCATTATTTGACTGGTTTGGTTTGGTTGCCGTTCTACGGTCATTTTGTGCACACTTTAAGCTAATTAGATCGGCACCAGTTAATGCAGCTAACATCATTTGACTGGTTTGGTTTGGTTGTCGCTCTACGGTCATTTTGTGCACACTTTAATCTAATTAGATCGGCACCAGTTAATGCAGCTAACATCATTTGACTGGTTTGGTTTGGTTGTCGCTCTACGGTCATTTTGTGCACACTTTAAGCTAATTAGATCGGCACCAGTTAATGCAGTTCGCATCATTTGACAAATACTTATAAAATTACATTACATTTTTGCTGATGTATTAATTAAACCAGGGGTGGCCAATTCGCGGCCAGCCTTGAACATTTTTCCGGCCAGTGAGATTTATCACACTTTTACAAAATATATTTATTTTATAACGGTCAAAGCAGTGACATCCATTGTATTAAAAAAATACATTATGTGTGCATCCATATATTCATAAATTAACTGTCGAAATTATGAGAAAAAAATTAACTTTGATTTTAAAATAACATTCTTGAGAATATATAACAGATATTGCCTGTTTTATTTATGAGTTTACAGTTATGAGTTCGCAGAATAATTAAATTTTATTCTGCGAACTCATGATGCGTGCGCATCTTGTAACATCTAATCTAACAAGTTCTATGTTTCACTTTAAGTGACATCAGTGACCCTCCCTAGATAAGCGCAGTTGATTGTTGACAGCAGAGCAAACGAGACTCTTATTTCAAGTTGTTAGCGCTTCACGTTCAACTTACACTTGCGAATCATTTTTTTCGAAAATGAAATTGACCAAATACAAAACACGCTCAAACATAACGGACGATGCATTAATTAAACCAGGCGAATGACGATGTGCAAATACCCAAATTGAAATCGATTTGCAAAAGCTAAGGGAAAGAGTGGAGAAACAAATATTGCACTAGTAAAATAAATATTTTTCAATGATTTTTTTTATTTCGTTTTTATTTGTATATTTCTTATATTTCATTTTTAGTGTTATATATTTCTTTACAATGTGCGTTTAGTATCATTATTATTATATTACCTATGTTTACATGCAAGAATAATAGTAAACACATTAGCTCATTATGTTTCAATTTTTCACTACAAAAAAATGTCTGTAGTGGGTTTAAATCTAATGTAGGGATATATAATTTTATATGCAGCCCGAAGAGTTATAGTGTATTTCCAAAGTGGACCGCAAGATCATTTGGGTTGGCCACTCCTGAATTAAACAATAATATTAATATATATTTCCTTAAGAGATCGAAACTAGTTCAGTAAAATTTGATCAAATTTTGTTTCATCAGGGATTCATTTTTAAGAATTTTGTAAGATAATTATATATATATATTAACATATTACAGAAATGCTTGCATACAAATGCTATTTCAATATGGGATACAGTTATTTAAATACTTAGGAACAAAAAATAATTGTCAAAATAATATCTTATCTGGAATAAAAAACAGAATTGTGTCTGCCAATAAGGTCTTTTATGGGTTAAGAATTCTGTTTAAATCCCGGTTCATAAGCAAAAAAACTAAACTTTTGTTATATAAAACCCTTATTAGACCTATTTTGGTCTATGGTTCTGAAACATGGACTTCGGCATGATCTGATGAGGCCCATTTGGGGTATATTTGAGCGGAAGATTTTAAGGGCTATTCTTGGAGGTGTTAATGAAAGTGATTGTTGGAGAAGACGGTACAAATGCTGTAATTACCCAGATATTATACAATTTATTAAGGTCAATAGATTAAATTGGACTGCTCATATATTTAGAATGAATGATTTAAACCCTGTAAAAAGGATCGTTTTGGCAAAGCCACAGGGACAAAGAGGAAGAGGACGATTCAAGTTGCGATAGATAGACGCAGTTAAAAAAGATTTTGCTGTACTAAAAGTTAAGAATTGGAGGACCCTTGTCACCCAGAGGAATGCATGGTTTTCTTTAAAGGAAAGCTACTTGTATACAACACAAAGTAAGATATGTCTCATGAATTTGGAGGTGATAAAAATGCGTAGTTATCTGTAATTCTATGAAAAACTTTTTGAAATATGTAAAATAACTGAAAAAAGGATATAATTGTGGACAGTTCTAAGTTATATTGATTTTTTAAAGAAAATTGTACCTATAAAAACGAAGATTATAAAAGTCTTAATCAAGTTCATATAAAAACGCTCACATTATTCATAAATAGTGCTTTTTTTCTTACATATCAATTAAAAAACTCAACAATTATAGCAATCAATTAAAGCAAAAACTAATTATCAATTTTTAACTAAAAAAAACCAAGACAATTATCAATTTATAGCAAAAACCAATCGAATTTCCCCATAAAAGAAAACATAATCAATTCCATAAACTTTGTATAAAAATATTAAAAGCAGACATTGATACTTCACAATAAACAGACATTGATACTCCACGATAAATACAGACAGTGAAAAAATATAGTTAATCCATTGTAAAAAGCAAAGAAGTAATTCCTATCTTTGAGGAAATTCCGTCTGAATTAAAATCACACGCCTCTGACAGATATGTGTGAGCTTTCCCAGTTTGTCACTCCTTCATGGTAACTGTGACCATTACAGAACAATCATTTCTTGTAAGGACACAACGCTGCTAAGTATCTGATCTGCCAATCTGCCACGTGGTTTTGAGAGCAATCCTCTCGTTAGAGAATTCACCCTCTGAAACCTTTCTAGTTCCTTTTAATCTCTCATTTTATGATGTTACCACACACGTTGATACATGTCATTATTGGATTACAGGCAATAAAGACTACATTCATTGGAGGATTTTTAAGAATGAACGAGTTCTTTGAGGTTCACGAGTCGAGTTTGGATTTTTAACTCAGACTTGGATGTTTTGATGAGACATGAAGCTGTTTATTTAAACAGTCTAAGTACAATGTGTTTCTTCTGTAAGTATAATGATAACATATAAAGGAACAAAAGTTAGATGAGCCACTATACTTATTATTTTTGTCCTTTTTTTGGATATAGTTTATAAACTTTTTAATAGTATGGCTATTAAAAAAATGGGAAGAAGGAACTGTTAGAAAAATTAGTTTTTAATTAAATATAAAAGATAAAAAAAAAAAAATCCGTACGATCCTTCTGTTATAAATCTTTACAAAAATAAAAATTATTAGCAATTACTAATAATTTTAAAAGTTGTCTAAAAATTTCTTTCACTATAAATGGTTTAGTAGTTTTTAATACGCTTGGTTCTAAACTGTTAATCACTTTTGAAAATGGTTCTAAACTGTTAACTACTTTTGAAAATACATGGTGATGCACAATAAGTAAGCGAAGATCGCAAAAGTTTTTGAAAATAAAAAAATAAAAGTTCATTTAAAGTTCAACGTTGTTTTTTATACATAAATTGTTTCCTAGTTTTTAAATGAGTTGGTATTTTCCAAAATCACACTGAGATTATTCCCTATGGGAAAGTCAAACTGTCCAGGATGCATGACTAGGAATATGCTATACTACATCCACATTGTATAAGGATTATCGCTAGGGACGTTATCATGGTATAATTGATTCCATTCCTATCATAAATATGACTTTAAAAATGTAATTATTTTTAAATGCCTTAAAATATGGTGTAAGAAATGTGAACCTCTTTAAAATTTCAATCTCTGTTATACCATCATTTTGTCCATTTGTACCGTTTGCACCATTTTATTTACGATGAATCTGAACAATATAAAAAAAAATAAATAAATAAATTAAAAAAAAAAAACCTTGTGTCATTAAAAAAAAAAGTAAAAAGGAAATTCCTAAAAAAAATAATAAATAAAATAAAATAATGTAAAATAAAGGGAAGAAAATATTAATAAAATAAATAATAATGTAATTATTATTTATGTAATTAATGTATTATTATTTAATGTAAATAATAATGTATTTGTAATATTATTTAATGAAAATATTAATAATAATGTAAAATAATGTACAATAAAGGGTTATTTGGAAAGAAAATATTTTAAGTTATTTTAATTTATTTAATTGCTGTGAAATAATTGCTACAAATGATTTGCTGAAAAGCCGTCGATAATATCATATTTAAAAAAATTGTGACTGAATTTTTTATTCAAATTAAGAATAATAATTAAATAAGAAACATTTACTTATTTCATTATTTTTAATTTACTGCGCATAACTCGGCATACAAAACAGAAAAATTAAAACGTAAGACCAACAGATAGGTAAACATAAATAATAATCATTTGGAAATGAGTTTTCTCCAACTTTTTAATTTGCATAGAAAAACTAATTATCAAATTCAGAATTAAATTAAAACTGGAAAACTAACATATTTTGAGATTGCAATAATGTAACTTTTCTTTGCTTGATTAATGTAGAGTGAGAAGAAAAAAAAACCTTGGGAAACTTCTGTACGTTTGCAAATTAATTTTCCCTCACAGTAAAGGAACTTTATTCTGAAGTCATTTTCGCCCCCCTTTTTTTTCTTTCTTTCTTTTCTTTTCTTTTTTTTTTTTTTTTTTTTTTTTTTTTTTTTTTAACTTCTTTCTCTCCTATTAAGTGTTTGCTTTAAATTTTTTAATTCCTGCTAATTCTGCGATACTTTGTTTTTATTATATTTGAATTCTGAGCAGATGTGCACTACGTGCACAGGTACTCGACTCTCCTATCCAATCTAGTACTAGTCATTTTCACTTTCCCATAACAGCTTTTGTCAGTTTGATAGATCAGCTACCAAGTAACAAATATTGCCGTGAAAGTGACAGAATTAATTATTAATTTATTTAATAGTTAAATGATTACAACAAAGGATTTGCTGAAAATACCTCGATAATATCATGCAAAATTATGATTGAAATCTTCTTACTTTAATTAAAAATAATAATTAAATAAGAAATAAATTTAGTTATTTAATTTTCTTAATTTACTGCTCATAGCCCGCTATGTCTTTAATCGATACAAAACAGAAAATTAAAACATAAAACCAACAGATAGGTAAACATAATTAATTATCATTTGAAATGAGTTTTCTTCAACCTCTTAATTTGTATAGAAAAACTAATTATTAAATTCAAAATTAACATAAAAAAACTGGAAAATTAACATATTTTTTAAATTGCAAACATGTAACTTTTCTTTACTTGATTAATGCAGAGTGGGTAAAAAAAAAAAAAGCTTAATAAAAAAGATCTTTGTACGTTTGCAAATTAATTTTCCTTCACAGTAATGGAGAACTTTACTCTCAAGTCATTTTCACTTTCCCATAACAGCTTTTGCCAGTTTGATAGATTAGCTACCAAGTAACAAATATTACCGTGAAAGTGACAGAATTAATTATTAATTTATTTAATAGTTAAATTATTAAAACAACGGATTTGCTGAAAATCCCTTGATAATATCATATAAAAAAATATGAAGGAATTTTTTTATTTTAATTAAAAATAATAATTAAATAAGAAACAAATTTAGTTATTTCATCATTCTTAATTTACTGCGCATAACTCGCTAAGTTGAAAATTGAAACATTGAACATTGAAACATCAGATCGGTAACATAATTAATAATCATTTGAAATGAGTTTTCTTCTACCTTTTAATTTGTATAGAAAAACTAATTATTAAATTCAGAATTAGCATAAAAAAACTGGAAAATTAACATATTTTTTAAATTGCAAACATGTAACTTTTCTTTACTTGATTAATATACAGTGGGTAGGGGAAAAAAAAAAAGTTTTTGTACGTTTGCAAATTAATTTTCGCTCTGAGTAATAGGAACCTTACTCTGAAGTCATTTTCACTTTCCCATAAGAGCTTTTGCCAGTTTGATAGATCACCTACCAAGTAACAAATATTACCGTCAAAGTGAACAGAATTAATTATTAATTTATTTAATAGTTAAATTATTACAACAAAGGATTTGCTGAAAATCCCTCGATAATATCATAAAAAATTAATATCGAATTTTTTATAATAATTAAATAAGAAATAAATTTAGTTATTTCATCATTCTTAATTTACTGCGCATAACTCGCTAAGTTGAAAATTGAAACATAGAACAATGAAACATGAAATTCAAACATCAGATCGGTAACATAATTAATAATCATTTGAAATGAGTTTTCTTCTACCTTTTAATTTGTATAGAAAAACTAATTATTAAATTCAGAATTAACATAAAAAAAACTGGAAAATTAACATATTTTTTAAATTGCAAGCATGTAACTTTTCTTTACTTGATTAATGAGTGGGAAGAAAAAAGAAAAACTTGGGAGACTTTCGTACGTTTGCAAATTAATTTTCCCTCACAGTAATGGAGAGCCTTACTCTCAAGTCATTTTCACTTTCCCATAACAGCTTTTGCCAGTTTGATAGATTAGCTACCAAGTAACAAATATTGCAGTCAAATTGACAGAATTAATTATTAATTTATTTAATAGTTAAATGATTACAACAAAGGATTTGCTGAAAATCCCTCGATAATATCATAAAAAAAATTATGGTATTATCAAAGGATTTTCAGCAAAAAATTTTGAAAATTTTCGGAATGACCGATCGTTTCTTCTGAATTTTTGTTAAATTTTAATCAAAAATAATAATTAAATAAAAAACAAATTTCACTATTTTCAATCTACTACACATAACTCGCTAAATCTTTAATCGATACAAAACAGAAAAATTAAACGTAAAACCAACAGATAGGTAAACACAATTAATAATAATTTGAAATGAGTTTTCTTCAACATTTTAATTTGTATAGAAAAATTAATTATTAAATTCAGAATTTAAAACTGCAAAATTAACATATTTTGAGATTGTAATCATGTAACTTTTCTTTACTTGATTAATGTACAGTGGGAAGAAAAAAAAAAAAAAAAAAAAAAAAAACTTGGGAAACTTTTGTACGTTTGCAAATTAATTTTCCTTCGGAGTAATGGAGAACCTTACTCTGAAGTCATTTTCACTTTCCCATAACAGCTTTTGCCAGTTTGATAGATTAGCTACCAAGTAACAAATATTACCGTCAAAGTGACAGAAGAATATTAATGGCTCCGTTCGAAATATAGACGTCTCACTCCATTGCCATTGAGTAGCTGTTCTCTCCATCATATATCATTGGAGAAGAAGATTTGGCAAAAAGAATTACAAACAAATTAAGACGAAAAACATTACTACACAATCGCACACAAAAATTCAACAGACGTGCACAGCGCACAAAAGAAAAACGGGTTTTAACTTAATTACACAAAAAAAATTAAAAAAAAATTTAAAAAGAAAATCATTTTTCCAACGAAATAAATCTCTTAGCATTACAAACATATTGCAGGCAGAGAAGGGAGGGTATATAGGAAGAAAGAAAAGAAAGAAAGAAAAAAAAATATTAATAAACAAAATGTTGACCTTTGGTGCGAAACATAACACACAACGCGGCATCGAGCGCAAAAAAGTGGGAGAGTTTTACGAAATTCATTAAGGTTACCCCTTAGTTAATTAGTTTCGTGCTGCCCAACCGCACACAATCGAGTTCGAGTTTCACGGAGGGTCTCACGCTTTGCACCCTCTCCTCACCTTCCACGACTAATGACCACCGCATCCCTCCCCCTTCCTTTGACCCCTGGGCTTTTAATTCCTTTGACCCCCGCCGACCCGTGGGCTTTTGAAGAGTACACAGATCCAGGCGGCGGGATGTTTGAAAGTTTAGCATATTCATTAAAAAGTGGCGGTAAACAAAGAAAGAACATTAATGGGTCACAGCGGGAACGCCTTGCCGAAGCCACAGTGAAGTCTCTTAGACGCCATGTTTGATCCTTTAACGTTGTAATAGAGCTATGAAATAACCTAACTTTAAAGAAAGAATGCCTCCATCGTTTAATGATTAGTTGAAATATTTTTCAAGATGATCGTCTAAAAACTATTGATATTAAATGATCGTATAAATATAAGTGGCTATTTATTTATCTGTAAAGAATTATTGATTTAAATGCTGTTTACGAATATGCATTTGTTGTAAAATTTATAGAAATGGTTTATATATATATCTTCTTCATTGAAGCAACAGCCCTAGGCCGTCAGTCTACTGACAAATTTCGAGACAGGAGCTGTTTTCTTTTTACGGGGAAGAGATGTCAGCCCTACGCCAAACGCTCTACAATCATATTGGACTACTACTACACCACACCACTCACTGTACCTTACAGTTTGGGAATGATGTGGGTGAGAAGACTGTTTGGGCTCTGTGACGCTCTACGGTCATATAAGACCGGGATCTACAGATTAAAGGGGATTCCGAACTACTACAAACCTACAAACATTTGGCATCGCGTGCCAGAGTGCTAGTCACTCGGCAAAAGGGCTTATTCGGCATTCCCAGGGCTTATGGAATTTAATTTTTTTTTTCTTTTTTAGGTTGCTGGCACTGTGTGAAATTTGACGTCAAAATATTTATTAGTGTTTGAGTTACGCTTGGCTTTGTGAGACGCTAAAACTGATTCCGGCGATTTTTGAAATGTCTGAATTGATTGAGCAAAGAATTTGCATTAAATTTTGTTTGCGGAAACATATAGATTGTTACAGAAGGCATTCGGTAAGCATCCCTATATCGGAAAGAAATGTTTAGAAGTGGTGTAAACAGTTCAAAGGAGGCAGAGAAAGCATTGAAGACGAAGAGTTCTCTGGTCGACCATCCACCTGAACCGACGAAGCTCACGTCCAAACAATTAAAGATTTTATGCTTGCAAACCATCGATTTACAATTAGAGACCTTGCTGATGATGTTGGAATTTCAAAAGTATCAGTCAGTTCCATTTTGGGCCTCAAACGCGACAAATCTTGATTGGTACCGAAAACACTGAATGCGCCAGCTCACTCTGCATTGCTGCACACTTTTTCGCCAAAAATGAAACCCATATCGTTCCACAACCACCGTGCGACTTCTGGCTATTCCGTAAATTCAAAACACTACTCGGGGGACACAGTTTTGATTCGATTAAAGAGATTCAACTTGAATCGCCGCGCGCTATGAAGGACATCCCTGCCGATGACTTTTTAGCACGCATTGAGGATTGGAAAAAAAGTTTGGCATAAGTGCATTGTGTCCGGAGGAGATTACTGTGAAGGCGATGAAATAAATTTGGAAGAATAAATAAATAACTTTTGAAAAAAAAAAAATAATTGGTCTTACTTTTTGGGCACAGTAATATTATAAATATAAGAACTCTACTATTGAATGCGATATAAATTATGTCACATTTTCCCTTCCCCTTTTCAAAAAGCATTTAAATTTTATTTGGTTGTTGAATCCATGGACAGATCTTCACACCATTCAAGATTGTTGTATGCAAATGAGCCGCTCTTGGCCAACAATGGCGATTCGCCGCGGTTCAAGCTCTCGGAACTGCACCTTGGCAAGAGCAAACGCCTTTTTGCCGATGTAATTTAAGCCGGCACGCGACTTTTATTTTATTACTTTTACTCTTAATTCCCGACACCCATAGTCACGCGCCTTGAAAGATTTATTGCCGCGAATTTTAACAGACCACCCGGAATTTCCTCTTCCCCGCTTTTCATCTTCCAATTCTCCCACCCCGCCTTATGAAAGCCAATATGTCTTGGCTACCATCGCAATTAACATTAATCGCGTAGTAGGATCGTGAGCCGCCAGGGGGCGATTTAATCATGTTTATTATTAACAAAGAAGAAAAAAAAATCGTAAAATCGTCGGAGGCGTAAATCGAATTATCCAGGGTGGAATTTTCCACGTGACATTCAGAGGAAATCGATTCGAAATCGCAGTTGTGTTTTTTTAAATTTGAAGCTGTCAGCGATTCGTAATCGTAACTTAGTAATCGTAATTGCTTTAATCGTAGCAATTAGTTTGGGTTTTCATTTTGTGGCAATAAGCATAGATTGTGGAAATAATCGGAGGATTTTGTTTAAAAAAATCATGAAGTAATTTTTTTTTTTTTTTTTTTTTTTTTTTTTTTTTGTAATAATTTATTGATTTTTGTTTTAAATTCAAAAGTGTCAGTGAATTTGAATTATATTTGATATACAACTTACCGTAACAAAGAATGGGTAAAAGTTTTTATTTTATTTGATTATAAAATTTTGGGGTTTTGCTTATATTTCTAGAATGGACACGGTTTGATTTGGTTTGTTGCGCTACGGTAATTTTGTGCATACTTTAGGCTAATTAGACCGGGACCCATAGTTTTACATGGATTCCGGAAAACTCGGAAATATCCATGCTCCGGCCAGGATTCGAATCCGAACGTGGTACCAAGAAATAATGGACCAATAATAATGGTACCAAGGCCTCAGAATAAACATGGAAAATATTTATAGTGTTCTTTTATGAGCACTTGCAGAAGTATTCTTCAAACAGAGTAATACATGAAATTTTTTCGCATATGTTTGAAATATGTTAATTATATGTATACTATCATCATTAGCGCAACAGCACTATGGGGCGAGGCCGTCTGCCTATTGGCAGATTTCGATACAGGAGATGATTTCTTTTTAAGGGGCAGGGGTGTCAGCCCTATGCCTAAATATATTATTAGACTGACACTTACGGTTTAAAGTGGATTCCGAACCATTACAACATCCATGAAATCGCCGGAACCCAAACCAGAAACCTGTGGAACTGAACGCCAGAGCGCTAAGTCACTCGGCCATCAAGCCCCACAAGAACATATTATAGCTAATTTTACAGTTATTTTTGCTTATTATATAATATTTTGGGGACTGATATTTTTATTTTCAAACCCTAAAATATTATAAATCTCCACTTAAACAGGAACCTACTTTAAATCGTATGTCCCAGTCTAATATAACTGTACAGCGTTGGACGTCGGGGTAACAACGTCCCCCCTGGATTCTGATTTAATTCGAGTGCCAGAGAGCTAGTCACTCGGCCATCAGTCACCCAAGGAATAATAACTATTAAAATAATAATAATTTACCCATTAAAAAATTTTTAACCAGACGCTCATAAAACAAAATTAGATGTTTCATATACATTCGAAACATTTAAGTGATAAATTTTCTCTTTAATTTTCTTTTATTTCCCTAAGTCAATAACCACAAAATAAATTAACAAAAACTAAAAGACGGATTTTTCTTTCAATCTTATGTATACATTTTGATCTCATATTTAAAGATCGATGTATTATCTCTTGTGGTAACGATTATAAATTGAGATAACCACTTGGTTTATAAGCCTTTTTTAATCGGTTCTCACGTAAGCCGAAAAAAAAAAAACTGTCAAAAGGCCCGCAGAAAAGAGAAATCAACCTCGAATAAAATAAAAAAAAATAATGAAATAATAATAACAAATCAGTAAAAGACCGACAATTTTCTTCGAGATCATAAAGAGCCGCCGTGAGATTACCTGCATTTTTTTTTTTTTTTTCTTTGTTTTTTTTCATTACTATTTTCCATGCTGGGCAACAAGACGACATTTGATAAAAAAAAAAAAGAAGAATGCACTGTAATTGAAAAGTGTGTCCGGATTACTTTTGTACTTTTACGCTTGTATTTTATTTGTTCTGGATTTCAGCCGTCTGCGTCAATCATTTTTGACGGAACTTTACAGGAACGATTCCAAGTTAATTTTTTTTTTTTTTTTTCTTCTCTCTCTCATTCTCTGTCTTCAATTGTTCTTTCCGAAAAGAAGGAGTGAATTTATTTCCATGTCCAACTATTGTTGTGTCCCTTTTTTTATTCGAGTCGTATCGAAGAATGGAAGATGGAACTTGATTATAAGGTTGAATAAAAATTCTAAGGAATTTATAACTACCTCTTTTGAGTTTAAATTAAAATTTTCTAGTTAATGTAACTGCTTACTTGTTGTTGTTGAATGCGAGCGAAATTGGCGAGGAGAAAATAAGTGGGCTGTGAGAGTTGTTTTTTCAGTTGGAATAAATATTCCAAAAACTCTTCATTGAGATTATTTTATTTTTTTAAATAGTTTTGTAACGAAAATAAATGGGGATATTGCCTATTTAAAAGTACAATTCTTTTTTTAAAGAAAATTGCAATTATATATTTATATAACAAATTTATATATTTGTATATAACAAATTTGTGTATCTAAAAATAAATAGAATCAATGATTTTACGTCAAAAATATTGTGATAAGACAAAAATTCATAATTTAAATAAAATTAAAGCTAAAAAATATAAATCATCTATTTATGTCAAACAAAATAAAGTAGAAGAAAATTTCGGTTTTTCCGGAATTGTACAAATTTATAAAGTCATTCGTTATTCGCATTATTTTGATTACGAGAATTATAAAAGTAAATTTCAGGATTTTCTATTGTGTTCGTAAAAAAAAAAAAAATTAAAATATAAAAATTAATACATAAATATACATATATATATATAATAGGCTGGGTAAATATACAAGTTATCCATAGAATTTAAAATTTAACGTAACAACAAAACACATAACAGCCATCTTCAAAAATAAAAAAACGATAGAAATCCAAACAATTTTCTTTTTTTAAAAAATCTTTCTTTCACATTGAAATACAAATTATTCAATGTGAATGTTTTCGCCAGATGATCTATTAGAACAATTTTATATTATTTAGCTGTATAATTATTAACTCGTGAAAGAAATTTAAAAATAAGCTCGTGAAAGAAATTTTAAAAAAATACTCGTGAAAGAAATATAAAAAAATAAGCTCGTGACAGAAATTGAAAATGGTCAAGGACACGAAAAACGCCGTTCCCCAAAAAAATATCAATAACTTTATGGGTGAAAAAAATTACACTTTCAGTGAAAAAAATCAACTTTTAAAATGTTAAGTTGGAATCATATTAGTAGCAAAAGATACCACTTTCAGATCTCTTTTTAAAATGCTAGTCCACTGTGTCATTAAAAATATATTACTAATTCATTCTTTAGTATGAATTAAAGTAGTATGATTTGATTATTATTATTAGCACGATTTTGTTATTAAATATTAGAATGATTCCTGAATTTAATTAATATTTGTACTTATATCGGAAACTAATTTTATGCACTGCAGTTATTTTTATATTGTGATTAAAAGCATGTTTAAAAGATGCTCTCAAAAATAATTATTTTTATTCCGAAAGACTGGATAGCATTTGTCTTATATTAAAAATCCAATTGAAAAAATAATAAAATTAATAACTCAAATTTAATATAGATAAAAAGAACATAAAATTCTTAAATAAAAGACCACCTAGGGACAGCAGATTTCTCGAAAAAGATTTACTCAAGAAAACTTCAATTAAATTTAGTGATAGGTCCATTTTTTAAGGTATAGATATCAATTCCAAAAATAATTGAAGTCTTCCGAAAAATTACTTGGATCGAAAAACTATAAACCTGCCATCTGTCCTCTTTTTTTTTCTTACTCTCCAACTTCTGACTCTATCCACAATTATGTTTTATTATAGCTGTATTTTACTCATCGTTAAAAAAATTGATGGTAGTTGGACATCCCAATTTCCCCACTATATCCTTCATCTATGCCCCTCTATCAAATGAATGGTATTTATCAATAAGGCTGCACAATAGATGTCTCAATCTAGACTAGACTAGACCACCTTTTGCAAGGCAAAAACAAGGAAATTAAAACACGGAAAGCGTTAAAGGTAGGTACACCTTCTTGCGTGCCTTGCTATCATTACCCCATTTGTAGAGTGTAGGGGAATCCACCACTTTGACCAGAACCTGTCATTGTTACGGAGATGACTCCATTTTGCATCTCCCCCCTTGCAATAACATCATGCTAATACTTTCTGGTTATTACCCGCACATTAGTTGCCTTCTTACTAACGCCTCTTTTCTCTCTATCTTCTTGTAGACTGGAGAGGTGGAATTTTTGACTGCAGGAACTTTCCTTGCCTTGTGGGATTCGTGACCAGGCCTCTCGTTTAAAAAGTCTATTGTTTTTTTTGCGGGAAATATTCAATAATTCGGGATGGAATGATCACGCTTTTGCAGAGGAACAGAGAGGGGAGGAAGTGACTTATAAATTGCGTAATTGTGGATGAAGATATTAGGACATTAGAGAGGAAAAAAGAGAATTAGAGGAATTAAGATTAGAATTCGTAGAATTATGAATAATGGTTAATAATGATAGTCAACATAGCGTTTCCAAGAATTAAAGAAAATATTAAGAGTTAATAGTGTAAGATTCTAGAAACGATGATTCTGAAGTTTTTAGAAATGGCGATTCTGATGATTTTAGAAATGATTCTAAAAATGGTGATTCTGATGATTTTAGAAATTATTCTAAAAATGGTGATTCTGATGATTTTAGAAATTATTCTAAAAATGGTGATTCTGATGATTTTAGAAATGGTGATTCTGATGTTTCTAAAAATGGTGATTCTGATGATTTTAGAAATTATTCTAAAAATGGTGATTCTGACGATTTTAGAAATGGTGATTCTGATGTTTCTAAAAATGGTGATTCTGATGATTTTGGAAATGATTCTAAAAATAGTGGTTCTGATAATTTTAGAAATGGGGATTCTGGTGATTCTAAAAATGATTATGCTAATGATTTTAATAAATGACGATTCTGATACTTTTAGAAATGATGATTCTGATGATTTTAGAAATGATTCTGGTGATTTTAGAAATGACGATTCTGATGATTTTAGGAAAGTTCGTTTTGTTACATATTTAAAAAAAACAGATTCAAACACTCAGAGGACAAATAGATTCTCTAAATTATCTGACCAACCTTCTCGTTTAAAAAGTCTATTGTTTTTTCGCGGGAAATATTCAATAATTCGGGATAGAATGATCACGCTTTTGCAGAGGGGAGGAAGTGACTTATAAACTGCGTAATTGTGGATGAAGATATTAGGGTATCAGAGAGAGAGAAAAAAGAACCACAGGTTGCGTCTTTGAGTCCCGGTGGTGCCATGGATGTCTGTAGCGGCTTATAATCCACTTTGAAGCGTATGTCCCGGTGCCTAAACCTAAATGTGCTTTAAGATAATTAAATTTACCTACTTTTATCCTCGAAAAGATAATTAGAAAATTAATATTAGACTTCGTAGAATTATGAATATTGGTTAATAATGGTAGTGAATAGAGCGTTTCCAAGAATTAATGAAAATATTAACAGTTAAGCGTGTAAGATTCTAGAAATGATGAATTTAGAAATGATGATTTTAGAAATGTTCGTTTTCTTACATATTTCGAAAACAGATCAAAGTACTCAGAGGTCAAATTGATTCTCTAAATTCTCTGACCAATCGTCTCGTTTATAAAGTCTATTGTTTTTTTTTTGCGGGGAAATATTCAATAATTCGGGATGGAATGATCACGGTTTCGCAGAGGAGAGGAAGTGACTAATAAATTGCGTAATGGTAGATGAATATATTAGTGCATTAGAGAGAAGAGAAAAAAATTAGATCCATCGAAAAGAAAATTAGAGGAATTAATATTAGAATTCGTGGAATTATGAATAGTGGTTGATAATGATAGTGAACATAGCGTTTCCAAGAATTAAAGTAAACGTTTAGAGGTAATTGTGTAAGATTATAGAAATGATGATTCTAAAAATGAGGATTCTGATGATTTTAGGAAAGTTCGTTTCGTTTTGCGACATATTTAAAAATACAGATTTAAACACTCAGTCAAAATGATTCTATAAAATCTCAAAAATTCGAATTAGTTCTTATTAAATCAAATAAAACCATACTATAATTTGAGCCTGATGGCCGAGCGACTAGAACTCTGGCGCTCGGTACCACAAGTTCGGGTTTGAGTTCCAGCGGTGCCGTGAATGTTTGTAGTGGTTCGGAATCTACTTTAAACCGTAGGTCTCGGTCTAATATGAGAGCTCGGCGTAGGGTTGACAACCCTATCCCGGAAAAAGAAACCATCTCGTATCTAGAAATCTGCCAGTAGGCAGACGGCCTTGGTCTACCACCATGGTGCTGTTGCGCCAATGAAGAAGAGGAAAACCATAATTTATGGTTCTTTTAAATTATTTATATTATATCCTCTGATTAAGTTATATGAATTTTAATCCAATATTAAATATGCATAGAATGCCATGAAGGAAAAAGTGTCGATTAATAAGGATTCTATCTTATTCAATTCTATTTGTCAATTCAACTCAATTCTATCTTAAGTTAGGCTATCTCGGGTCATAAGTGCTAGCAAAAAATAAATATTAAATTATTATATAAATATAAATTATTAACATTTAATTAGTAATTATAATTGCATTAATTAATGTTTGTACGAACGTAAAACTTTCAGTTTAATTTTAAGCTTACATTTTTAAAGATACTTGAATTGGACCAACAGATAAAAAAGACATAGGCTACGCTTCTGAATTCATTTTATGCAACTTATCATTGAATTTTTTTTTACACTAAATTTCTTATAAACATTTAAACTTAATTTAATATTTATACTTCTATTACACAACATTATTGGAAAACAATTAAATTCTAAGCAAATAAATTCCATGCACACAAAGAAAGTTTTTAAAAATAGATAAAGTCACTAAAATTATCAACGGTAGCACGAATACATCTAAATTAAAGGACACTTGACAGGTTCTTAAAGTGCCCAATGATAAAAATGGCACTGCTTATATATAAAAAAAGCTACCTGTTAAATTCCCAGTAATATAATTAAAAAAGGTAATAGAAATAATAATTATAATTATAAATTAAATAAATTAAACTAAAATATATATATTGATAGTTTATTATATATGTATAAATAAATAATATAAATTATAATTGTATAAATTATTTATATAAACTGTAACTGTAAGTAGTATAAAATAATTATAATTATAATTAAAAATAATAATTATAAATTTAAGTGATTTTATAGCATTTTCTGAATTTACTTTGATTACATTCTTTTTTTTTAATACCTTTAAAATTAGAAAATTTATATAGCTCATTTTCAATAACTGATTTTGTTTCACTTATCATCTTTCAAAATCTCGTTTTAAATTTAATATATTTTGAAATAATCCGATCATCATAATGATTCAAAAAATAAAAAAATGATTAGTTTTTTATTTTTATATTCAAGTGTCAATCATCAGATAAAATCTACCTCCTTGCTGTGCTCTTTGCAAAGGTAATCATACCTCCAACTTTTCGGGGTGCCCTCGCAACCCAGCAAACTTTGTCCCTGCCGCACCTCCCAAAACCAACTACTGGGAAGAAAGAATGAAAATGATGAAGACAAACAATTTACCATTAAGTGCACCAACATCTCTTCAAAACACGATTTCTACAAACTCAGTAAAGATGGACAAATCTCCACCAAATCAAGTCGAACCCCAACTTTCAGGTCCTTCCACTTCATCCTCCACTCCACAAGAAAACCTTACCGCCCAAATTCTGCAGTCCCTTGTTAAAGAGGTACATGCTCTCACTTCAAATATAGCTTCCTTGTTGGCGGCTCTTCAATCTCAGTCACCCCTTTCTCACAACATTTAATAGTACGACAAACCTTAATTCGATCAACTGCATAAGCTGGAATGCGAATGGAATTAGAGAAAAAATATCGTCCTCTCTTCTGCCTTGGCAGTGTGTACTGCGGAACTATGTTAAAAAGACAAAAGAACAAAAACATTCCATTTCTGAAAACTTCAAACTCTACCCTGCAGTAACAAACTTGACTTCCGATCTTCAGTTTCAAATGTTGTTCGTATGTTTTTCTGCCTCCTTAAAGTTTTTTTATTTTTGTGATTGTATATTTGTATATTTATAATTCATATTTATTTTCATTATATATGTGTTTATATGTCTGTCTGCTATGTATTTACGTATTATATGCTTCTATTGGGCATTTATGTATTTTGATATTGCTTGATTGTCATCTCCTAGTTTGCTCGCCCCCCTTTTTTTTTTTTTTTTTTTTTTTTTTTTTGTGTATATATATATGTTTTTTTTTTTTTAACTTCTTTCCCTCCTATTAACTGTTTGCTTTAAATTTTTTAATTCCTGCTAATTCTGTGATACTTTGTTTTTATTATATTTGAATTCTGAGCAGATGTGCACTACGTGCACAGGTACTCGACTCTCCTATCCAATCTAGTAGATAAAATCTAGAGAAGTTAAGAACATTTAAAAGGAAAGAAAAGTAAATGGCACCTGTTAACTGTGGGAAAGTTTTATTGATGCTACTGAATATTATCTAAAATTTATCATCACTTCATTAGAACCG
This sequence comes from Caerostris darwini, assembly GCA_021605075.1. Taxonomy (NCBI): domain Eukaryota; kingdom Metazoa; phylum Arthropoda; class Arachnida; order Araneae; family Araneidae; genus Caerostris; species Caerostris darwini. The sequence continues at coordinate 129,846 of BPLQ01006519.1, forward strand.
ATTTACAAAATGAAAGCGATAAGATATCAAAGTTCGAAAATTAATTCAGGGGGGAAAAAAAAGTAGAAGAAAAAATAGAGATACATAATAATAATAAATAAAAAATAAACAAATAAAAATTGAAGCAATTATAAAAGGACAATAAACTCTGAAAACACTTTAAAGTCAAACAGATATTTTATTTAAACAAATATGCTAAGTGTCTTCAACTTTAAGATTTCATTTTCTTATAAAAAATAATTACGTGAATTTAGGGATAGAGAAAAAATAAGTTTTATTAAACTTTTCGTGTTTTCTGTTATGAATAAAGAAATTTCATTTAAAGTTTCTACCGAATACAAATTTTGGTTTTTTTTATTTAACTTTTTTCATACACTATCAATTTGTGTCACAAAGATTAGATTGCAATTTATAATTAAAGAATTCTCTAAAAAATTTCTTAAAAATCTTGTAGTATTATTCATAAGAAATCACACAATAATGTCATAGAATTATCTAAATAAAATCAGTAATCAAAATTAATCACTAATCTTTTTTTTTTAGTGATTATTAAGTACTTTAATTTAAAATAAATCTTTCAATGTTTTTCATGATTAACAAGTATAAATAATGTTTCCAAATTAGAGTTGTTCTGACAAGATTACCTGAAATATTAATCTACGAATAGAATATATATGAATCTAAAAAATTTCTAAAAAAATGTCTGAAAAATATAATTTGAAATGTTTAACGATTTGTAATTTTAAATTGCAATATATATAATATGATTTTATCATTTCCATTGATCAAGTTGTGAGAAGTAACACTTAAAGTGATTCGCTATTATTGAAAAGTGCTTTTGTTCCAAAATACGAATCCTTTATATAAAAATCTTACAAATTAAAATATTTTTTAATGAACATATATATTAAGCTAAATAATCCATATTTGGATTATTTAGCTTAATTTTTTTTACGTATAATTTTAATGCAAATTTGAGCTTATTTTCACTATATTATTTATACCAATTTTTAAAATTATATACATTTATTTATAATTTTATTATATCTATTTATACTAATTTTCAAAATTATTCAAAAGTATTTAAAATTTTATGTTTGATTTCTAGATATGGAAATAAGAATGAATTTATTGCTTATTATTAAAAAATAAAATAAATGAAATGCTTTTAAATCGGATTAAGGTGATTTAAATTAAAGATAATATTTCAATTTATTAATCTGAATGTTTTAATTTATTTTGATCGAATAATTTATTGATTATTAAAAAAAAAATATGAAAAAGTGTAAAATTTTTAGGCGTATAATTGAAGTTCTTAATTAGTATAATATATATATATATATTAATGGCTAATTCCTATAAAAAATAATACACAGACATTTCTCAAATTTAAGAGCATTGTTGAATAGTTATTAATTAAAATTTCAATGAAGATTGAGAAAAATTATTTCTATAAAAAGTATTTTAGGCAACGATTTCAGATTTAGTAATAATAAAAAAGTTATATTTTTTAATACTGGTCTCTAAAAAAGATTCCTATGAATAAAAAATTTTTTTTCTGTGTTTTTTACTGTTTTGTTAGACATAAAAATTATTTATATTTTTATACAACATATTTTGCTTCCATGATAGTTAAATCGACGTAACTTTTGACTATTACTTGTATAAACTATCATTGTAAATTTCAAATGTAAATTTAAATTCTGATCTATTATTGAATATAATTTTCTTGAATCGCACAAACAGAGCAGACATTCACTTGCACCTTTTTCAAATAACATCGCATCGCAATATAATTTCGGCGTTTTAATATCATATATAAAAAAAAAATTATAGCCTTAATTCTGGGTGCGACACGAAATTCGTAAGCTTGAAAAATTCCAAAGATATTTTATTTAAAAAAAAAAAGAAAATCAAGCAAACACTCTATCATCATTTGCATAGAGATTATTACGTGTTCGTTTTTCACATACGAACATAATAATGAATCAAATTATAGAAAAAGAAAGCGAAATAATAATAACAATAAAAAATAAAAAATCTATTTTCTAATCGCAAGACAATGCAAAACGCTTCCTTTTTCCCAATACAAAAAGTCCTGTCCACAATACAACCAAAAAGAAAAAAGAAAAGAAAAGAAAGATAGAAAAAAGAAAAAAACTTAATAATAATAACCACTTCAATTGAAATCAACATTAAAAAAAAAGAAAAGTGAACACAACATGACGAACACAATTCCGAACACAGAACGAACAAGAAATTGGGGAGGGGTCAAATCCTAATTGCAAGGGTTAGTCAAGTGGGCGGGGCAGTCGGTTTCTTTCATCTTCGGATTGCTATTCCCCGTTTTACCCTTCCGTTCCCCCCTACCTCAATTCCGTTCCCCTGCCGTTTTGTTTTCTTTTTTACTTATTTATTTGTTTCCCTTTTCTTTTATTGCCCTCAGAGGCGTGTCCCGAACGTTTTCACGCAGCGGGTGGCTCACGAGTCACGTGTGGGCTTCGGCGGTGTGGAGTTGAGTTGAGGCACAGGAATCGAGTCGGTTTTCGTTTTCATATACGGAATTTGAAGGTATGATTGATGCGAAAGCGAGAGCTTTTTTGAATTGTTCCTGGCCATCGTGATTCCGAAGCATTGTTGAATTGTTTCGGAATAAAATTGGACAGGATGTTTCATTTACTCTCTAATTCAGTCTAATTTTTTTCGCCAAATATTAACAAAGGTCGTAATAACGATTATGATTTCCTGGTCTATTAGAGATAACTTCAGCGTGTATTTGATGAATATACCAATATCGTATTTTTAGAGAGTTGATATGGGAGAAAGTATACCAGATCATGATTCAATTCCGATTGATAACCATTTAAATTATCTCTATAAATTTTGAGGACGAAACTTCACAATTATTATTGAAATAATGCCTCTCTCATTTAAGATAGTGGTTTTATGTATATATATATACACATATATAATATATACATAAAACCACTATACACACACACACATATACACATTTTTACCAAGTCAAAAATCAATAATAATAACAGTAGATGGGTAGATGGCAGACCTTATAAAAAAAAATTTCCGCCAAATATTACCAATGGTCATGGTAACGATTATGATTTCCTGGTCTGTTATAGATTATCTCAGCATGTGTTTGATGAATATAAGATATTTTCAGATGGTTTATGATTGGAGAAAAGGGTACCAGATAATGATTCAATTCCAATTGATAATAATTTAAATGATCTCTATAAATTTTGTGGACAAAATTTCACAATTGTTATTGAAACAATCTCCCTCTCATTTAAACTAGTGGTTTTGTGTATACATTTATATATATATACATATTATACTTTTATTAAGTCACAAATCAATAATAACAGTAGATGACAGACCTTTTAACATTTGTTTTCGCCAGATATTATCAAATGATCAAGATTTCCTGGTCTATTAGAAATTATTTCAGCATATGTTTGATGAATATACCAATATCATATTTTCAGATTGCTTAGCAGATTATGATTCGATTCCAACTTCACCGCTTAATGATCTCTATAAATTTTGAAGACAAAATATCACAAATATTATTGAAATAATGCATCTCTGATTTAAACTAGTAGGTTTATATATACATTTATATATATGTACATATTATACATTTTTATCTAGTCGCAAATCAATAACAACAGTAGATGGTAGACCTTTTGACTCTGAAAATTACATAAACGTGAACATTAACTTAATTGAAATATGTAATTTAATTTCCTTTTAGTGCCTAAGGTAAGTATTCCAATAATTCTATAATAATTATTTTGATATTATTATAATAATATAATTTAGAACGTAAAATTAAATATTGATGGTTCTATTACTGAACTGCCTAAATAAAAGTTTCTTTGCTAATGACAAAAAATACATAACATTGTTTTTAAAGATTTATAAAAACATTTTTCCCTTGGGTGACATATCGAAAAAAAAATAACCATGAGTTAGCAATTCGCTTTCACTTTGGACATTTTTTCTCAATCGGGTTTTTTTTTTTTTTTTTTTTTTTTTCACACTTTGGCAAGCCATCTTTCCTTAAAATGTCCCTCCCTTGCTTGCATTGAGGAGGAGAAAAAAGAAGAAGAAAAGGAAAAAAGAAAGAAAAGAGTAAAAAGAAAAAAAGGAAGAAAAGAGAGAAAAAATAATCGCTGTATATTTACTTTTATGTATTAAAATTAACGATACATTTTTAGAATGATTGCGATTTTTTAAAAGCAATGTTGTAGTTTGCTGATTTTTTTTACCACTTTCTGCAATGCACTGCTACATGGAAATATAAAAGCATCGCCGATAAACACATTTTAAAATATATTACTAAAACCTTTAATTTAATAGATATCAGTTTTTTGAAATTCAAAAATAGATTAATTACTTTCCACTTTATTCGAATTTTTAAATTCTATGATACATATACATTTATTTACTATAATTTCGATTCATCAATAAAACTCTTCAATTATTATTTATTTCATTTAAATGTTCCAAATAAATCATCGACTTATCACATCTTATTGTGCCACTTTTATGTAGTTTTATTTTAATGGTTTAATTCAATAATAGGACATAGGAGAGTCCCCTAGGAGTATTTAGAATGAATATTATGTATTTAACAATTCACTAAATGTTTATATAGATCTCATAAATTTCTATTCATTTTATTTATGTATTAATTGTTGTCCTATGCATACATTAATGGAATTGAGTTGTCTACATTTTATCTATTAATCAAATTTAATTATCTGGAATATTCCATGAAGAAAAATTGCAATCTAAATGAATTTTATTTATGTATAAGAAGACATTAACAGAGAGGTCAAATATGAATTTAAAAATACTTATATTTACAGGTATTAGATTCTGCATTAAATACTTAGATTAAAACAGAGAAAAGTTGTTTAAAGACATCGTAGAACATTTACAGATTTCCTAAATTTAAATTCAGAAAGACAGGAATTCAAAGGAAAAGTAGAGAAAAAAGTTTACATTAATGCAAGTAGTACTAAGCAGTTTTAGTAGTTTTTAAGCAACTATTTTATCTAAAAAGTTATTATATAAAGAATTATTTTATAAAAAGAATTAAATAGCAAATATAATTGTGTCCTTTAATATCGTAAAATAAATAAATTATAAATAAAACACAATATTTGATCTTTTAAATCTATAGATGTAACAAACATTCTAAATACCTTGTACAGTTTTCAAACAATAATGATCATGTGTATACTTTATAAGAAAAGCAGCCATATACTAATTGTTAAAAATTAAAATAACAAAGAAGTTAGAATAATGCACTAATGAATTTCCAGTACTTACGTATTAACGGTACCTTGGCGACAGTTGCGCTAATAAAGTAACAAAATGTAAAAGATAATGTAGAACAAGAATATAGCGTAGAATATAACGTAAGAACACAACATAACAAGAACATAATGTATTTTTATAAACAAATGCCTAAATTCAAAAAGAATTCTTAAAAAATTCTAAATTAATTTAACTAAGTAAAACAACGTCACTACACAGACTTGTATTGTTTTTTTTTTTTTTTTTATCATAAAAGACATCTTTACTTCCATATTAACAGAATTGAAAATAAAGGCAGCAAAAACAGAAAAAAGTTAGTCATGATTAAATGTGATTAAACTTCAGGAGGACTTTAAAAGAATTCGCTGATGAGATCAAGAAGACGTAGCACAAAAATTATAAGAAATAAAGAAAAAAATTGTCAAACGAAAGAAATGAATTATTTAGTAAATTTACCAAGACTCTTACCTGTTGCTGTACCAAATTATAATAATAAGGAAATTACCACAATGCAGTAATCAGTTTCCTTTAAAAGTATTTGAAATCTTTATTATGTTCCTGACAATAAAATCTCAAGATCAAAATGTAAAATATAATGTAGAACAAGAACATAACGTAAGAACACAACGTAACAAGAACATAATGTATAAGCAAAAATAATTCTTAAAAAATTCTATATTAATTTTTAAAAAATGGAAATCAATGCCACTACACACACTTGTATTATTCTTTTATCATAAAAGACATCTTTACTTCTAGCCTAAAAGAATTCACAAAGAAGGTTAGTCATGATTAAATGTGATTAAACCTCAGGAGGACTTAAAAAAGAATTCGCTGATGAGATCAAGAAGATGTAATACAAGAATTACAAGGAATAAAGAAAAGAACTGTCAAACGGACGAAATGAATTACTTAGTAAATCTACCGAAAAATTTTTACCAGCTACTCTACCAAATTATAATAACAAAGAAGCTACCATAATACAGTAATGAATTTCCTTTAAAAGTATTTAAAGTCTTATATTAAGTTCATGACAATAAAATCTCAAATACAAATTCTCAAAATGTAAAACATAATGTAGGACAAGAACATAAAGTAAGAACACAACGTAATAAAAACATAACATAAGAACACAACGTAACAAGAACATAACGTAAGAACACAACGTAACAAGAACATAATATAGTTTTATAAGCAAATACTTAAATTCAAAAAGAATTCTTAAAAAATTCTAAATTAATTTTTAAAAAATGGAAATCAATGCCACTACACACACTTGTATTATTCATTTATCATAAAAGACATCTTTACTTCTAGCCTAAAAGAATTCATGAAGAAGGTTAGTCATGATCAAATGCGATTAAACTTCAGAAGGACTTAAAAAGAATTCGCTGATGAGATCAAGAAGATGTAGCACAAGAATTAAGAAAAGAACTGTCAAACGAACGAAATGAATTACTTAGTAAATTTACCAAAAAGATTCTTACCTGCTTGTTAAAGGAAAAAACGAGAGGGTAGTGCAAGGAGTTCAATGTTCACTAATTATACAGCTAAGCCTAATCCAGATTAGAAGCGAACACTTTTTTTCGCGCTTTTTCGAATCATAAATAGAAAGATTTACCGAAGGGTTGCCAAACGCCGAGAGCCGAATAACACGAAATAAAACAGCAAACGATTCTTCTTTCGGACCGCCGTGGCTGAATTTTCGCTTCGAAGTTGACAGTTGAGTATTTTACAACCTCATCCGAGGTATTTCTAAGTGTGAGGTTCTGATTTCATGTTTTATTTTTACGTTTCGCCTTTAACACCTGCATTTGTTGTTTCGTTTGATTTCTTTATAAATTTTTTTATCTTCTGCTGCATTTATATATATATATATATATATATATATATATATATATATATATATATATCTTCAAAGAGTTGTTGGAATGGAGACGATTTCATTATTTACAGCATCGAGCATTTAATTTTAGGTTGATAATAGAAGGGAAAATTTTATTTGTCACTTTGTTTTTTATTCTAATAAAACAAAATTTTTGGAAAAGATTTTTGTTCTTCATTTGAAAACATTGGTTATTGACGGAAAATAAAAAGATTTTGATAAAAAGATGCTTGTATTTTTTTCTAAAAAAATTCAATAAAAGCTATAAAATATTACTAACTATTTTATAATTAAACATAATATTATTAATATAATTTATATATATATATATTTTTTAATTTTATTTTTTTTATATAAATTATTATATTTTTTTATTAAATTTATATAATATTATAAATTTATTATTGGATTTTTTATATAAATTATTTATTTATATTTTTTTTATAAATTTATTATTAAATTTTTCATAATATATATATATTTTTTTTCTTTCCCATTACAGTCTCATAAAATGTAGTAATGGAAAAAACAATCATTCTAAAAAAAAATTTTTTTAAACAGGCTTAATAAAATAAGGTTTTTGAACTCATTTAAAAACAAACAGAAAAATTGCCTTTAAATTTATAAAAATTTTGTATATTATAATATTTTATTATCTTTCATATAATATAAAATTTATTTTTAAAAAAATATCTTTTTTATTTATAAAAAATAATTTTTTATACGCAGTTCGATTAAATTTCAATTCATAGTTCATAACACTCACTAAAAATATACATCAATATCTAATTTTGAATTCTTTGACAACTCTACCTGTCTATAACAAGTAAGAATTTTCTAAATTATTTCATTAATTTTAAAGTATATATAACAGTAGTTTTAATATATAATAGATTTTTTTTTAAAGCAATTGTACAAATTCCATGATAAGAAATAAAAATAAGCTTAACAAAATAAGGTTTTTGAACTCATTTAAAAACAAACAGAAAAGTTACCTTTGACTTTATAAAAATCTTATAATAATTTGTTATCTTTCATATAATCTAAAATTTATTTAAAAAATATAATTTTTTTATCCATAAAAAATAATTCGTTATAAGCAGTTCGATTAAATTTTAATTCGTAATTCATAACACTCACTAAAAATGTACAACATGAAGTTTAATTTGGAATTCTTGACGATTATATATCTCTTAATAAATAAGAAGCTTCCATACTATTTCATTGATTGTACTATTAATTTTAAAGTAGATATAACAGTAGTTTTAATACAAATTAGAAATATTTTTTAAAGCAATTATCGTACAAATTCCATTATAAGGAATAAAATTAGTTTTCGATAAAAAGTGTTATAAAGGACAGTAAAAAACATTTATATTCCATTATTATCAACCATTTTTATAATTTAAAAAGAAATAATCTCTATCGGGAAATATTTAATGACTGTGTTTGAAATACTTCACCAATATTTTTTTTATTACATTCTAAGAAATAAAAGTCTTGTGTAGTGAGTGTAACCATTAAAATAATGAAAGATCTTTTTTGATAAAAAAAAAAAATATCTGTGAAAAATTGTAAATAATAATGTAATTGTAATTATATGTAAGAAATTATTATTTTTACGTGATTCTCAACTGAATAGAATTTTTAATAACATACTGGAGCATATTTATTTGAAAATCATGTACTATGCTATTATTTTACAGACAATCGGATTTAAAAATATATTTTATCTTTTCATAATAAAATAATTTTTGATGTATTGAACCTCTTGTTGAATTCGTTCTGCTATTTCCTTTTAATGCAAGATTTCTGCTTTTTCAATAATTCACGTCTGTAATTGCCTGTTTATTGGACATTTTATTTCGCCCCAGAAATACGATACCAGCGACAAAGAACCAATCAGCTCACTGACAAAAAGTAAGCGAATATTTTATGTTAAAAAAATAAAGCTTATTTTGCATTTACACAAATTGAAAGATTTATTTTTATGGTATTCCTTGTTTATTAGAAGTATGTTGGGCTCTCCCTCTCCCCTTCTGACACAAATTCAAATAATTATTTTTATGGTATTCCTTATTTATTAGAAATATGTTGGGTTCCCCCCCCAATCAAAGATTAAAATCCTGCTGTCTATCGTATTAGACTTGGCGAAAAAAACGTAATTTTATTAATAAAATTCTTGAAAAAAAGATATACTACAGTAATCACTCATTATATCGCACGTTTTGGGAGAGATAGAGTAAGTGCGATATATTCGTAGACTTCATCAAGGTTTTTAAGTTACCAATGCTAATTTGAGATTATAAAATGGGAATTGAAATGTGAAACACAATTTGAATGAATTCACAAATAAAGTACTAATTTTTCTTGCAGTATTTTAATGTCTATGTTAACATTTAAAAAAAATTAAATGCTTTACCTGTGTGATTTCTTTTTCTGAAAAAAGGACACGCAGTATCCAAATACGTGAAATAACGAGGTGGTTATTGTATTTTATATGCTGATCTGATATTTGATTTTTGTAAAAAAAAATATGAATTTGGATAGCATATTTGGATTTGCAAATAACGCAATTTCCCTGTAAAAATGACAATCATAATGGAAAAAAAGGAAATTGACCTCAAATTTGATAAAAATTGGTTGAAAAACATAATCTTAAATCTTAAAAGGTTAAACCTGAAGTGATGTATGAAAGAAGTATCTTTGCAAGCACACTTGTAAACGGAGAACCATACGAAGAATCAAAACTGAGAGAAACTCTAACCAGACAAACTAAATAGCTGTCATTAATTATCCGAACGTGACAACGGACTTGTTTTCTGGCCTGAGAACTCGCCAAGAACTTCCGACGAAACCGAACCTCCGAAGAACCATCGGTGCCGAAAAAAGAAACAAGAAGGAAAAAAAAAAAAAGGGGGGGGAGATAGATTGGCGTTCGGGGAATACAACCGTTCATCACAACTCAGCCGCGGAAACCAATCCTCAGTGAATTTGTGGCTGCACAGATGGCCGAAAGGGTCAACAAGCAGTGCGAGTTGACCCCCTTCTTGACTTCCTCGAGTGCCTTATGCCGCTCCAAGGAGGCAGTGATGAGAGGAACGCTGTGAATGATAGCCGAGATTTTTGCAGGAAGGCTCGATGAAAACTTGGAGAAAAATATAAGGTAGCAATAAGAGGATTTTTCTTCGCATATTTCTATCTCCAACCTATTTTTAATTCATTACATGCTTTAAAAAACTTGTTGCTTTACAACAGTTTTACATTAATATAAACGATTAACTGATTGAAATCCAGTCCAAGAAAAAGTAGGAGTCATGTCCAATGTTTTGTTTTCTATTGGTCACGATAATTCAAGTCCAGAATAGATTTAGAATTGTCTTCAATCAACTATTGCTTCAATGGCTTCAACCAACTATTGCTTCAATGGCTTCAATCAACTATTGCTTCAATTGCTTATCACAACTATTGCTTCAATGGCTACGATTTCAATATTACTTCAATGACTAAAACTTACAATACATGCCAAAACAAACAGTGGGTTATAATATTTTGAAGATTAGAAAAGCGATGTGTGTTTTTTAAAAAAATCTTAGAAATACTTATCAAAAGGCTTATCAGCAAATTTAAGAGAAAAGTTCTTATGGATTTTAAGGTTGGGATGGTCCTTACTTTATAATGTGTATACTATGTTCAAAGCAGAAATTTATTTGCAGAAAACGTAAACAGAAAATGTGCCGCATTTATTAGTGACTTTTATGGAATATATGACTTGGCTCCACGGTCATCTTTTGCACCCTTTAGGATAATTAGACCCGGACCTACAGTTTAACGTAAATTCCGAAACACTGATAAACATCCGTACCACCGTTAGGATTCGGTATAAAGCCTGAGCTCTAGCCAATCGGTCATCAGGGCGCTATGGAATATATGAGAATGAACAGGCTATTAGTCAATATTCTAGTCATCTTCAGTAGTGAATCCTTTTCATATGTTATTTCACTTGTTTATATCCACAATTAATCTACCAAAACTAGAGAAAAACTTTCAAGTGAAAACTAATCTAGAGAAAAACTTTCAAGAAAAAAAACCCATCAAAAGTTTCAAGAAAAAAAACCCATCAAAAGTTTCAAGAAAAATTAGTTTTAAAAGTTTTTAAAAGATTTTTCTCATACGAAAGTTACGTAAAAAACAGCCAATTTCGATAGACTGAATTATTGTGAAAATCCGAATTAACGTTCTGAATATAAGATCACAAATGTATCAATCATGACCTTCGAATGTAAGTCTTTTCTACATCTTGTATACAAAATTATAAAAATAATCAGATAAATCCTAACTTTTAAAAAATTAGTAGAGGATTACAAAATTTTAAACACGATATTGAAAGAGATGTGATGTAAAGATTCTTAATGAATACTTATGTCGAATACTAGAAAATGGTATCATCTTTTGTATTACATGTGTATTGATTTATCATGTATTTAAAATGAACATATTGATACTTTACAATTGCATTTAAGTTTTAAGTTAATATAAACGATTAACTGTTTGAAATCTGGTCAAAGAAAGAGGTTTGGCTTGACATCACTGTGCCTAGAACTGAGTTGTCCCTTTACAGTTTGGGATGATGTGGGGGAGAAGAAGTCTGATTGGGCTCTGTGACGCTCTACGGTCATGTGAGATCGGGACCTACTACTTAAAGTGGATTCCGAACCACTAACACACATCTATGCCACCGCTAGGATTCAAACCTGAAGGCTGTGGTAACAAAGGCTAAAGCGCTAGCCAATTAGCTATCAGGCCGCCAAAGAAAAAGGAGGAGTTATATCCACTGTTTTTCTTTCTATTGGTCACGATAATCCAAGTCCAAAATACACTTAGAATTGTCTTCAATCATTTATAACAGCTATCGCTTCAATGACTACGACTTCAATATTGCTTCTATCAACTATTGCTTTAATGATTGAAAATTACAATACATGCCAAAACAAATACGAGCAAAAAATGTTGTGTATTAGAAAAGCGGATGTGTATTTTTGTTTAGTTGGATATTAACAAACAGCTGCATTATCTCACGACCCACCATACTTGTTGATCCTGCTCTGGTTGATAGAGGAGTTACAGATCACTTTTATCCATCGTGGGAGATTGGCCATTCATTGACCCAATAAAAACTCCTAGTCGGGCTCATCAGAGAAGGGTTCTTTTTTTCCTTCTTAATAATTCGTTAAAGAGCACCGCGCTTTAGAACGTTCAGAGGGATTTTTAATTAATTTTATTGGGCATAACGCCACGGTTCTCAACTGCCGTCACGAAGTTGTTAACTTAAATACTCGGAGGGATATCAGGTGATTAAATATCCCCCTCTTTTAGATCCTTAACAAGATAACTTTTCGCTTTTGATCTTATCTTCAAAATGCGGATTGTCAGTATAGACATTCAAAAAAGATCCAAGCCCCATGTTGTTTTCAATTAGGAAAGTGGTGAATTGTTGTCTCTTTTCTGCAAAGATAACGATGAAAAATTTGAGTAATCTTATGGTTAAATCTGAGAGTTTTAACCAGCCACTTCTGATTAAGGAAGCTTATAAGATGGGATGATTTTACTGATGACAATATTATGAAATATGCGTATAGTCTCCCAGAAATACCCTGCTAGAAATTAGAACATATGTTTCTCTGATTAATATGTAATTACTGTAATGAATTTGTTTCATAAATTAATTTAATTTATTTCGTAAATGGTTATGCAACATTTCAAGTTTCATTTGGCAAAACCGTAAAGTTCAGTTTTTTTCGAAATCTGTACTACAGGAACTGCAAAATACGGATAAACCGAAATGAATGAAGTTCTGCATGGGTCTTTAACCATGATTGGTAATGGATAATGTCGTAGAACACTCTGGTGTTTACAGACGTTTCAGTAATGTGACAATTTAATCATATGATAATTATCAATCACAAAATGTCCATTGTCAGTATGGACACTAAAAAAAGATCCAAACACCATGTTGCTTTCAATTAGGAAAATTGTGAATGGGTTTCCATACAGATAGATCTTTTCCGCACAGATAACGATGAAAAATTTGAGTAATCTTATGGTTAAATCTGAGCGTTTTAACCAGCACACTTCTGATTAAGGAAGCATATAAGATGGGATGATTTTACTGATGGCAATATTATGAAATATGTGTATAACTTCCCAGGAATAAGCAACTTTACCCTGCCTAAAATTAGACCACGTATTCCACTTGATTAACATGTAATTACTGTAATGAATTTATTTCATAAATTAATGTAATTTATTTCCTAAATACTAATATAATACGGTAGCTTAACATTTCAAATTTCATTTGGCAGTACCGTAAAGTTAGCTTTTTAAGCCAGTTTGCTGCAGTTTAGATGGAAATTTACTATATGGGTGCTGTTTTGTTTTCCAGCTTTCAAGAGAGCAGAATTTGCAGCTCAGCCTGGTGTTTGCTTTTAGTCACCCAAAGAATTCACAACCTAATCTCCACTACAGGAACTAAAAAAGTACGGACAAGCCAAAATGAATGGAGTTCTGCATGGATTTTTAAGCAGGATTTTTGATGGATAATGCCATATGGCAATCTGGTGTTTACAGACGTTTCAGTTATGTGACAATTATCTCAAAATATGCATTGTCAGTATGGACATTCGAAAAAGAACCCAAACCCCGCGTTGTTTTCAAATGACATTCGCCAATGACAATTTTAACAAGCATAACTTTAGATTCTGGAGGCAAAAAAAAAAAAAAAAAAAAAAAAAAAAAAAAAAAAAATTCTTTGAAGGAAAATGTTTTCTGTGATTTTAATAATATTATGGTCAATCTGAGCGTTTTAACCAGCCATTTCTGATTAAGGAAGCTGAGATATTTTACTGATGGCAATATTATGAAATATGCGTATAATTTCCCAGTAATAACTAACTGGGTTTCACGTAAAAGGCGTATTTTGTAGACGCATTGTACTTGAAATAGAAACACCAGCTGGTTTCGAAACTATGCTGAACTGTTCAGTGTACAATTTTTTTCGCAGAACTTTGTACAGCTTTCCTTTTTTTAATGCAATTGAAATGCATTTGGCATAATAGCTTAAAAGTTAATGAGTTCAAAAAGATCAGAAAATTTAAAAATTATGAAAAGTTGAAAAACTACAGACGTTCTACGAGCAGTGAGAAGAACTAATAATAAACACTCAGAGACAAGGGATATTCCTAAATGGGAAGAGATGTAAAATTAAGCACCATGGCGACTTTTTTCTCTCTAAATTTGGAATTTAGGGTTACTATATTAAATGCAAAAGATAACCATACAGCACGCTATTCGTTCGTCTTATGACGTAAATGTACGAAAAATTTGAAAAAATATGACAAAAGGAAAGCTGAAAAATTATTTAAATCCTCAATAAATAGTTGAATAATATTAATAATTTCTATGTTTTTTTTCCCATGAAAAAAAAAAAAAAAAAAAAAAAAGAACCATATTTTTCTGATGAGGCATCATCCTTGCAGTACAAATAATGAAGCCAGGTTGTCCCCAAGTATAATTGCGGCCTGATGGCCAACTAGCAAAAGCTCTGGCCTCTGGTACCAGAGGCTTCAGGTTCGAATCCTGGCAGCATGGATGTTTGTTAGCGGTTCGGAACACACTTTAAACTGCAGATCCTTGTCTAATAAGCCGAAAGTGTGCACGAAATAACTGTAGAGCGACAAACTATACCCAGTATAACGAAAATGTTGAGCATATAGTTCCAAACAAATGTGCTTATGTTTATTTAATTAAAAAAGTAAAATTAAAATTAAAAGACAACTAAGAAACAGAAACATTCAATGAAAGAAGGTCCTCTTTCTTTCTTTCTCTCTCTCTCTCTACATATATATAAATAAATTACACCATAATTCCATTTAATTAAATGGAATTTAACAACGCTTTTATTAAAATTAAAATAATTATAAGATTTAACAGCATAAATTGTTTTTGATGAATAAGAAGGCTTAGCGTTAACAGAGCAAAAGCCCTGTATCAAGAACTTCTTTTGGCGCGAATGGTAGGATAATCTTTTTTCAGAAGTTTGATCATGTTTCGTATATAACATCTTCTTTTCTTATAGATAATCTTTCTTGAAAGATCGAAAGGATTGGACTGTGTTAAAATGCTTGAACTACGTTAATCTACCTCTTTTAAAGCACTTGTGAATGCCTTTTCGGAGGAACTCTTTTCAAGATTTTGACAGTGACTAAGTGGCTTAATCTATTTGAACGTCCAAAATCCTTTATTTGGACCACATTATTTCTGAGATTAAGTTAATCTTTTTAGATTTCAGTCCGATTAAATCCTAATGGATAGGAAGAGTTTGCAATATAATCCTTTTTTTAGGATAAAAGACTATTGCTTTTCATTGTGGTGACTTTCTAATCCATCTTTTGATTTTTGAAATGAATGGCAGACTTTTTTGCCATACATAGAATGCCACAGAAAGCTGGTTTATGTTTGGCTGTTGATCAGCCTGGTTGTTATTAACTTCATCTGATCCATCACAAAAGTATTGTTGCTTTTAAGGATGTGAAATATCTTGGAAGTAATCTTACTAACTTCTTACCTTTCAGATCATCACCATGGCTCCCACCGTTCAGCATAACCCTTTCAGTGTTTGTTTACATTATTTCAATAGTTTTGTGACACCGACAACTGGTCCCTAATTGTACCCAATTTAAACTTAACTTAAATTCTTTTATTTTTTATTTTTATTTTTGCTTTGTATTTTACTTTTATTTACTTTTAGTATTTTTAACTTTTGTGTACCATATTAATTGAATTTTAGAAACTTTATCTGTTATTTTATATTTACTAACATTAAAGCAGCCAATTAAAATTTAAATCCTATTTATGAATTAAGATGAGCAGGTTTAGGGGTATTTCCCCCCATTGGTACTCCGTAATCGGTACGCCAGTTGCCAGTGAAAGTAATCTTTAAACGTTGGAAATCATTCGGATAATATATTTAACGTTAAGAAAGGCAGGTAAATGGTAAAGTGTAAGCGGCTGCAAATATATTAAAATGGACGGCATCTGAAAGGTATAATTTCTCGGTTTTCTGATTATTTTGAATATAGGACCACCCATATTGTGAATCAGAATTTTCTAGCTTTCGGCGGCCTGACGGCTAATTAGCTAACGCTCTAGCCTTTGGTAGCACAGGCTTCAGCTTTGAATCTTGACTGTGGATTGGATGGTTGTTAGTGGTTCGGAATCCACTTAAACAGTAGGTACATGTCTAATTAGCTTAAAGTGTGCACAAAATAACCGTAGAGCGACAAACCAAACCAAGTATAATAAAAATGTTAAGCATATGACTATCAACAAATATTGTTTCCAAACAAATGGGCTTATGTTTATTTAATTAAATAATAACAATCAAAAATTTCTTCAAAAAGTTTTATCGAAAATTTAAATAATGTTTTTGTACCGCACGATACCCAGCACACGTAAAACAGTTAGCTGACACAATGGATCAAGAGCGACCGCGTTGTTGCCTCATTTGAAAACAGAGGCTGACTGGCCTTTGGTACAATAGGCTTCAGATTCGAATCCTGACGAGCAGATGTTTCAGTATTTATATTTAGTCATACATAATTCAGCAAAAGTGCTGGAGTAACTTTGGTGTTGGTGATTTATGTGAAATATTTGTAGACCACTGTAGAAAATTATATGAATGGTCGAGTGGGCCTGGATGGTCGGGACCTGAATGGTCGAGTAGTTAGCGCACTGACGCTCGATACAACAGGTTTCGGGTTCGAGTCCCGGCGGTGCCATGGATGTTTGTAGTGGTTCGGAATCCACTTTAAGCCGTAGGTCCCGGTCTAAAAGATCGTAGAGCGCTGTGGAGGTATTGTTACTCCACTTCCGTAGCTTATCTTCAATTTACAAGCACCTCCTGGGTACTGCTAAGTGAGTAATGTTTGTGCAGCCCTTGCCTTAAGGCATAAAAGACAATTGTCTAAGTTTTTCCTAGCATAAGAACAATATATATATATATATATATAATTAATAGAAATTGGCCATATTGTTTTTCATTCATATAGAATCTGTAACTATAAAAAACTGGTTAGCTAGCAACGTTTCTTTCACAAAATGCACTTTATCGCGAATTACATAGAAACAAACATGAAACATTCAAGTTCATCTATTACAGTATTCATGCCTAGTTAACTTTCCCAAATAACTACCCCAGCAGTAATTATCCTTGTGCTGTTACTTTTAACGAGAAGAGCTGTTTCCAGTCGCATTCCGTCATGCTCAACTTACTTTTTCAAAACCCCATCTCCGATCTTTATCCGAACGAAAGGGGGGCGGGTAGGGGGAGCGGAATTCGAAAAGGAAGGGGAGAGGGGGAGAGTTGCTCCCCTCTTAATCAACCTCTTTTTTCGGGGAGTCATATTTCGCAGTTTACAGTTGGCCTTATGTTGCACTAAGCTCTCTGTGATCCCATTATGCAGCTACGGCCCGGTGGGTGCCAGTTATGCTTTTTGCAGCTGTAAACACGTCAACCACCCCATCAACTGGCAGTTTCTAGAGGGGTTGAGGTCGGATTTCGTGCGCTCTTTAGCGGTTTTTCCTCTTCCCTTTTTTCAGTAATTTATCATTTTTTTCCAAAAGACAATGTTTGTAAAACAACTTGTAATTGAGTGTTTATAGTGGTTTGGCTTAGTTTGTCGCTCCACGGTCACTTTAGGCTAATTAGATCGGGACTCTGAACCATTAATAAACGTCCATATCACAGCCAGGATTCGAACCTGAAGCCTGTGGTACCAAAAGTTTGGTTTGATTTGGTTGGTCGCTCTACCGTCATCTTGTGCACGCGAGGGCTAAATAGACCGTTACCTACAGTTTAAAGGGGATTCCGAACCACTCCAAACTATCCATGCCACCGCCAAGATTCAAACTTGAAGCCTGTGGCAGTAAAGGAGAGTGTTTATAGTGATATTTGATAGGAGGCTTTTATATTTGAATAGGTTATGGAATAGCTATTTTCATTTTCTTTTTTACGTGAACGCAGAATACTTGTTTGTTGTATACGACAAAAATTTAAAAAAAATTAAAATCATAAGCTAGAAATATAAGAGAGCGAGTGTCACTGAAAAATGATATAAAACTTCGATAAAGAAAAATGAGACATCAGCTGATACTTCTATCTATTCATTAGTTCGGAAACCCCATGCAACGACCACGAGACCAACACAACACCAATGCAAATTTAGCAATGTATAAAGGAGAGCAACTTCAAAACAGAAACTTAAAATCAAAAATCCAATATGTGGGTGCAACGTAACAGATTTCAAATAGTGTATCCTCGATGAATCTGCTACAGTTCTTGCCTGCCATTCCAATTGCGAACGGTCTCTAGGCATTAAAAAATACCTTATGGTTTTATTGAATAAGGTATGGATACGTCAAATGCGTTAATTGGTGGTCCTATTTGGAGTTAATTCAAAATTGCAATTAACAAGAGGACTTATTTGAGTCTATAGACAACTATCTTCTCCAACCAGATTTTTTTTCTGATTCAACAGGATATGGCGTTATTTTCTATTTATTTCAAATGAGAAATACAAGGGATGGATATATGCATCACTAAAGTTATATGTAAGTTACTGCCAAGTAATAGAATTGAAAATTTTTAATAGGGATATTTACAATAAGAAAAATATTCCATATCAAGCTAAATAAAAACGACATTTAAATAATATCTAAAATTACATTACTTTTTACTTTGATAACATCTCAACTAGCTAAAAAATAATTAAATTAGCTCTAGACAGAAAATTATATGGAAACAAAATTGTCTGTATTTTTCTGTTGTTTTACAATTTATTACGACTTTGGTATAGAAGAGTAACATACCAACTGTCAGTCTTCCAAAATATAATTATTAAATTTTCCTCATATAATTAGCAATTCTTATCAGAATGTCCTTACACTCTGTTGCACCTTATATGAATTTTTTAATCTTTATATTGGTTCTGTAATGCATAAACTCTATTTATTCAATAGTAACAATAGTAATGTAAATAACAACAACTTTATATTAAATTATTGTATATTATAAAAAATAATTTATGATTGGGCCAATATAAAATGTGTAGAAAATTGTTATGCATGGAAGTTGAAATATTTTGTAGAATGATAGCTTACATGGCTAATAGTATGAAATTATGAAAAGTTAATCTAAACATATTACACATGCAAATCAGTATTATTTCCTTGAAGTCAAATTTTATGTAATTATATTTGTATATAATCTTTCTAAATTTTTTTTTTCAATATGTATATATATTATTGGAAAGGTAGATTTGGTTTGTCAGTCTATGGTCATTTTGAGCACACTAATTAGACCAGCACTAACAATTTAACGTGAATTCCGAACCACTCCCAAGCATCCATGCTACCACCAGGATTCAAACTTGAAGCCTGTGGTACCAAAGGCCAAAGCGCTAACCAATTGGCCATCAGTTCGCAAAAAGGTAGAAAATTCTGGTGCACAATATGGGTGGTCCTATATTTAAAATGATAAAGAAACCCGAGAAAATTATACTTTTCAGTTGCCGTCCATTTCAATATATTTACAACCGCTTACAGCTTACCATTTACCTGCATTTCTTACCGTTAAATAGATTTTCCAAATGATTTCAAAAGCAACAATACTTCTGTGATGGATCAGATAGTTAAATAACAACCAAGCTGATCAATAGTAAGCCAGCTTTCAATGGCATTCGATGTATGGCAAAAAAAAGTCTACCATTCACTTCAAAAATCAAAAGATGGATTAGAAAGTCACCACAATGAAAAGCAATAGTCTTTTATCCTAAAAAAAAGGATTATACGGCAAACTCTACCTATCCATTAGAATTTAATCGGACTAAAATCTAAAAAGATTAACTTAATCTCAGAAATAATGTGGTCCAAATAAAGGATTTTGGACGTTCAAATAGATTAAGCCACTTAGTCACTGTCAAAATCTTGAAAAGAGTTCCTCCGAAAAGGCATTCACAAGTGCTTTAAAAGAGGTAGATTAAAGCAGTTCAAGCATTTTAACATAGTCCAATCCTTTCACTCTTTGAAGAAAGATTATCTATACGAAAAGAAGATGGTATGTACGAAACACGATCAAACTTCTAAAAGAGATTATCCTATTGTCCACGTCAAAAGAAGTTCCTGACTGAGGGCTTTTGCTCTGCTACCGCTAAGCCTTCTTATTCATCGAAAACAATTTATATTGCCGTGCCTTATAATTATTTTAATTTTAATAAAAGAGTTGTTAAACACCATTTAATTAAACTCAATTTTATTTTGGTGTTATTTTTTTCATATATATATATAGAGAGATAGAGTAGCTTCTTTCATTGAATGTTTCTGTTTCTTAGTTGCCTTTTAATTTTAATAGAATGTTTTTGTTTTTTTTATCTTTTATTTTTTATTATTTAGACAAAATAAAATGCTGATTTTGTTTTTTATGCATTTCTATGAAAATGAATAAAAATTTCAATGTTTTTGTGCAGATATAATGATATGATTTTCTCCTACAACTGTCACTGTGAAAATGATAAATTCTTTGAGGATGTTTGTAAAAACGGTTTATCAATCAATATGATCATGCAGTAGCTAATAAATTATAAGGCGAAAATCCTTTCTATACAGAAACCCCTTTAAAAATAATTCCAACCTTTTCTTGGAATATTCTTCTATTTGTCTCTATCCAAATCTGCCTTCAAGACTACGTTAAAAGACATTAGCGTTTTGTTAATTGTTTTAGAGATTATTTGTTTAAAAAAATTTTTTTTTTAACATTAACTCCAGTGAATATCTGTTTTTATTTTTTATTTCTTTTATTGCTAAGAGATAACGTCTATTTTAGAAATTTCATTTTATTTGCAGTTTGTGGGATTGGATAAAATATTATGATGAGGGAATTTTTTTAAATAAACTAGACAGTAGAGCGACAAATCAAACCAAATCTAACCCATATATATATACTCTGCAAATTGTTTTTGCAAATCTTATATACCGCTTTTTGCTATTGTCACTTATAATCTTTTATAATAATATTAAAAAAAAAAAAAAAAAAAACTTCTCATTTGCTTTTAAAATTAAAAGGAAGCAATTAGCACAAAATGATCACTGATACTTATTTTCTTTATGGTGTTTCTAATATTCATTATGAATTAAGTTTTTATTTAATTTTACATATCAATTAAAAGTAATGTTTTTAAAGACAATAGCATGAATATATAACTGTTATGGGTTAAATTTTCGTGCAGAGCCTAGTTCGAATACTATTACTAAATTATGCATACATTAATTCTCTGTTGAAAAAAATTGAACGAAAAAAGATTGAATAACTATGACTACAATCATTTCAAAATAACGTTAGATCAAATGGCATTGTAAGATTTTTTTATAAATTCCACACGTTGCAAACTATTTTCTCTTTGAGTATACATAACATACATACCTATAAACACACTTAAGATCCTATGTTATAAACACACTTAAGATCAACCCCCTAAGCTTCTTGCATGCAATTCCAAAACATTTAGCCCATGGCATTTTATTCCCTGCATAAATTAACGAACTCCCAGAAGAGAGCACATAAAAAAGTAACTCCATCCATCCATCCAAAAGAATCTCAATTCGTTTCACAAAGCCATTGTCCATTGTCCTCTTATTATGAAGTCTGAAAAACTGGTCTTTTAAAAAGTTGACTTAAACAGAGGACAACAAAGAATTCTAAAATGTTGGCGAATTCCATTCCATTTAAAGCAGGCAAAGCCACTGAAAAAAAATAAGAAGAGAACGAAATCCTCGCAAACGATTGGCTTGTGGCTAAAAAAATCATCACACGTCAACATCAACACCACGGTTAAGGTTAAAGAGTAGGGAAAACACATCCATCCATACCCTATGATGCATCTCAACAAGCATCCATGTATACCACCGGGACTCGAGCCCAAGGGTTAAGCTTTAAACCGGCTCGAGTAATATTTAGCTGCCGACTTAACGAGTAATATTTAACTGCCATGGGTTAAATTTTCATGTAGAGCCTAATTCGAATGGTGTTATTAAATTATGCATACATTAAAACTCTTTGGAATAAAATTGAGCGAAAAAAGAATGAATAGCTATGACTATATCATTTCAAAATAACGTTAGATCAAATGGCATTGTAAGATTTTTTTATAAATTCCACACGTTGCAAACTATTTTCTCTTTGAGTATACATACATATAAACACACTTAAGATCAACCCCCTAAGCTCCTTGCATGCAATTCCAAAACATTTAGCCCATGGCATTTTATTCCCTGCATAAATTAACGGACACCCAAAGAGTACATAAAAAAGAACTCCATCCTACCAAAAGAATCTCAATTCGTTTCACTAAGCCATTGGCCATTGTCCTCTTATTATGAAGTCTGAAAAAACTGGTCTTTTAAAAAGTTGACTTAAAAGTGGACAGCAAAGAATTCTAAATTCCATTCCATTTAAAGCAGGCAGGCCACTAAAAAATAAGAAGGGAACGAAATCCTGGCAGGCGATTGGCTTGTGGCTAAAAAAGTCATCACCCGTCAACAACAACACCACGGTTAAGGTTAAAGAGTGGGGAAAACACATCCATCCACACCCTATGTACAAAATAAACCCCTAATTTGTAGCGAACATGCCTCGCAACAATGGAGTACCACCCCACTAGAAAGACGATTTGCGAATGAACAGCGGATTCCCGTTGTAATACTCGACCACACATGTTGCTGATGCATTGAATGCACTGTCCTCCCTTATACCCCACTGATCGTGCTCAAAAACCCGTACACAAAGATTCTCTGTACTCCTGAGTCACCCCCACCCTCCAGAATCGTCTGCGTACCACGTCAGTACGTCACGAGCAGGGCTTTGCATTCGAATTAAGTGTGCACACTGGAACTACTACACGGGGTTATTACGGGTTCTTTTGTGCAGATTCCTTGTAAAAGGGACGTTTTTATGAAAGGGAAAATTGTTACGTTTCGCAATATCGCCGGCGGGGTCTCTCGACTTTATGAGATTTTAATGTTGTTGGTTTGATGTTTCAGTTAGTTCAGTCAGTTCTTTTGGTTTTTCTTTTTTTGTAAGCAAAAAAATTGTGAAATGTAAAATCGTTTCAAATATACATTTAAATGGAAGGAGGGAATGGTTTAGTGGAATCACGATGGATTCTTTACATTTTATCGGTTATAATAAATTCCTGTGATAGATTTCACAAGACTTAAAAAAATTCTTTGAACAAAACTAATCTTTTAATTAAAAGTAATCTCAGATTTTATTTTTTGTAAATAAAAATTTAAATGAAAAATGATGTCAAAAAATGTTTTACAATGGATAGAGATACAATAACTTAACTGAAGTCGTATTGGCAAAAAAGCTTATAATATAAAACTTTTTTTGTGCCAGAATGGCTCAGTGTCTAGCGCTCTGGCGCTCAGTGCCATAGTGTTCGAGTCCCGGCGTTGCCATGGATGTTTGTAGTGGTTCGGAATACACTTTAAGCTTTACGTCCCGGTCTCATATAACTGTAAGAGCGTCACGGAGCCAAGTCAGATTTCTACCTACGGGTACACCATTACAACAAAAGCTGCCCCCTTTCCCTTCAACCATGAGACCATAATGATTCGTGGGCTTGGTCTAGATGTCTACCAAGTGGAATGAGAAACAACAATACAATACAATTTTTGCTGACTAACTACCTGGTACTACAGTCCATGGTAGGCAAGGCTGTTTATCTATTGGCAGATTTCGAGACAGGAGATGGCCTCTTATTACAGGGTAGAGTTGTCAGCCCTACAATCATATTAGACCGGGACCTACAATTTCAAGTGTGTTCCAAGCTACTGTAAATATCCTTGGTACCACTGGAACGAACCCGAAACCTGTGGCATCTAGCGCTAATCACTCGGCCACCAAGCCCCTAATTATCACTACATTTTAATAAATCTTATGAATACAAAGAACGTGTAAGTTTTTGGAATATAATACTGTGAGATCGTAACGTTCACTGTGAGTTCGTAACAAGGAAATGTTAATTTTCATATAATTGAATTTTTTTTAAATTCATAATTTTCTTAAACTCTTATTCGGAAATTTATGTTATTAAAAACTTTAAATACAATCATCATTTTCTAGCGTCCATGCTTTTTATTGTTAATTGAAGATCAATTATTGTTATTTAAAATGTTCATGAAAATATTTTTATGGAGATCTAGTTGCCATTAAATATTCCTCTTATTCTAAGTGTTCTATTCTATTTTTTAAAAAGTAAATCACAATTATTATCTGTGAGACATCAGCTATATTAAGGACTAATCAGTTAAGAAGACTTCAAAAGTCAGGTACTCACATGCTCTCTTTTTGGACAGTATGCCATCGATGGAGTGCTTGTGTCCACCAGAACCTTTCTGAGCACCGTCCAGGTCATCTTTGCTGAGTTTCGTTTGGCCTAGCATCCTGGAGTAGGTGGCAGTTTCCTTGTTGAACCGCTCCCTCATTTCCCAACTGAAGAGATTTGAACTGTCCTTTTTGCACTCGTCTTTGTGTTGCTCCTGTTCACCAGCTGAACCTTTCGGTCTGTTGCCGCCGATGACGCCAGGTCGGATGCTGCCAGTTTCCTAGAAAAAGATACAATTGATTTTTAATCGAGGTTTTTGATTTCATTCTTGTGCACGTGAGGGCTAAACAGACCGGGACCTACAGTTTAACGTGGATTCCGAATCCCTCACAAACAACCATGCCTGTGTCAGAATTCGAAACTGAAGCCTGTTGTACCCAAAGTTTGATTTGGGTTATCGCTCTACGGTCCTCTTGTGCACACGAGGGCTAAATAGACCGTTACCCACAGTTTAAAGGGGATTTCGAACCACTAACAATCATCCATGCCGCAGCCATAATTCGAACCTGAAACCTGTGATAGAAAGGGAGAGTGTTTATAGTGGTATTTGCTAGGAGGCTTTTATGTTTGAATAGATTGTGGAAGAGCTATTTTCATTTCCTTTTCACATCAGCTGATACTTCAATCTAATATATAGGAACCTTATGGATAACGAATTCGTTTAGAGGGGCTAATTAGACTGGAACCTACACTTTAACGTGGATTCCGAACCACCAACAAACATCCGTGCCAGTCTCAGGATTCGAAACTGAAGCCTCTGGTAGCTAAGTCCAGAGCGCTAACCAATTGGCCATCAAGCAGCCTTTTTTCTTTCTCGTAATTATTATTCATTGGAGATATGATTACCAATTTCCAACCATAAGAATGCAAATTGCTTTCTCTTTAATTCTTTGTATACTCCTCTTTGTTATTGTTACTGATAATATTTTATAATAATAATAACAATAATAAAAACTTTTTGATTGCTATTACAATTAAAAAGAAGCAATTAGTGTAAAATGAACGCTGATATTTATTTTCTTTGCTATGTTACTAATATTTATAATAAATTAAGTCTTTAGTTAATTTTAAAAGTAATATGTTTAAAGAAAATAGCATGAATATAAAGGATGAATATTTAATTGTTATCGATTAAACTTTTATGTATAGCCTAGTTCGAATGTTATTACTAAATTATATACACATAACTTTATAGAATAAAATTTTAAAAGTGGAAGGAGAAAGAGTAAAAAACTCATTGAATAACCACGACTATAATCATTTCAAAATAACGTTTGAACAAATTTGCAACTGTAAGATTTTTTATAAATTCCACAAGTTGCAAATTATTTTCTCTTTGAATATATACGTAAACACAGTTAAGATCATATGTTTAACACCAAAGCTTCTTGAAAAATATACCTAGACCGGGGCCTACAGTTTAACGTGGATTCCGAACCACTCACAAACATCCATGCCAGTGTCATGATTCGAAACTGAAGTCTGTGGTACCAAAACCGGAGCGCTAGCCAGTTGGCCATCAGGACGTCAAAACGTAGTAGATTTTGGTGCACAATATAGGTGGTCCTATACTTAAAATGATAAAAAAACCCCGAGAAAATTATACTTTTCAGCTACCATTCAGTTCAATACATTTACAGCCGCTTACAGCTTACCATTTATTCATTTGCCTTTTTTATTGTTAAGTAGATTTTCCGAATGATTTCCACGATTTAAAGATTACTTTCAAGATATTTCCCCTCCTTGAAAGCAACAAGGATTCCAAGGCATCCATCAGGATTCGAAACTGAAGCCTATGGTAGCAAAGGCCAGAGCGCTAGCCAGTTGGCGATCAGACCGCCTTTGAATCGAGGAGAAACAATTTAATGATTTACAGCTTTGTGAGCAGGTAAATGAAATGCAAAATCATATTTATTATGTAATCTTATTAATTATATCTAAAAATCCTCCAAAATTAAACAAGTGACTACAAATACATTGAACTATCTCATCGTGATATGTAGTCATTAGAGCAATGGTTCTCAAATTTTTTTTGAAGTTGAGAGGCATTTAAAATCTTATAAATAACTGTATGGGCACTAGATACAAATTTCCGAGAAATATGTTATAATACTACAGAAAAAAAATATTAATAAAATTTTCGTTGTGGTCAAATACTACAAATAATAATAATAATACTAATGCGACAAAAAAAAAATGAAATGTACCTCAAATTTGTTTATTCTTGTGTTTATAAGAAATATGAGCCTGTTTCTTCTATGTTCGAGCATATTCTCATTTTCTCGTCAATACATTGAAGATTTTCTCTCTTTTTATGCTTAATTGTGAGGGTAGAAATTACTAATTCACATAAATAAGACGTTGAAAATTGTAATAAAATGTTCAAATATTACAAATAATAATAATAATAATAATGCTTTAAAGTTAAAATTAAATATACACCAAGTTTATTTATTGTGTTTATGAGAAACATGAGCCTGTTTCTTCTATGTTCGAGCATATTCTCATTTTCTCATACATTGAAGATTTCCTTTCTTTTTATACTTAGGTGAGGGTAGAAACTCCTAATTCACATAATTATGACGTTGAAAATTGTAGTAAAATGTTGAAAGCTTTTTGGGTTACCGACATGCATTATTTTTTTTGTAGAAATTCAAAAGGTTTCAAGAGATAATTCCTTATGTTTAATCCTTTATTCATAACCAACGGATATAGAGGCTAGTTCTTTTTCTTATGTTTTTGTTAGATGATCAAATTCACAGAGTACCACTTGCAGACGGAGGAGTCTCATAGACGGAAATGGAAATATTTTTTGAACATTGAAAATCACTTAGTGCGCCTCTAATAGCCAATCATGGAAGTGACCGATCCTAGTTTCTAGGAAACATTTTTTGGCAGATTATCGCTGTTTGGCACTTTTTTTGTGAATAAAATAAAATAAAAAAAAAAAAAAAAAAATAAAAAAAAAAAAAAAAAAAAAAAAGCTATCAAGAAAGTTAGTTGTTTATAACAAAAGCTGTCTTTGAACGGGAAAATTGACAAGTAAAAGAGTAACTATATTATTTCTCTTTAATACTACAGGACGCACCTGGAAATCTTCTAGAGTGCACCCTTTGAGAACCGCTACGTTAGAGAAATCTTCATTCCTTAGTAAAGAATGATATTGTAGGTGGATTGAAAGAACCAATGGAGATCTGATCCAAAGAGTGTAACTTTGAAATTTCTTTATTAATTTTATTTTACCGATTTCTTCTAAAACAGCTCGTTCTTTGTAATAAGAATGAGAAATAAGTTATTAAATGCTAGATAATTAAGTGATCTGGGAATTAAAAATTTATATTATTAAATCCCAAGTTATTGCAGATTTGAACAGCAATTTAATTACAAAGTTTTCAATTTGTTACTGACTTTGACAATGCTCGTAAAAAAATAACATTTCGCAGGCAGATGTTTTTTGTTTTTTTTCCCCGAATGATGTTTTTTATAATAAAAATATCAAGAATTACTTGATTTGATAGTGCAGTGTCTATTGATTCAGAATTGTATTGGATTGAGACTGATATGATATATTTAGAATCCTGACATCTATTTTCCGAACAAAAGGTTTTCTTCTGAGTTTTCTATGATATTTTCTACATTTACAAAAAGGGCACAAGTGAAAATTTGGGCACAGTAAGTTCTGCTACAATATCCCCTGTATATCTTGCTTCCATTTGTGTTAAATTAGATTCCCACCAGATATTACGATTGCAAGTCGTAGAAATTCAGTCAATCTGTCACCTGATCTCATTCCTACTCAGGCTTCTCATTGGCTAAAATTCTATTGCAAGGGATCTTAAAAACTGGTGGGAATCCAGCTTTAAACTTAATTTTTTTAATGACTTTTTCTTAGTCGAATAAATCTGCTTCACTTCGTAAATTCTTTAATGGCCAAAGAAGTCCTCAAAACTTTCGTCACTAATCAGCAAATGTAAGAATTAATTAATGTTATAAGATCATAATTCTGTATTATGAGACTAATTAATAATCTTGTCTTTGACCTTGTAGATTTGGTTTGTCGCTCTACGGTCATTTTTTACACACTTTAGGCTAATTAGACCGGGACCTGTGGATTCCGAACCATAAAAAACGTCCGTGCCACTGCCAGAATTCGAACCTGAAGCCTGTGGTACTAAAGACCAGAGAGCTAGGCAGTTGATCATCAGGCCGCTTGACTTCGTAGAAATAACAATATTTTACTTATAAGGGTAAAAAAAATTGAAATTGTATTTGAAAAAATTTTTACCTGATATCGATTTAGGATCTTTGAGACACATCCATGTGAGACTCTGAGTTGGCGGCTAATAACGCAGGGCCGGACTCCGGCAGCCGCCATTTCGACGATTTTAAGCCGGACATGGTTTGGAAGAGGTCGCCCATTGATAAACACGCCTCCAAGCTGATTCACGCGCCCCTGACCTGAAATGACGGAAAAAGTAAAATTAATTATTGTGAGTTAAATAATAAAAATTGAAATAAAATTGAATTCACTTATTTGAAAAAGAAAATTAAATATTTCACTAAAATATAAAAGCAATAATTATAAAATTTTGTAATCTTGTTAGAAATTATATTATTATAGTAGTTGTTTAAATATCCATATACAAACAAAGTATAAATATCATTTATGTTATGAAAAACAAAATGGTTGATCAGATATCTCAGTTATAAATTGACCAAATTAAATACTTTTTATGTGGAAATTTTAAGAAATAGGATCTAAAAAATTCCGGCTAACTAACTTCCTAGCATTAATTACAACAGCAAATGGTGGACCAAGGTTGTCTGCTTACTGGCAAATTTCGAGACTTTAAATGGTTTCATTTTACAGGAAAGATTTCCAGACCTATAGTCATATTAGATCGAGACCTACGGTTTAAAGTGGATTCCGAATCATTACAAACATCCATGATACCGTCAGCACCGGAGCCCGAAAGCGTCTAAGCATTAGCGCCAAAGCACTAGCGAAAAATTTTAGTGTTGGATCATCATAGTACTTATTGAAATAATGCCTAGGGCCCGAATGACAGAGTCGGTACACTAACCGAATGGTTAGTGTACCGATGGAGCCTGGATGCTTGTAATGGTTCAAAATCCACTTTAAACCGTAGGTCTCGGTCTAATATGACTATAGAGTGTTGGACTGACAACCCTATGCCGTATAAAAGGCAGCGTCGTGGAATCAAATCAGACTTCTGCCTACGGGTGCTCCATCACAACAGAACCCCCCTTTAATCTTTACACATTCGTGGGCCTGGTCTAGATGCCTACCAAATAAGGATAAAAAACAACAAAAAAATAATGCCTTCAAAAATTTCGTTTAAATCTAATTAAGTTAATTAATCTAATTATGTAACATAGAACTGATAATTTTCTCTTTCGTTTGATGTGGAGGTTTCTGCTTGAGGTTTTTTTATGTTCGACAATTGAATTCTAAATTTCACCCGGATTTCAAAATATTTTCCAAAAACCTTTTGTGGCATTTATGAGTTAAGCATACCACAGACAACTGTTCTGTTGACAAAATAGCAACATAAAAATACCTTCCACACTCATTTACATAACTAAACTGTTCCCTTTGGATTACCAGTTCTCATGCTAACGAAGCCAATGTTCAAACAAACAATCGTTTTACGACGCACCTCTCCAAACAACAAACTATATGGTGTCCATTTCCCAAACAAAACAGCAGTGGCCAAAAGATCTGTAAAAACATCATCGGTGATCGTAAAAGTCGTCCAGTACAACTCTACATCATTAAAAATCCCCCAAAATCTACTTCTTTAGCGGACGACTTCATTGTCGTCAACAACTGCTGAGAGAAAAGGTTGTAAAAAATTCTGTCCGTAGTAGCATGCCAGGGGAAAGATGGTGGCGAAACCCAATAAATTTTTACCCTGTCAGTGTTGATTAGGAAGCATAGAGAAAGGGGAGGAGCCGGCCTTTTACAGAGCAGGGGTAAGGGGAGGCTCGAATGATGGATATCGTTTGGTTCCGGTGGTTGATTTTGGCTCTAGGGTGAAATTAGAACACCTTTGAGGATCAGCCGCCATGCTCAATAATATTGGTATTCGAGAACTCGAGAAGGTACAGCGTAAGTAAGTAATGTTGCAATGGAAGTTTTGTAGACGGTTTGTTTCTATATGATAGTTGATCTCTTCAAGGTCGAATTTGTTTTTGAAAAAAAATTTAATGCTTTGTTTGATTGGTGTAAAAAAAAGGTTTACAAAAGTAAGTAAAATTCACAAAATATTTGCATGAGGAAAAATACACCAATGAATTGAATAAATAAATGAATTAAAAAATGAAATAAATATAAATAATAATAAAAGTAGCACATAAATCTAATAAACAATATATAATATAATAATATTGTTAATTAATAATTAATAAAATAATGCTAATACAGTAGTAATGCTAAGCAGTAGGAGTAACTCTTTAAGTCGAACTTCAATAAGTCGAAAACCTCCAAAACTCGAAAATTTTTTTTATCCCCTTCCCTTCAAGCCCCAAAACCTCAATTACTCGAAATTTCAATATGTCGAAATAATTATTCAATCCCCACAAGCCACTTTGGTATATATTTTCCATCCGTAACTCGGAAAAAAAAAAAAAAAAAAATTGAACCTCTGTATCTCGAACATTAGCAATGTTTGATTTTACAACCTTTACAACTCGATCATTTGAAATTATTTTGATTTATTATTGTAGTACATAATATAACTTTTAAGTTGCAAATAAACATGTTTACTACCTCTGTAACTTGAATTTTTATTTATTTTTCCTCTCTAACTCAAAATAAGTTAGAAAGAATCTAAACCTCTACAAGTCGAATATTTCCTTACAAAATCCGCGTAAATCGAAATCCTCCATAAGTCGAAAACTCTTTAACTCTAATTATTTGGCGTCTTCCTTGAACGACTTACAGAGGTTCTACTGTAATACTAAAAATTTTATAAAATAATAATAATATTGGTATTCGAGAAGGCACAGTGCAAGTAAGTAATATTGCAATGGAAGTTTTGTATAGAGCTTGTTTCCATGCGATATTTAATCTTTTAAAAGTCTATTTTGGTAAGAAATTTAGTGCTTTGTTTGACGGATGTAAAAAAGAGACTTGCAAATGTGAATAGAATTCACAAAAATCTTTACCCACAATGTAACAATACACGAGGAAAAATACATCTATGAATTGAATAAATAAATAATAAAATAAGTATAAATAATAATAAAAGTAGTAAATAAAGCTGGCAAATAAAAAATATTAGAGAGAAAAAATAAATAAAAATACTACACAACTGTGTTACAATGTGCAAAGAAAATAAGTATAGAGGCGTACGTTAATCCTTTTGACAGGGATTCTCAAATTCAACAAAAGCTAAAAAAGGTGGGTTTCGTTTCTGTATGTGACATGAGAGCAACAGGTCAGTGTTTCGTTAGAATACGAAGATTTTCTTGAAGAATTTTTTTATTGCTTTCGATATGAGTACGCTTAAATATGACTCATATAGTAGAAGCCACACACGTGTTCCACATTTTGTACCTCTTTAACAGTACAATTGCACAGGTCAAAAATTCTATAAAGACAATTCTATAAAGGAAATTCTATAAAGACTTCTCTAAAACTAGCACAACTTGATAAAAATTGGGTAATTTTGAAATCACAGAAGAGGAAAAGGATATTTATTTATTATTATTATTATTATTTTGTATTGACAGCGATTCATCTAATCAAAAACAATTATTTTTAAAAGCAATAATGATACAAATTAATAATAATGTTCATACTTGTGGTCATTGAATGATGAATAAAGAGTGAAACATTTTCTTTTATCTTAAAATTTCTCTATGTTACTAGCTCCTTTCATTTTCACAATGGTTACGAGTTTATCTTAATTAATTTTTGTCATACCCCTTGGAAGATTTTTTTTTTTTTTTTTTTTGCAAAGCAAAAACTTTATCAATGATGACCTGCAATGAATTTTTTTACTTTCACTATTGAGAGATTTTGTAGTTATTGTAATATTTTGTAGTATTTATTTTGCCATAATTTCCTGACCCTAATCCGCAACAAAAAATATTAATAATAATGATAATGATAATAATAATAATAATAATAATAAATTAAAAAAAATAAAACATCAAGCATAAATTGACGAAATTTATGTGAAAGGAAAATAAACATTCTTCTAAAAATAAAGAAAGAAAGAAATTAGTCGCTGACGATATAAGAAAGCAAGTATAAAATTCGACAAAATGCGGTCTGGTTCATACATCGATGTTTGTTAGGTGATGAAAAAATCTTAGAGAGAAGCTACTGATAAGAATTAAAAACGTTTTACGGAAAACCAAACTAATTAAAAAAATTTATTATTAATAAAAATTTTGCCCAATATGAATATTACGTATATGAATAATTTACATAATATCAATAACATAATATTATGTATATGAATATTATTTATTTCTGCCAAATATGAATATTACAAATAGTCGGAAAAACGTCCTTTTTTTTTCCCCCATAGTTCTTAATTGTACAGATATATTTGTTTCTGATTTTCCTTGTCTTAAATTATAACAATTTTTTGTATAACTGTGACGTCAAAAACACTCTTTAAAACCAGAAAACAGTTTGTTAGTTTATTCAGTAAGTATAAAAACAGAATTTGTTTGGTATACGGTACGTTAAAAAACAATCGCAAATCATCCTCAGCGAAAGCAGGAGATATAGTGTAGAAAATACAGCGTCTATCACTTACAAAAAGTTTAACAAATTGCTGAAATAAATAAATAAAAAAATAATAAAAAAGATAATAATAATAATAATTGTCTGATGTTACAATTTGAGATTGACCCAAACAAAGAAGGCCTTTTTACGATAAGTTTTTGAAAAACTCCTCGCTCCTTTTCACGAAACATTTACAGATTAACTTTGGTCATAATTAAAAGCAAAAATCACGTTTACTGCATTTAAAAAAGTTGTAAAACAAAACGCAAAACACATGCACATAATTATGTTCTAAATAATTATGTGCCCACTTAAAAGCAGTTATAAAAAAAAACCTTTCAATGAAATTTGCTTGAATGTCTTTTAACGACAACATTTGTTTAAAATATGCATATTTTCTTAATCTATAGCCATACCTACCACATTTTTCCATAGAAAATAGAAATCGAATAGAAAATTAAGAGTTTGTAAAGAAAAATTTACTTCAAAGGTTTGGTTACATAACACAAATCTTTCACACAGCCCTACAGCTATTAAAAAACCCCCTTCCCTTCCCTTCAATTCCCGACTTTTAAAAAATCGTCAGCACTGCCCTTACAGCCTATTTCTGGTTCCGCTACTTTACAAGAACCAAAGCACAAACTCGTATGATTGATACACTTCCAAGTATTTGAACGCAAGAAATAAAAAAAAATATAAAAAACCAAGAATGCTTACAGACACAGCTAGAAAACGAAAGCTACAGAGCGAGAGACAAAAATAAAAACTTAAGTAGAGAAGAAATTAAAAAAAAGTTTCATTAAAATTGCTAAAAAAAAAGAACAGAAATTGTTTGATATTACAATATGAGATTGATCCAAACAAAGAAGACTAATTTTACGAGAAGTTGTGAACACTCCACCCTGTATGGCATGAAACATTTTAAAATTTACGTTAGTAAATTATTGTGTACATGTGGCCTCTTACAAAGCAGTTATAAAAAAACAATGACATTTGCTTGAATGTCTTGTAACGACAACGTTTGTTTAAATTGTGCATACTTTCTTAATCTGAACTATACCTAACACAACTTTTCCATAGACAATTAAGAGTTTACAAAGAAAGTTTTACTTCAAAGATTCGGTTACATAACACAAATCTTCCCCACAGCTATTAAAAAAATATATATACCACCTCACATTCACGTCAACAACACTCAAAAGTGTTCCCTCTACATCGTCACTTACCTTTTCTCTCCCCCTTCCCTTCCCTTACCGACTTTTAAAAAATCGTCTGCACTGCCCGCCCCCTTACAGCCTATTTCTGGTTCCGCTACTTTACAAGAACCAAAACACAAACTCGTATGATTGATACACTACACAGTATTTGAACGCAAAGAAATGAAATAAAAAAAGAAAGCAGCAAAGAATGCTTACAGACATAGCTAGAAAACGAAAGCTACAGCTAAAATAAAAACTACGTTAAAAAAAAGTTTCAGTGGATGTGTCAGGGGGTTGGGGGGTGAGAGAAATAACATCAGAGCGGTTCCTTTTTAATCCGCAGGTGGGCTCTGCAACGACAAAACGATCTCTGCATTCACGTAATCTTTCAGAAGTTGCCGAAATAAAAGACAGTGGGCGTTATAGCGCGTCAAAGTTTCCACCGGGTACGCTGCTTTTGTGTTCGTAAAGAGTTATGAGCTTGTCGTTTACCGCGCCAATAGCATTCCGACTGTTTCGGACAAAGGTCTCCACCTTTGGCGGTGGAACTGTGAAATGAGAGAGACCAGGGAAAAAAAAAAAAATTCTTCCTGTTAATATACTAGTCGCAAAAGTTAAGAAACTTTTCGACTCTTCAATGACTCAAGAGAGAAACGTGCAATTTCAGCAATTTCAAAGGGACATTTGTTCTTTTGAAAAAGAGATATTTGTTGAGTGATATCTCAGACGACTCTAATTTTGGGAATAATTAAGTTCGTTTCGAAATGTTTCAAAAGAATGTTAAATAAAGATGTAATGCAAATGTAATTTTTTTTTTTATCGAGACACTTAAAAATGTCCCCTCGGTTATATATATATAAGCATATAAAAGATTTTTGTTGGATGAAACAAAACACACACTACACACACACCCACACAGAATAAAATACTAATTTGAACTAGAATGCATTAATCGTTGAGACGAAACATTGTTAATGTAACTAATTAAAGCGAATAAGTAATATTTCAGTAGAATTCCGACTGTTTTGGACAAAGGTCTCCACCTTCGGCGGTGGAACTGTGAAATGAGAGAGAGAAAAAAAAATTATTCCTGAAGATTCTGTTAATATATTAGTCGCAAAAGTTAAGAAACTTTTCGACTCTCAATGACTCAAGAGAGAAACGTGCAATTTCAGCAATTTCAAAGGGACATTTATTCTTTTGAAAAATTATTCGTTGAGTGATTAATTTTGGGAATAATTAAGTTCGTTCTGAAAGGTTTCAAAAGAAATTTAAATAATAAATGTAACGCAAATGTAATTTTTTTTATTATCGAGACACTTAAAAATATTCCATCGGTTTTATAATTATATATAGCATAAAATAATGGAACAGTTTTGTTAGATGGAACAACCCACACACATAAATATATATATATACATACAGAATACAATACTAGTTTGAACTAGCATGCATTAATCGTTGAAACGAAACATTGTTAACACAACTAATTTAAAAGAATGAGTAATATTTCAATAGCATTCCGCTTGTTTTGGACAAAAGTCTCCACCTTTGGCGGTGGAACTGTGAAATGAGAGAGACAATAAGAAAAAAAATTCTTCCCGAAGATTCTGTTAATACACTAGTCTCAAAAGTTTCTTGAGTCATCGCAGAGAGAACCGTGCAATTTCGACAATTTCAAAAGATATTTGTTCTTTTGAAAAAGAGTTATTCGTTGAGGTTTGAGTGATAGCTCAGACGACTCTAATTTTGGGAATAACTAAGTTCGTTCTGAAATGTTTCAAAAACATGTAAGGCAAATG
Organism: Caerostris darwini; assembly: GCA_021605075.1. Lineage (NCBI taxonomy): Eukaryota > Metazoa > Arthropoda > Arachnida > Araneae > Araneidae > Caerostris > Caerostris darwini. The sequence goes on from BPLQ01006519.1 coordinate 166,346, forward strand.
CAATTTTTTTTTTTTTTTATCGAGGTACTTAAAAATGTTCCATTGGTTTTATTGAAACAAATTGTTAACACTATTAATTTAAACGTATAATTTTTACTCAATTCCAGGTCTAGTGGTAACGCACAGTGGTTGGAATGCTGGTTGAAGGTTTGAATCTGCTAGTCACGATGGTTGCAGTCACTAATTTTGGAGAAGTAGAGCGTCAATAGGAACTGCGACAGAGTATGTGTGCATTTCGTACTGACATGCGGACTGACCGAAAGGAATCTTCCCCATACAACACACATATGCCGGACAAGTTATTCCTGCTCAGAATTTTTGAGTCATATGGGTCATGTCATGGAGATGTCCTTGCCTCATATTGGGGTACCCTGTATGTAGTATCTCTTGTATGTAGTGTGTAGTATGTATGTAGTATCTCTTGGTATTGGGACAGGGTTTCACCTCTTGTGAATCAAAATTGCTTCCAAAACGACAGGAATTGTTGCAGTATGAAGGGCCATCCCAACCTGATAGATAGAGAATAGAGAGTTTTGGCATACCGTTCTTTAAAATACGGTATTTTTTTCCTCCCTAGCGCGCATGCTCATAGGAAATTGCGCATGCGTATCTGTAATAATGTTTCCTATGAGTACGCGCGTTAGGGAGGAAAAAAATACCGTATTTTAAAGTACGGTATGCAAAAACTCTCTAATATTGCGACCGGAACTTCAACAGAGGAAAATGAAAATTTGGAATGCAATGGAAATGTGGAGGTGTACAAACAATTAGACAGCCTAAATGCGAATTTGAGGTGACTAATTTTTAGTCCATTGAACTTATTTAAGAGTTAAAAAGAAATTAATTACATTTCGAAATAATTAATCATTTGTCGAAAAGTCCCAGTTAAAAATAGATAAAAGGTTGTTCAGACAATATATATTTCATATTGAGACAACAATATATACGCAGTAATTTAGATTTTGTAAAATGTAACGAAAAATGTAATTGATGAAAAAAGGAATTTGAATCAATTTTTCTACTTTTTAAATCTGAATAAATTTGATTATAGGATCAAAATTCAATATTTTGATGCCGATGAACAAGTGATGAGTGAAAATTTTTGAGTTCACATTACATGATACATGATACATGATAATAAAGCTGATAACTGAAAATTTTTGTATTGTTTATTATATTTTTATTTTTTTTTTTTTTTTTTTTTTAAATGTAGATCTATTGTTTTTGAAATTATACTGAATCGAGACATTTTTAATTTACTATAACAAATAAAAAAAGAAACATATAAAATTGATAATTATATTTTTGAATGTTCACTGATATTGGTCTTTCATTATGGCAAGAAGAAAGTCAAATTTAAAAAAAAAATGCAATGTTTAATGATCAAGAGCATTTATTATTTTTAAGGGCAATTTTTTAATCATTAAAAAGATTACATCAATTTTTAAAAAAACGATTTAATCTTTCTACCTAGAAATTAGAATAAATATAAAGATGAATATATAGAAAATTCTTATCCTGTTTTATGCATTGTGCAATATCCAGAGTTATTTATGTCTAGTTAATTCGATGGATAAGTTAGAATCAGTTCGTAACTATCATAAATACCATGAAAAATAATAATAGACCATATTTATAAACCAATAAATTTAATTACTAAATGAACATTGCAAGCTATATAATTTCTTGTTTCTTTTATTGTTTTCTGATCACTAGCTATAAAATACTCAGAGCTCTAAATAACTTCATTTCCATTAGAAGCTGCTTCATCTACTCAGAACTCTATACAACTTCATTTCCATTCATTTCCTATTTGTAATTTTGTAACATTTCTGGATAAATTAATTAATAATAGTGAAGTTATAAATCTCAAGCCAAAGGCTGAGATGGAAAAGAACGCACTGCGTACTTTTATCCCCATCTAACCTTACTAATTTACTATAAATGTGAAATTCGTAAAATTGTAATAAATTTATAAAATTGTAAATATTAAAATAATAAAATAAATTCATAAAATTGTAAATATCAAATTAATAAAATAAATACATAAAATTGTAAATATCAAAATAATAAAGATTTATTAATTTTAATACCAGTTTAAAAATAAAAACCCAATTCATTATACATTTATTTACTCACGCGTACATTTATATTTTAAACATTTGTTTCAAACGAAATTCGACAAGGATAATAATTTTTGTCGATATATAAAATATAAAAGTGAATAAATAAAATATTTTTTATTCCTTTTTTGCAGTTTTTATGCGATGTCCGAGATTAATAAAATATGAAATAAATATCGATCTACTAGATTGGATAGGAGAGTCGAGTACCTGTGCACATAGTGCACATCTGCTCAGAATTCAAATATAATAAAAACGAAGTATCACAGAATTAGCAGGAATTAAAAAATTTAAAGCAAACAGTTAATAGGATGGAAAGAAGTTAAAAAAAAAAAAATATATATATATATATATATATATATATATATATATATATATGTATGCACATATATATAAAAAAGGCGGGGGGCGAGCAAACTAGGAGATGACAATCAAGCAATATCAAAATACATAAATGCCCAATAGAAGCATATAATACGTAAATACATAGCAGACAGACATATAAACATATATATAATAAAAATAAATATGAATTATAAATATACAAATATACAATCACAAAAATAAAAAACTTTAAGGAGACAGAAAAACATACGAACAACATTTGAAACTGAAGATCGGAAGTAAAGTTTGTTACTGCAGGGTAGAGTTTGAAGTTTTCAGAAATGAAATGTTTCTGAAAACTTCAAACTCTACCTTCAAACCTAACCGATCTAGTTACGAGGAAAAATTACTTCAAACTAATTTGCTACTAAATACCATGAAAATAATAAATATCCTTACAAATTACTTACTACAAGCATTGAGCCATCATTTTATCACTAAATGCCACTCGGTGTATTAGTTACGGGATTTCACGGAATATTACATATTACTAGTTAAACATAACAATGAACTAGATCACCAAACCTACTGCATGGAAATTTCAAACTGACTGCATTCTTTTTTTTTTCTTTACTCCTATCCCTTCTCCATATGACCAGCCATAAATGTACCCATTATGCCTTTTTTTTTTGCAGTTTTTATGCGAAGTTCGAAATCAATAAAATATGAATACTACCGTGTCCAAATAGTAAGCCTAATTTTCAATTTAAAATTCACAGGGCTTATGGAATTTCCAAATTTCTTTTATATTTATATTTTTTTTTATTTATTATTATTATTATTATTATCATTATTATTTGCTTTTTTAGGTTGCTGGCACTGTCCTTGACATCTGTGTGAAATTTCAAAATATTCATTAGTGTTTGAATTATGCTTGGCTTAGTGAGACGCTAAAACTGATTCCGACGATTTTTGAAATGTCTGAATTAACTGAGTAAAGAACTTGCACGAAATTTCGTTTGCGGAAACGCATAGAATGCTGCGGAAGGCATTCGGTGAGCATTCTTATAGCGGAAATAAATGTTTACAAGCGGTACAAACAGTTCAAAGAAGGCAGAGAACACGTTGAAAAACGAACTGGTCGACCACCAACCTCAACCGACAAAGCTCACGTCCAAAAAAAAAAAAAAATTAAAGATTTGGGGCTTGCAAACCGATTTACAATTAGAGACCTTGCTGGTGATGTTGGAATTTCAAAAGGAACGGTCAATTCCATTTTGGGCCTCAAACGCGTCAAATCTCGTTTGGTACCGAAAACACTGAATGGGCCAGCTCACACTGCATTGCTTCCTCGTGACTTTCTCGCGAAAAACGAAACTCATATCGCTCCACCGTGCGACTTCTGGCTATTCCCTAAACTCAAAAGACCACTCAGGATACACCGTTTTAAGTCGGTTGAAGAGATTCAAAGTGAATCGCGGCGCGCTTTGAAGGCCCTCCCTGCCGATGACTTTTTAGCATGCATAGAGGATTGGAAAAAAAGTTGGCATAAGTCCATTGTGTCCGGAGGGAATTACTTTGCAGGTGATGAAATAAATTTGGGAGAATAAATAAAGAGTCTTTGAAAAAAAAAATTGGTCTTACTTTTGGGGCACAATAGTAAATATCAATCTAGTTAAGAGGAAAAATTAGTTCAAACTAATTCGCTACTAAATACCATGAAAATGAGCAATAAATATCCTTACAAATTACTTACTATACGCATTGAGCCATCATTTTGTCACTAAATGCCGCTCGGTATATTAGTTACGGAATTTCACGGAATATTACGTGCTACTGGTTAAACATATCAATGAACTATATCACCAAACCTACTGCAAGGAAATTTCGAACAGAGTGCATTCTTTTTTATTCTTTTCCTTCTATCCCTCCCTATCTAACCAGCCATAAAAGTATAAATTATTCCCTTTCTTGCAGTTTTTTTATGCTAAATTCGAAACTAATAAAATACGAATAAATATTGATCTAGTTAAGAGGAAAAATTATTTAAAAACTAATTCGCTACTAAATACCATGAAAATGAGTAATAAATATCCTTACAAATTACTTACTATACGTTTTGAGCCATCCTTTTATCACTCCGCATATTAGTTACGGGATTTCATGGAATATTACGTACTACTGGTTAAACATACCAATGAACTAGATCACCAAACCTACTGCAAGGAAATTTCGAACAGAGTGCATTCTTTTTTTCTTTTTCCGTCTATCCCTCCCCCCTCCCCTTTGACCAGCCATAAAAGTACTCAGGACAAGTACCTTTATCTCAGAATAAATCACTCATTTCCAACTGCACACTGGTTCTTCCGTATTAATAGCAAATCGTGACAATTCTTGTCCACGCCAAATTAAAAAGCGATTTAATCGCCAAGCGCGATGGATGCATGGATTGCGCCATTTTCACCAGGCAATTTTCCTTAAGGGTTCAGTGAGTGATGTTCAAAACCTCTGGGACCCGTCCGGCGTTCATTTAAATAATAAATCACCCTCAATCTGCGATATATCACCGTAATGCCTTCCTGATCGCCGCTTCTTGGTAAAGAGAGAGAAAGATAGAGGCCATCCGTTTTTTGGAATGTCGCCTTTGCGCAAGCATTAACGGCTTGAATGTGGAAATTTTGACGCCATTTTTTTTTTTTTTTTTTTTGTATGTGTGTGTGCGTGGTTATGTGAATAGGAGGGTTTGTTGAATAATTAGATTACTTCGAGTAGAAACTTTGTAGGTCGTTGACTTGGATGTCGGCTTCGCAAAGTTGTCGAACAGCAGCACATGGTAATCATATTTCACAGTAGTAGTGTTTACGTCTACTGTTTGAAGTTGACGGATGTCTTGTCTAGTGTTACAGTGTTTGCATAAATCGTGTTTGGGTATTTGAGGAGGAATGTTTTTACAAATTAGCTGTCTAATTGTAAATCACTTTACTGAAATCATCCTTGTGACTTAAACCATTTCATAGAGAAATGCAATCTCATTTGGTAAAAAAGGTTAATTACTGTTTAATAATTTATAAAATTATTGATAAATACTAATTCAGTAAATTGATGACTACTAATACAGTAAACTGTGTTAGTATAATATTTAATAAAAGAATTCATTTTGTTTTATGATCAATAATTTTAATCTTTTACATATTATATCTTACATATTTAATATGATATCAATTGCATGCTAGCAATTCTTATATCTACATATAAAGCTATTAACATTCCTTCTTTAAAGGATTTTCTTAAAATTTTCTCTATTCAATTTTTTGACACGCTTATTAATCTTAAAAATACTGCAATCCAGGCGATTGGTTCTGACGTTCCCAATTGTGATTTAAAACGTCCGCGCAAAATTTTTAATTTAATTTTTTAATATTTTTTTTTTATTTGTTTATGATTGTGAAGTTAATTTTATTATATTTGTAAATACGTATATTCTGGGCTATTTTCATTCTTTCAACTGTATTTATCGGAGATGGAACCTCCAGGGGCTAAATAGCTCCAAAACAATATGTGAACCAACCAACTGCGTAATACGAAGAGATTTTAATGTTTCCTTTTCATATTATCATTATCATCATTATTATTATTATTATTATCATTATTAATTTTAGGGAATTTTCTGTTTAAATCATCATCCGAATGGAAATAATGCCTTTCTTTTAATCTAAGAATATTTGTATGATATTGATGACATAATAGGAATATAAGTCTAAATTATCTGGGTTTTTCTTTTTTTTAAGAATAAAAAATATGTATTAAATCTCCATATTAAAAGCTCTCTAAAATAAAAATAAAAATTATTAAAATTAAATTATAAATAACAATATGTGTAAATATATATTCAAATCTAAAAAATATGCGTTAAAAGGTCCTATTATTTTGATTCTTTTAACATATTCTATTTTAAAATTAGTTTATAATTCAAAATGTTCTTTTTAATTGATTTTTACATAATTCTGAAAAGAATAACAAAATCATTTTTCGTAAGTAATTAAAATGTAAAACTTTTAGAAATAATGATGTAAGAGTTAAAAATTATGTATTCTTAATAGTTAGTGATTCACATAAGAAAATGAATCAATATAAAAATCAAATTATTTTCCTGATAATAAAAAAGGGTAATTCATATAGAATATTTAAAATAAAATAAAATAAAATAAATTTAAAAAATAATAAAAAAATAAAAATAAAATAATAAAAAAAAAAAAATGTTAGAAAATCTCAAATAAATCCTGTTCAGTATATTTTTAATTGTGAAGTACAAATTTTTGAAAATTAGAGATTGTCTTTGCATAGTATTGCATCTATTATAACGCCTGCATTTGATATGCTAAACTAAACAATTTTATAGACATTCAGAAATGAGAATTAAAATTTAGCATTATCTTAATTATAACAATGTGTAAAAATTCTGTTAATAATTACTCTATACCTATAACACAGTTACAGCACAATCACCTTTTTTTTTTTCTCTTTTTTTCTCTCTTCTTTTCTTTCTTTCTTTTTTTTTTTTTTTTTATTTCTCTCACACATAGGTTTTGGAGGAAATTTGTTAATATTTAATTGGTTTTCATTAATATTCCTTTTTTTTTTTTTTTTTCAAAGGGCTCACTAATATTCTCACTCTAACACACTTTTCCACTTCCTAATTAGTTTATTCTTCAGCGACATTCTCCAATAAAAACTTCGATTATAGAGAGCTAAAACAACCTTGAAACCATATACATATGCATTATCTGAATAAATATATCCAAATTTGTTTTAATCTGAGAAGACGAATTTAAATGAGGGAAAAAAATTCTTTGATGTAATATTTAAAAAAAAAAAAAAAAAAAAAAAACTAAATTATGTAAAGTACGTTTTTCTTTTTACTCTTTATACAATTCTTGTAGCCAACGGCCGTACCATGCTGAATATACCGGTTCTCGTTAGATCACCGAAGTCAAGCATCATTGGGCGCGGTCAGTACTTGGGTGGGTGACCACCTGGGAACACCGCGTGCCGTTGGCAAATTTGGGACCTGAATGGCCGAGTGTCTAGCACTCTGGCGCTCGGTGTCACAGGTTTCGGGTTCGAATCCCGGCGGTGCCATGGATGTTTGTAGTGGTTCGGAATCCACTTTAAGCCGTAGGTCCCGGTCTTCTATGACTGTAAGAGCGTCGCGGAGCAAAAGTCAGGCTTCTACCTACGGGGTGCTCCATCACAACAGAAGCTGCTTCCTTCCCCTTCAATCATGAGTCCATATGGGCTCGTGGGCTTGGCCAGCCAAGTGGGATAAGAAACAACAAAAACAAACACAATTCTCAATTTTTATAGAAAGGCATGTAAATGTTTTCACTATTCAAGATGTCAGGGAATAAAATGGACACATGACATAATTGTGATTAAAAAATAACTCTAAAAAGTAGGGTACAATGTAATTATAAAAGTTTGTAAATTTCGATATGAATTCACTCTGCTACTGCTGTGCGTCTAAGTGATACTCTATTTCATGTCATGCTACTTAAGTCATGGAATTAAAAGTACCTTGTGATATGTTACTTCAGTTCTTATTAACTAGTACAAAGCACTTGATAGACACGATCTTTCATTCAACTTCACATAAATCGAGCAATCTGATGGCCAATGGGCTTGCCACAGGCTTCAGTTTCGAATCCTGACGATGGTATGGATGTTTGTTAGTGGTTCTGAATTCAAGTTAAACTGTAGGTAACGGCCTAATTAGCCTAAAGTGTGTAAAAAAATGACAGTAGATCTACGAACCGAACCACATAAATCGAAAGAAATAAAATCTGAAGAGTATCTACTAATAATTCTGTAAATCTTCAAATGCTTGCCAATTCAAAGTATGAAATCAGACATGGTCTTGACTCACTACGAACAACGAAAGAAACATCGAAATTTATTAACGTTATATTGTTACTGTGGTAATTTCAATTTTATTTCTTCTAGTTTTTGGATAATTTTCATTATAATGCTATCATGTATAATTTCAATGTCTAATAATAGTCCAATAATTCTCGGGCCTTCTAATGGCAAGTAGTAATTAGTATCATAAATATTAATAATTTTAAATGCCTATGAGAAAATTAAGTTAATAATTATTCATTTTGATAAATTATCCTTAATAATTGCATCATTATTGAAATAATTTGTGTTTCAAAATTTCCTACATTTAATTTTACAATAATTACCAAGCCAATTTGCATTAATTTTTCATAACATTTCCTACTGTTTAGATTTTCAATTTACACAATATAGGCCGAGAGGCCACGGATGGGCGTTGGCTGAAAAAGAAGATTTTCAATTTCATATATCCATAAGAAGATTTTCAAGTTCATATTTCACGTATTTTTTAAACAGCAAAATTGGCAACCAAATTCAACCAACCCATTCATTGGCCATTCAACCCAAACTGTTTATCATACTTTTTGTGATGCCACTAACATAAATGTTACCAGAGTATATAAAATCTTTAATTATTCATTTTACGTATTCGTCGTTTTTAATTATTCGTCATCTTTAATTATTCAATTTCATTTTCGTACGTTTTTTACGTATATGTTTGTTTTTTTTATGTTATTTTATATTGTGCCCCATAATTCACCAATATAACATCGTGAAACACAAAATTAAAATGACGATTATTTATAACACTGTTTTGAATTAAATAAAATAATTTTTATCGTTATTGGAAAAAAAAAAAAAAAAAAAAGAACTGATAAGAAGGAGACAAACGTTTTGAGAGTCACTCACGCATGCGCATCACACTATTGATTCAGACCTGATGTTAAATATTCATGCACACTTCTCCCAACGTGCTCTCGTCCGAAGTCCAGATGCCCTTATGGGCGTTTCGATACGAATTGCTTCACAAACTCCAAACCTTATACCACACAACGCGAAAGAACACATAGATACATCTGTGCGAGCCCGATCCCGCGGTTCTTCTTTCTTTCACATCTTTACATCACACTTTATCACTTTTTTTGCGATGCCACTAAGAGGAATTTCCCCAAAGTACATAAAATCCTTAATTATTCATTTTTTTTATACTATCTCTTCTTGTTTTTATAAGTTTAATGTGAGTTCTTGTCTTTATAGTTTTATCAGTATAATGTGATTAAATATAATTCCGATTTATAATAATGTCTAATAATTATTGGGCCTCCTAATGCCAAGTAGTAATTAGTATCATGAATACTTATAAATTGAGATTTCTGTAAAAAAGTTTAAATTAATAATGTTGTTGAACACAGACAGTTTGACATTATTGAGGTATTTTGGCAGCGTTGGCCTCCATATACCTCTATCTTGATGGTTCCTTAATGTTGTTGAATTAAATGAAATAATTTTTATAGTTACTGAATAAAAAATAATAATAAAATAAAAAGATTGATAAGAAGAGCGCATGCGCATCCCACTATTGATTCAGACCTATTGTTAAATATTCATGCACACTTCTCCCCGCACGCTCTCGTCCGAAGTCCAGATGCCTTCATGGGCGTTTCGATATGAATTGCGTCACAAACTCCAAACCCTATACCACACAACGCGAAAGAACGACACACACATACATCTGTTCTAGCTCAATCCCGGCGGTTCTTCTTTCTTTATGTATGTAAATGTTTTCAATATTCAAGATGTCCAAGAATAAACTGGACACACTACTGATTGAAAAATAACACTAAAAAGTATGGAAATAAAATGTCTTACAATATAATTATAAAAGTTTGTAAATTTCGATATGAATTCACTCAGTTGTTGTTGCTGTACGTCCAAGTGATATTCGATTTTAGGTCATGTAATGGCTATTTCTTTCTTTATGTATGTAAATATATGTAAATGTTTTCACTATTCAAAATGTCCGAGAATAAACTGGACACAAAATTAAATGAATTTAAAAAGAATTAAAAAATAACTGATTAAAAAATAACCGATTAAAAAATAACCATAAAAAATATGGAAATAAAATGTCTTATAAAAGTTCATAAATTTCGATAAGAATTCTCTCATTTGTTGCTGTAGCATAAGTTTTGAGAATCACTCACGCATGCGCATCACACTATTGATTCAGACCTGTTGTTAAATATTCATGCACACTTCTCCCAGCACGCTCTCGTCCGAAGTCCAGATGCCTACATGGGCGTTTCGATATGAATTGCTTCACAAACCTTATACCACACAACGCGAAAGAACGACACACACATACCCGATCCCGGCGGTTCTTCTTTCTTCCATCCCCACCCCCCTCCCCCCGCATTCTGAATCAGAATGACAAACCATCTATTTATACTTGGTCGGCACACACATACATATTTTTATCATTCCCATTCGATTCCCATTTGTTCTTTCTTCTTGCTTCTTCCAGCTTGCGCAGTACAGAACCACACGCCGCGCGGAAATGTGGCTTGTCATTAGCGCAGTTGCCGCCACGTTATTTGCGGCCCACCCGACACGCCTAGCTAGTTTCTTTCCCATCCCTCCCCCCGGCACACACACATCGCAGGTAGCAAATGAATTTATTATGGAATTATTCGTAATTATTACACGCCGAGTTTAACTGTGACTGCTGCAAGGTGTGTCTCCCGCGCGATTCTTTTAACCCCCTACCCCTTTGCGGTGGTAGATAGAACACTTTCCCTTTTCGGGTACTACTAATGGTTCTGTATTAGATGGATATGGTAATTAGTTTTTCATTTTTTTGGTGCTGCCACCATCATCTGTGTGTTCTTTATTACCGTCATAACAATACACAATGGTGGAAATGGCCAGTGTGTTTTTTAATAGATTTTTTTTTGTGTCCGTAAGAAGTTTTTTTTTTTTTTTTTTTTTTTTTTCATTTTGTAAAAAGCGGGTCAATTGTTTTAGGGTCGTACAAAAAGTGAGCTGGATTTCAAAATAAATCTTGTAGTTGACTAGCATGTATTGGGAAGGTCCCCTTTCCCTCGGGGTAAGAACCACCGATTTCTGATTGCTTAATGAATTTCGCCCGATGCTGGCCTAAAGGCAGCTACCAATTATTAATAACAAAATAATGTCCTGTTATTTTCGTTTCCTTTCAATTACTTTGCCCTGCTATCATGCCTCTGATTGGAGTGGGTTTTTTTTACCAGTAGCGTAAAATTAATTCTTAATTTTTAATGAATAGGGTGTAGTATTTGAATTTGTGTCTTGATTCGTTTTTGCATATCACTGCAGTTTACTGTTATTTCCGGTGTCGGCCTTGAATCACATATCAGTACTTAATTGTCAATTTATACCTCTATCTCTGTATATATGTAATTCGCTAATGTATTAAATTCAGAAATTGCTGTTATTTGTACATTGGGAAGTAGCAATAGACATGCAAAACGGATGGATTTTGGGTAAACGAATTTTGTTCTTTTAAGTCAAATTAGATAAATGAGAATATTTAAAAGCCCAAAATGCATGCTCTGCAATCTGGGAGAGGACATGGATTCATCACACCTTCCTGTCTGTCCTGCATTTGTTTCCTCTACTGTGTCTGACCATTACTGGGAGGCTGGGGATCTTATGGACTACACATGGTTTCCTTCGTTTCTCGTTGCTGTTTTTATATTTCGTGTGTTCGTTTTATTTTATTGTTTATTGTAACCAGCCATTGGAAATAATAATAATAATAATAATAAAAAAAAAAGATTGGTAGAAATAAGCAGCAGAAAATAGTGTTTTATCTTAAAGATATACTTTGAAAATTTTCTAATATTTTTTAAAGCATTTCCTTAAAAATATTGCTTCAGTTTAATTAGTAGAAACGGAATGTGTGTTTTTAAATCTAGTATCTAAATGTCCCCTTGTTCTCAGAAGTTTTAATTCTCATTTAGTTGTACTGGACTGGTGACATATTCCATTGGGCAATGGAACTAAGAGAACCTGGTTTGAAAATAAACAAGCAAAGACGAACCACTTCCAAACCTCTGCCGTGGATCATCATCATCAACATTGGCTTGATCGCCCTTTGTGGGCCCTGGCCTTCTTCAGAAGTCCCTCACAGACCGCCCTCCTTCCACAAATAGATTTCGCATGACAAAAATCTTCATCTAGACAATCTTTCTATCTCTTTTTAGGTCAACCCATTGATCTTCAGCAAGATAGTGACACAGCATGGCCAAATCTGGCCCTTGTGCCATAAAACTCAAACGAACCAGCCAATCAATCTGCAAGAAGAAGTTGCATTAAAGACCCTCGGTGGCTGTTTGTTCTGCATCTCATTCTCAGTAGGTATCCTGCCCATCTCATTATATTTAATTTTACGGATTTAATAATATCCTCATCATTTTATATTTAATATATTTCAAAATTATGCCTTTTACGCCACGCATTATTCTCCAAAACAGTCCCGAAAATAGTTATTAGAACTTTTAATTTCAAAAACCTTTATGTTCTTCTCCTCTTTCATCCATGTTTGACTGATGGATGAGTCAAAACTGATTTTTATGCCAAGAATGGCCAAGATAAATTCATATACTTTTTTTTTCTACGTAAGGCTAGGGGGCTTCTTCCAGTGGAAGAAAAACCACAGAGAATAAAATCTTAAGGTATTCTTAAGGAATCCTTAGAATCCTTTAAGAATATTCGTGGTGGTAAAATTGCATTGATGTGTAACTGTATACACATCAATGTTAACTGTATTCAGTAAGCTCCAATGGTACATTTTTGTTAATGATGAATCTACAACCGTTAATTAGTAGTAGCAATATTTAATTAGTAATTCATTAATTAATAGTTAAGCTAATAATTAAGTAATAGTTAAGTTAGTAATTAAGTAATAGTTAAGTTAGTAATTAAGTAATAGTTAAGTTGATAATTAAGTTATTAGCAGATAATCTCAGTTCGAAAGGTGGGCATTTGAAAGCAAAATCTAGTTTTCTTTATAGAAAAATTATTTATAGTTAAAAAAAAAAAAAAAAAAAAGTATAAATTTTTTAAATTTTGTCTTTTTTTACTTTAAAATGCTTACTTCTGGAGAAACTTTTAAAATAGTTTAAATGAAACCAAAGAACAGAATCAAGTTTTTAAAATTCATTCATATGTGACTGAATTTTACTTTGTATAAGACACTAATATAAATAATTAATAGTTTGTAATAGACATGTAGTTTGTATAGACTTTGTAATAGACATACAATCCAAACTCCAATGTAAATGGGAAAATTAAAGAAAATATTCTGCTGTTCTTTCATGTATAATTAGTTTACATAGTTGACATAGTTGGCGAAGCTGAGTAATCATAATAGATAGTGGGCGCTAACTGGTACAAGTTAGTAGTAATATATTTCGGGTATTTATAATGAGTTTATTAAGAAATATATATTAGCGTAGATTAAATATTGGCGTTTCTTTTTTAACTTAGCTCGATTTATTAATAGAAATAACACTGAAATGGAAATATTCACTCTGAATTTGATATAATATCTGTTATGCTTAGAGAAAGGTTTAACCAAGGCTATTTAACTCTATTGAAAAGAAACATTTCGCGACAAAAAAAAAAAAGTATAAATTATAAATTTCTCCAAATTAGGAAAGAAGAAAAAAAATAACAAAATAATTTAAGAAAACTTGAAAACCATCTCTTATGTTAAAATAAATTAATCGCTCAATAATAAATGCATTTTTAATTATTTAATGGTTTAATTCTGTTTACTATTTTATTACGAAAACTTTTTTTTATCAAACTTAAATTGATTTCACGTGTCTGGTTAACTTATACAGGCACTTAACAAAAGATATACGGTAAGTAATATTTAGATAAGCTTTATTGTTATAACAGTTTAAAATTTCATGAGTTACACATAATATGAAAAATCATTACTTTTAATCTTACCAGTTTATTTTATTACCCGAAAATACTTTAAACAATAATACCGATTTCTAGAACGCATGTAAAGCTGTCCATACTTTACTACAAAACCAAGAATCCAATAAATTCTCACATATGCAGGATGTCAAAGATTAGGTGGACACATTACAAAATCATATAAAAAAAATAATAATAATAACTGAAAGAGATAGAAATATACTTTTTACAAATTTACAATGGAACTACTAAAGTTAACAAATTTTGATAAGAGATCCTTTTAGCTTCACGTAGCAATACTCATTTTCATGTCGTATATCACCATGTATCTGAGGCCTTAGGGAATTAACAACAAGAATTAACTTTAGTTCCCGCAAATTAATATAAGGTATGATTTTTTCTCATATCCCCAATCCAATAAACTTAAATCTGGATAAAAACGGGTTGGTAATCTGGATTCACGTTTAAATAGGAATAATAACGACATGATAATCTGGATTAACGATTAAATATAGAAAATAACGGGATAAATTTGGATAATTAACGGGATGAAATCGATTGTAGTTTTAGACAAATGATTCTTAAACTAGGACAGCAAGCCGTTTCTGGAACAGCGAAGGGATCATTTAAATCAAATTTAGGGTTTTTTTACAATTGCTATCAAAAAATTAAATAATCCCCTGTAAAAAGAAAACACATTCTGTTTCGGAATCTGCTAGTAGGCAGACGGCTATGGTCCAGCATTGACTGTAGTGCTGGGGAATTACTCACACTGAAAGTTAATACAGGCATTTTTATTTCTATCTGCTCTAAATCTTTTTTAAAAATAATTTTGTAATGTTTAATAATTCTTGAATACCCTATACATCTATGAAAAGAATTGATGATAAAATGCTGCATAAACGAGAGAGATATATAACTGAAAATCAACATTTTTTTTAAAGCTAAATCATCTTCAGTAGGCAATAAAAATACATCGATTAAAGAGATCTAAGTAACTGTATTCAATACATTTTGACAGTTAAAAGCTTAGGTAATATAAAAATATGAAAATATATATATAATGAAAAATTTTTAACAGGTTTGTAACTTAAAGATAATTGGAAACAGGATTGTAACTTAAAGATATATTAATGCATTTTTCAAAAAAAAAAAAAAAAAAAAAAAAAAAATGAAACTTTGCTTTTTATTGATGTTTATTGTTTATTCCTGAATTAAAAAAAATATTATAAAACATATCACATCCTTATGCATAAATATGACAAAAATGTCTTCGAAAAAAAAAAAAAAAAAAAAAAAAAAAAAGAAAACAAATAAAATAACATCACATTTCTTAATGTTCCCTTTTGATCGAAATAAAATAATAGTTAAGAAAATAAAATAAAACCCAATAAATGACTGTTCAAATTTTAATTCCAGACATAAAGATATTTTAAAACACAGCCGTCTGCAATTTTTGAAGGTTCACATTATTATAATCATTATATTATCTATCCATGTTCATTCGTAGGAGTACAGAAACTATTCTATTATTATTCTGCTAATAATACTTTCTCCAGGGGCCTGAATGGCCGAGTGTCTGGCGCTCTGGCGCTCGGTACCACAGGTTTCGGTTTCGAGTCCCGGCTGTGCCATGGTTGTTTGTAGTGGTTCGGAATCCACTTTAAAAAGTAGGTCTCGGTCAAAAAGGATCTTAGAGCGTTGCGGGGGCACTGTTACTCCGCGTCCGTGGCTTATCTTCAAGTTACACGCGCCCCCTGGGTAATGCAAAGTGAGTACGTCTGTGCAGCACTTGCCTTAAGGCATCCAAAGACCATGCTGTCTGTGTTCGCCAGCTGCATTAGAAAGAAAAATAAATAAATAAATAATACTTTCTCCAAAGTATTTCATTCTTTATTACACTCATTAAGCCACATAATTTAACAAAAGAAAAAACAATTCCGATAAGACAGACTGGTTTTTACACCAATCCCAGCAGAGTGGATGGACATTACACTGGCCCCACAAAACCGCCGTAATACTTTCATTAACGATAGCCAAACCGTTTCTTCCACACCATAACTGTTAGTTTAAATGGCCTATCGAAAACCACTCCTTTCCACGAAAAGTTATGCACATGTGCTTCCAAACAGTAGCAAATTCAATTTTTTATAACACACTTTAAAGCACTATTTCAATACACCTCCTATCTTTCAAGGTTTTCATAATGGAAGAAAGCAAAGAATGCTGTTTTATCAGAGGAACATGATAATTGATCAAATATCTCTTGCTTTAAAAGGTTATTACAACACTTAATATCAATTAATGATATGATTTTTAAAAAACGAGACATAATTAATTCAAATTTTACATTCTCTTGCCAAATATTCTTGAATATATCTTAAAATATGGAAACAATATACAAAACATTTTAATATTTCAAAAACTGGTATACATAAATAAATATTTTTTGGTTAATAATTTTAAACCATCCAGTTTAACAGGTTAAAATTTCATAGTTTAAGCATTATTTAATGTAATATATAGCATATTATTTATGTAAGGAATATTTAATGTAATATATAGCATATTATTTATGTAAGCAATATTCATTGTATTAATTAGCATAATAATGTATTTTCAAAAAAAAAAATCAAGCTTTGCTTTTTATTAATATTTATTCCTTAATTAAAAAAAACTATCATAAAACATATCACTTCCTTATGCATTAATATGACAAACATGTCTGGAAAAAAAAAAAATTTCCACAGTTAAAATAGCCTCAAATTTCTTATGTCCCCTTTTGATTGAAATAAAATAATAGGTAAGAAAAGGAAATAAAATGGCTGTTGAAATTTTAATTCCAGCCATAAAGATATTTTAAAACACAGCCGCCTGTCATTTTTGAAGGTGCACATTACTATAATCATTATATTATCTTATGTTCATACTTTGGAGTACAGAATCTTTTCTATTATTATTCCGCTAATAATACTTTCTATAAAGTATTTCATTCCTTATTACACTCATTAAGCCACATAATTTAACAAAAAAAAAACAATTCCGAGAAGACAGACTGGTTTTTACACCAATCCCAGCAGAGTGGATGGACATTACACTGGCCCCACAAAACCGCCGTAATACTTTCATTAACGATAGCCAAACCTTTTCTTCCACACCATAACTGTTAGTTTTAAATGGCCCATCGAAAACCACTCCTTTACACGAAACGTTATGCACGCATGCTGCCAAACAGTAGCAAGAGCAATTTTTTATAACACGCTTTAAAACACTATTTCAATACACTTCCTAGATTTCATGGTTTTCATAATGGAAAAAAAGCAAAGAATGCATACTCTTATCAAAAGAACATTATTTATTGATAAAATATTTCTTTCTTTAAAAGGTTATTGCAACACTTAATGTCAATTAATGATATGATTTTTAAAAAAACGAGTCATAATTAGTTAAAATTTTACATTCTCTTGCTAAATATTTACTTTAATCTGGAGTCTTGAAATATTTAAGCAATATACAGAACATTTTAATATTTCAGAAAACTATTAAACGTAATTAAATATTTTTTGGGTAATAATTTCAAACCATTCAGTTTAACAAGTTAAAATTTTATAGTTTAAGCATTATTTAATGTATTATATAGCATATTATTTAATGCATTTAATGTATTAATTATGTAAGGATTATTTAATGTTTTAATTAGCATATTAATGTATTTTTCAAAAAAAAAAATCAAACTTTTCTTTTTATTAATATTTATTCCTTAATTAAAAAAAACTATCATAAAACATATCACTTCCTTATGCATTAATATGACAAACATGTCTGGAAAAAAAAAAAATTTCCACAGTTAAAATAGCCTCAAATTTCTTATGTCCCCTTTTGATTGAAATAAAATAATAGGTAAGAAAAGGAAATAAAATGGCTGTTCAAATTTTAATTCCAGCCATAAAGATATTTTAAAACACAGCCGCCTGTCATTTTTGAAGGTGCACATTACTATAATCATTATATTATCTTATGTTCATACTTTGGAGTACAGAATCTTTTCTATTATTATTCCGCTAATAATACTTTCTATAAAGTATTTCATTCCTTATTACACTCATTAAGCCACATAATTTAACAAAAGAAAAAACAATTCCGAGAAGACAGACTGGTTTTTACACCAATCCCAGCAGAGTGGATGGACATTACACTGGCCCCACAAAACCGCCGTAATACTTTCATTAACGATAGCCAAACCTTTTCTTCCACACCATAACTGTTAGTTTTAAATGGCCCATCGAAAACCACTCCTTTACACGAAACGTTATGCACGCATGCTGCCAAACAGTAGCAAGAGCAATTTTTTATAACACGCTTTAAAACACTATTTCAATACACTTCCTAGATTTCATGGTTTTCATAATGGAAAAAAAGCAAAGAATGCATACTCTTATCAAAAGAACATTATTTATTGATAAAATATTTCTTTCTTTAAAAGGTTATTGCAACACTTAATGTCAATTAATGATATGATTTTTAAAAAAACGAGTCATAATTAGTTAAAATTTTACATTCTCTTGCTAAATATTTACTTTAATCTGGAGTCTTGAAATATTTAAGCAATATACAGAACATTTTAATATTTCAGAAAACTATTAAACGTAATTAAATATTTTTTGGGTAATAATTTCAAACCATTCAGTTTAACAAGTTAAAATTTTATAGTTTAAGCATTATTTAATGTATTATATAGCATATTATTTAATGCATTTAATGTATTAATTATGTAAGGATTATTTAATGTTTTAATTAGCATATTAATGTATTTTTCAAAAAAAAAAATCAAACTTTTCTTTTTATTAATATTTATTCCTTAATTAAAAAAAAAGTATTAAAAAACATATCACTTCCTTATGAATAAGTATGACAAGCATGTCTGGAAAAAACGAACAAATTCACATATAAAATAGAAATATAATGCATCAAATTTCTTACGTTCCCTATTGATCGAAATAAAATAATAGTTAAGAAAAGAAATAAAATGGTCGTTCAAATTTTAATCCCAGACATAAAGATATTTCAAAACACAGCCGTCTGTCATTCTTTGAAGGTTCACATTACTATAATCATTATATTATCTACCCATGTTCATACTTCGGAGTACAGAAACTGTTCTATTATTATTCTGCTAATAATACTTTTCTCCAAAGTATTTCATTCTTTATTACACTCATTAAGCCACGTAATTTAATAAAGGAAAAAACAATTCCAAGAAGAGAGACTGGTTTTTACACCAATCCTTGCAGAGTGGATGGACATTACAGTGGCCCGCAAAACCGCCGTAATACTTTCATTAACGATAGCCAAACCTTTTTCTTGCACACTATAACTGTTAATTTTAAATGGCCTATCGAAAACCACTCCTTTCCACGAAAAGTTATGCACGTATGCTGCCAAACAGTAGCAAACGCAATTACGGGTCCACCCTTTCAGAACGATAGCTAAACGAACGAATAAGGAATGAGTACGTTCTTTAAATGATCGTTAAATAGCGTGACGAACCCAGGAAACCGTCAAGCCTATCCCGAAACAGAGACGCCAAAAATTGGGACTTGCATGTCGTCTAATCCCTTAAAAAGACGCGTTGGACGTGCCTCTTTGTTGTCAGAAGAGAAGGGCATGTGTCCCTGGGAGGACACAAAGATTTTGCGAGGATTAGAATGGCAACAGCTGTGATGGTCGTTGAGGTAACAAAAGATGTGAATCTTGAAAGGAAATCGGAGGTGTTTGAAGATATGGATGGGATGGGAAAAAAAAATAAATGAAATAAAAAAATGGTGAGACAAAATCATTAGTGGTTATAAAAAGAAATGATATTTTGTTAAGAAAGCATGTTAAGAGTTCGCATGTTTCTTTGTAATTGTGGCAAGGCAAAGTCTTCTAATCCTGGGGGAAAGTTTGGTCTACTTTAAATTTCTGAAAGGAGACTCTTGTATTTTTTTATTCTTGTATTTGTTATTTATTTTCATCTTCTGTCTCTTTTCTAAAAAAGAAAATAGAAAGATTCTTGTTCACATTTTGTTTTTTAAATCCATTTCTTTCAATCGTTGTTGATCATAGTATCAACTGCTGAAGAATCTTCTTTCTGGTAAATCTTATACAACTTTCTGGGCAATCACTTTGGCAAATTTTGATCAGTGGACATAATAGAGAGTTTTTGCATACCGTACTTTAAAAATACGGTATTTTTTTCTCTCTAGCGCGCATGCTCATAGGAAACATTATTACAGATACGCATGCGCAATTTCCTATGAGCATGCGCGCTAGGGAGAAAAAAAATACCCTATTTTTAAAGTACGTACGATATGCAAAAACTCTCTATTATGAGGTTGAACTTACGTTAGTGTTTTAGAATCTTAGCAATTTGAAATTTAACTTTCAATTCCAAATCAAATGTATTTTATGTTTGCTATACATTGTATATCATAATTTATTTTAATAGAATCGAGTTTTACCTGCCAAAATGGATGACGCGGTGGACTTTATCAACTTTGTGGTTAAAATTATTACAAGGGATTACAAAATAATTATGAAATTGCAGTTAATGCTCACGTTAAAAAGGGATACACAATCATTATTTCCAAATACTTGAATCTTCAAGTTAAGCACATAAATGCTAGAGATATGTTGGACAAAGATTTTGTGAGGATTAGAATGACAACAGCTGTGATGGTCGTTGAGGTAACAAAAGATGTGAATCTTGAAAGGAAATCGAAGGTGTTTGAAGATATGGATGGGACAAGGGAAAAAAAAAAATGTTGAGACAAAATCATTAGTAGTCATAAAAGAAATGATATTTTGTTAAGAAAGCATGTTAAGAGTTCGCATGTTTCTTTGCAACTGTGGCAAGCAAAAGTCCTCTAATCTTGTAGAGGGATAAAGTTGGATGTATTTTAAATTTTTGAAAGGAGATTCTTGTATTTTTTAATACTTATATTTGTCATTTAATTTTATGTTTGTCTCTTTTTTAAAAATGAAGAAAAAAGAAAAGAATATGTTTCACCTTTGTTTCTTAAATCTATTTCTTCTAATTCTTGTTGATAATAGCATCAACTGCTGAAGAAACTTCATTCCAATCTGTGAAATCTTAACAAACTTCTTTTCTGGGCAACCACTTTGGAAAATTTTGATTCGGGATCAAATTATGATATTAAACTTACCGTTACAACTTTAGAATCTAAACTATTCAAAACTTAACTTTCAATTCCAAATCAAATGCATTATATGTTTGCTATACATTGTATGTTATAATTTATTTTTATAGAATCAAGTTTTACGTGCCAAAATGTATGACGCAGTGAACTTTATCAGCTTTGTGGTTAAATTATTACAAGGTATTACAAAATAATTGTGAAATTGCAATTAATGTTCATGTTAAAAATGGATACACAACCATTATCTTCGAATTCTTGAATCTTCAATTTAAGCACATAAATGCCAGAGATATGTTGGACAAAGATTTTGTGAGGATCAGGATGGCAACAGTTGTGATGGTCGTTGAGGTAACAGAAGATGTGAATCTTGAAAGGAAATCGGAGGTGTTTTGTTGTAGTGTTGTTGTTGAGATAAAATCATTAGTGGTCTTAAAAGAAATGATATTTTGTTAAGAAAGCATGTTATGAGCTCGCATGTTTCTTTGTAATTGTGGCAATCCAAAGTTTTCTAATCTGGTAGATGGATAAAGTTGGATGAATTTTAAATTTTTGAAAGGAGACTCTTGTATTTTTTTTATACTTATATTTATGATTTATTTTTATACTTATATTTATGATTTATTTTTATATTTGTCTCTTTTCTAAAAAAGGAAATAAAAAGATCCTTTTTCATCTTTGTTTTTCAAATCCAATTCTTGTTGATCCTAACATCAACTGCTGAAGAATCTTCTTTCTGCGAAATCATAACAAATTTTTTCTGAGATATCGATCCGTGAGCAAATGATGAGGTTAAACTTAAGTTAGTGATTTAGAATCTTAGCAATTCAAAATTTAACTTCCAATTCCAAATCAAATGTATTATATGTTTACTGTACATTGTATGTTATAACTTATTCTAATAGTATCAAGTTTTAAGTGCCAAACGCGGTGCACTTTATCAATGCCGTGGTTAAAGTAGACAAAATAATTGTGAAACAGCTGCTAATGCTCACGTTACAAAGAAGTACACAATCATCGTTTTCAAATGCTTGAATCTACGAGCTAATCATATAAATGCCAGATATATCGTGCCACATTTTCCATTGTAAGGACATCTTTTTGGTGTCCTTTGTATTATAAAGAAGAAGAAAAATCGCAAAAGCAAAGTAGGTTTTAATAAAAAAAAAAAGTAGATTTTATCAAATTAAAATAATAATCTAATCATGTATATTTTATTATTATTATTCTCCAATGGCGACTAGCATTCTGGCCTTTTGGTACTACAGACTTGGCATGGATGTTTTACAGTAGTTCGGAATTCACGTTAAACTGTAGGTCCTGGTCTAATTAGCCTAAAGTGTTCACAAAATGACCGCAGAGAGGCAAACTAAACCACATATCGAATGGCGCTACAGTCCATGGTGGGTAAGGCATTTTGCCAGATTCAGAAACATGAGATGTTGTTTTCTTTTTACGGGGTATGTTTATCAGTCCTACAATCATATTAAACCAAGGCCTACTGTTTTGGGGGACATGATACCACCGGGTTCGAATCCGACACCCTGTGGTACCGAGAACCAGAGCTCTAGTCACTCGGCCATCAGGCCCATATATTTTATTCATGGATCATAATTATGGCGAATTTCGAATCCTTAAATTAATTTCTATGCTTATATTTTTATAAATATAAGCACTAACTGATTTTCTGAAAAACTTTTTTTACTTATACACAAGGATATTTAGCAAAGCCTTTCTGATATTATAATTAATTTATGCTAATTTGCTACTGTTACGGATGAAATCAAATGATGCAGATGTAACGATGTTCTGATTCGTTGCAGATCAACGAATCAGCGTAATTCTACACTACGTCTCGCACTAGTGGTTTTCAATCAACAGATAGTTAGTTACTTTCGACATTGGTCTAGAAAATTTGCATGATAAGCTTTGATGTAATGTAGTTTAACGTGTTAATGGTTTTATTATTTTGATTTCATTGATTTAGAAAGAGTGATTCAACATTGTACTCGTATTTATAAATAACGAGTGCAATCTTGAACCTTTTCTCTCTTTCTCTCCTTTTTTTCTTTTCTTTTCTTTTTTAAATTTTCTCCTGTAGACATAAATTATCATAAACATCATAAGTTTATATATGTCAGTTTCAATAAAGTGACGACGAGGCAGGACATTCTTATTCATAACATGGCTACATTTTACCATGAATATTACGTTTAATTAAAAAATTTTAATTTGATTTAAATATCACTAAAAGGATTTCAATCCCTGATTTGGATGAAATTTATTTTTTAAAATAAAATTAACGATGTTTTAAACAAAGTTGAGACTTTCGAATAATTACCAGTTATTAATTTTATTATTGTTTGCCTGTGATGAATTAGCTTTAAAATATTTTTATTATAAAAATATGTAATAAATATAATAATATATATATAATAAATAAAAAATATATTAACATAATAAAATGTTAAAATCTAAATAAATATTTTTAAATAAATTTTTTTTAAATTTTAATACTTTTTTTTATAAAAACATTTTTAAAAAAAGATAAATAACATTAAATTAAATTTTTTTATTCTTATTAAAATGTTCAATATTTTTGTGGGATTGTTACTAGGTTGTTACTACTGTTGTTTATAGAAATTACTTATAAATTTAGTCAAAAAAACGAAGAAAATGTGAAATAAAAATGTAGGATACAGTAATACTTCGAAATCGTGCAATAGGTAAGTCTGACAAAAATCCCTTAAGTCGAATTTTGCATATGTCAACTGCAGCTTTGTATATAAATATATATAAAAAATTTATTTAATTTTGTTACCAAGGACTAATATAAATAATTAAGAAAAAAATATTTAATAAAATTGCAGCTTTTTATACAGTCCATCCTGTATAATCTTTCAATTCCTCTATAATTTTTCTACGTTTTAAAAAATTCTAGAATTGTTTTGAAGAGATGCTGTTTTCCTTATAAAACTCTAAAATTTGCTATTTTTACTCATGAAAACATATACAATTAAAAAAAAAATCTTATCTGCTTTTCACATTCAAAACACACAAGCACACTACAAGAGAGGATATCTAAATGCCAAATTTAAAAAACAAATCGGAAGGAGATTAAAAAAAAAACAATAATAAATAAATAAATAAATATTATCGTTTGGGTCGATATACAGGTTACACATAAAATTTAGAATTTAATGTAAGAACAAAATGCATAACGGCAACCTTAAACAATTAAAAAAAACTATAGAATTACAAATGATTTTCTTTTCTTGAAAACTCTTATTTTCACTTTGAAATAACACTGTCTTTACTTTTACCAGACGATCTTTTAGAACAATTTTAGCTTAAAGAAGATCTTGATTGATCTTTTAGAAGAATTTTACAGTATATAATTATTAACTTGTGAAGTAATTTAAATAAATTTTATGCATAAAAAATGCTCGTGAAATTAATCTAAAATAATTGTTAGTTGGTGAAAAAAAGTTTAATATAATTATTAGCTCGCAATTACAGATGGTAGAGATAATTTCCAAAATTAAAAGTGGTTAAGGACACCAAAACTCTAACTCCCAAAATAATACCCATAAATTTTATGGGTAAAAAACAAATATAGCGGTGTTTGAGAATTAAGAAACATAGACACACCTGTAAATTAAACTTTTCTTTTAAGAATTTTGTACTCTTAGAACAGACAAATTAATTAAACCATAAGGTTTTTGATGTCACAATATTTTAATTAGAAAAGTCAAAGAAATACTAGAAAATTTTAAGGAAATTGAAACACTGAAATGAGAGAAATACTGAAGTTAGCAGGGGTTGCCAATTAAATATCAAGAATTCAAGTTTGTGTGTTTAAAACTTTTGTCGTTTATCTAATTACACGAATTTCAGAATAAAATTCAAATAAATATACTGCGTGCGTCAAAGAGGATACTTATACAAGTTCACTACAAAGTAATTTTCCATTTGAAAGTGGACAAATGAATGCAAAGAATTTAAGAGTCTTTAAAGTAATAGGATGGTGCCTAATTTTAAAAAGGGTACTGAGTACACATTTTGTAACTGATCGAGTGTCTCTGTAAATGAGGGGAGTGACGTAAAGGAAAGAGTTGTTTGAATAGGAAAAACATTTCTCTAGTTCTCCTCTGCCGTTTTCCGTCTACAACCAATTACCCCTAACTGAACTCTTCGATACGATGACCCTGATTTCCAGAAAGAGTTTCAAAACAACTTAACTGTATTTACTTTATTTTAAAATTTCTAGATAATTGATTTTCTTGGTAATTTTTTAACACGCAATTCTTTACTGGTCATATATGTTGGTTTTCTATATAATTTAAGATTAGTTTTAAAGTAACATATACTGTAAAAAATTTTTAAATTTCAGCATTTTTTATATCGGTTAGTTTAAAAAATGTTACAAACTATCAAAGTCGTTATGTTATTTAATTCATTAAAAAAAATTCTAGATAATTGATTTTCTTGTTTGTTTTTTCATATGCTTTTCTTTGCTCATCATATATTATTTAATATTTTTTAAGATTAGTTTTAAGGCAACACATACTGTAAAAATCATTACTGTCTTAAATAACAGAATTTTTTTATATCCGTAAATTTTAAAAATATTAAAAAAAAAAAAAAAAAAAAAAAAAAAAATTACATAAAAATCATTAAGTTATTTATTTTATTTCAAGAAATCTAGATAATTAATTTTCTTAGTTGTTTTTTCATATACATTTCTTTACTGGCCATATATTTTGCTATCCTATCTTTTTTAAAGATTAATTTTAAGGTAACATATACTTAAGGTAACCGTAAGGTAACATATACTCAATCTTTACAATTTTAATTAAATATCGGCATTTTTTATATAAATTATTTTTGAAAATAATCTAAAACAAACATCAAAGTGATCTGTGTTTGTTTTTCCATGCTATACAACTAACAACTACCATGACATTTTATTGTTGTTGGTTCTGATTCCCGATATGACTTAGATATTAAACCAAATTCATAAATCTCTAAAAAGTCCATGAATAGAAGAGGACCAGAAAAACCTCGTCCAATGTAAAATCAAGACAATTTAAAATATGAGAAGGCAATGCTGGAGCAATCCTACACTTGGTGCAGGTTAAAAAATTCTTCTGCTCCAGGTATTTCTGATCTACAGAAACTGCAACACTTCCCCCTTTATCATGAGTCCAGTTTCTACTGGTTTACATACTGCATCATGGGATTTTTTAATAATACATAGTGACATCAATTAAATAATTAGCAAATCATGATTTAAATGTTTTGTAATAATTTCATGGAGTTAAATTATTATTAATAATAATATTTATTATAATAATAATAGAAATCATGCGAGAAAATTGCCATGGATCCCCTTTGGACAGTTTCTATCAATAGAGGCAATTTTTATGACTCAATTTACCAATTCGTGGTCATAATACACTGTCAAATACTAGGTAATAAAATCAGTAATTTTATATCTGACATGTAATATTCAATTCAACTCTTTGTTTCAATCATTCTATGTGCTTCCTGGGCAGCGGGGTTCTTACATGAGAAACGCCATGTTTATTGCTTCCCATTTTGCTCAATGATTATAATGATAGTGATGAAGAGGCATTAAAACTTGACTAATCGATCTCCTGAAGCATCGATAGGAGACAATGGAGGAGCGAGATGAACAAACGCCGAAAAACTGGTGTCATGGTTTGATAACTGGAATTAAGACCAGAAATCATCTTTTTCAATCAATGTGGATCATTCACAGCTGTCTTTTATATCCATCTGAACTGCTGGAATCGAATTCAACTGCCTAAATTGCCGGTTTTCGAAAATCATTGAATGTAAAGAGAAACCATTCCTACTGTCAATACGAAAGAGTTAATTAAAGGTGGCATGTAATTTTATATGTTACTAACATGTATGAACTAGAATTGCCAGTCTCAATCAATATCATACATAGAATAGTTTATTTTATATATATTATAAATATTACTTAAATAGTTATTATATAAATTATAAATTTTACTTAAATAGGTATTATATAAATTATAAATATTACTTAAATAAATATTATATAAATTATAAATATTACGATATAAATTATTTTTTTCTACAAATGTTATAAATTTTATTTAAATTAAAAAATGACCAATTGCAAATTTTTTAGGGAATTTTGTTTACGAGTATTAATTTAAATAATAAGGGATTTAAAAATAACTCTTAATATAATAATTGTTTGCTACAGCTTAAAATATCGACAGTTTGTTTTATAAATGGTCTAATATTCAAAAATGGTCTAACATTCAATATAGGTCTAATATTCCTTCTAATATTCAAATTTTTTCAATTAAATAATGTCGGTTAAAGTAATATCGATTAAATCGAAATGATAGTAATTATCAAATATTTATTTCCTACTTTTAAAAAAAATCACAAGTAAATGCATGAATAGTTGTCTTTTGAAAATGGTCTAATATTCAAAAATGGTCTAACATTCAATATAGGTCTAATATTCCTTCTAATATTCAAATTTTTTCAATTAAATAATGTCGGTTAAAGTAATATCGATTAAATTGAAATGATAGTAATTATCAAATATTTATTCAATTCTGAAAAAAAAAAAAATCATAACTAAATACACGAATGGTTGGCTTTTGAAAAAAGTCTTTCAAAATATGGTCTAATATTAAAAAAAGCTTCTTTAAAATTGTATAAGTATTTAGTCTACAACAGTAATTTATCCTTATATTAATCAGCTTAAAATAAAAAAAAATGTCATTCCTATATATTGTATTAATTGTTTCAAAATTAATCATTTTATTATTATTTATTTATTGATAAAAATAATTTATTTCTTAGAAATTAAAAATTCCTGCAGCGCTTTGATTTACGAAATTTCCATTTTAATGAAGTATCAACAGTGACATAAATGTACTATTTTTATTTACAAGCAGAATCTTTCAATTAAATCTGCAGAATACTGTCTGGAAAATGTATGCATGTACAAGTGTACAGTATTATTGGATTAGTACAATCCTTATTTATTTCATCACGTTCTCATCATTCTTAAGGGTCGCTCGTCAAACTTTGAAAAACACTGTAAAATATTCAAAATCGAGACATCTTCAAGGCATTCAAAATTTAGATCTCTCTCAGACATTGTGGACATTTAAATTCCAGACATCATTATGACACTCAAAATTTAGATGTCTATAAGACATTGTAGAACATTCAAATTCCAGACATCTTCATGACATTCAAAATTTAGATATCTCTAAGACATTGTAGATCATTCAAATTCCAGACATCTCCATGACATTTAAAATTTAGATGTCTCTAAGACATTGTAGAACATTCAAATTCCAGACATTTTTATGACATTCAAAATTTAGATATCTCTAAGACATTGTAGAACATTCAAATTCCAAACATTTTCATGACATTCAAAATTTAGATATTTCTAAGACATTGTAGAACATTCAAATTCCAGACATCTTAATGACATTCAAAATTTAGATATCTCTAAGACATTGTAGAACATTCAAATTCCAGACATCTTCATGACATTCAAAATTTAGATATCTCTAAGACATTGTAGAACATTCAAATTCCAGACATCTTAATGACATTCAAAATTTAGATATCTCTAAGACATTGTAGAACATTCAAATTCCAGACATCTTCATGACATTCAAAATTTAGATATCTCTAAGACATTGTAGAACATTCAAATGCTGGACATTTTCATGACATTCAAAATTTAGATATCTCTAAGACATTGTAGAGCATTCTAGTAAAATAATAAATTTTAGACATCATCTTTGCGTTTCCTGATTATCCCATTCTCTCTCACACACACAACAAAGCATTCAATTTCATATTTAAAAAATTTATTCATTATTTATTATTTTATATATTTCTTCCAAAATGAAGAAAATGTGTTTTTAAAGTGCCGGTCTTAAACAATTAAGCACTTAAAAGTAAATAACTTAAAAACACTCTCAAAGTTTAGATATCATGTTGATTATATGTATTATAACAATCATTATCATACGCATAAAGCCGAAACAAATTTAATCACTTTGATTGAGGAAGAATTGAATAATTAAAACTGAAGAATTTAATTAGTAATATTTTTATCAATTAAATAAACTGCTATTTTGGGATCATTTTTAAGTTTAATTTTTAGAGAGTTACTACTTTTCCAAAAATTGTTAAGGTATGGATGATCTTGACAAAATCACTGGTTCGTAAAAATTCTAAATTTACTGATAGCAATCATAAAAGACATAAATTTATTTCAATTTATTTAATAAATTGTAATTGTGATTGTTTTTAGAAACAAAAATAAAGAAAGATAAAGAAACGAAAAATTATGTCTGATTTATAATACTCTGACATAAAAATGTAAATAAGAATATATAGATGTAAATTTGAAGATTACTGATTGAATTCATTGATTCAAAAAAATTGCAACCACGTTTCGAATTTCACATAAATTGTAATTTTATAGTAAATTGCAGATAAATATTCGAATATTTAGTATTAAAATTTTTCTCTAGATATATTTTATAAGCATATTTTATCAATTTTTGTACAACACTTAGACCATCAGGTGAATCATACCCTACATCAGATGATTTCCCTTAATGACCTGACCTGTAAATTTGCTGATTAATGATTAAATTCACTGATTAAGAAAAGGGAACCAAGTTTTGGATTTCACATAAATTTGTTATTTTATAGCAAATTGCAGATAAATATTCGAATATTTAGTATTAAAATTTTCTCTAGATATATTTTATAAGCATATTTTATCAATTTTTGTACAACACTTAGACCATCAGGTGAATCATACCCTACATTAGATGATTTCCCTTAATGACCTGACCTGTAAATTTGCTGATTAATGATTAAATTCACTGATTAAGAAAAGGGAACCAAGTTTTGGATTTCACATAAATTTGTTATTTTATAGCAAATTGCAGATAAATATTCGAATATTTAGTATTAAAATTTTTCTCTAGATATATTTTATAAGCATATTTTATCAATTTTTGTACAACACTTAGACCATCAGGTGAATCATACCCTACATCAGATGATTTCCCTTAATGACCTGACCTGTAAATTTGCTGATTAATGATTAAATTCACTGATTAAGAAAAGGGAACCAAGTTTTGGATTTCACATAAATTTGTTATTTTATAGCAAATTGCAGATAAATATTCGAATATTTAGTATTAAAATTTTTCTCTAGATATATTTTATAAGCATCAATTTTTGTACAACACTTAGACCATCAGGTGAATCATACCCTACATCAGATGATTTCCCTTAATGACCTGACCTGTAAATTTGCTGATTAATGATTAAATTCACTGATTGAGAAAAGGGAACCAAGTTTTGGATTTCACATAAATTTGTTATTTTATTGTAAATTACAGATAAATATTCGAATATTTAATTTCATTAAAATTTTCTCTAGACGTGTCCACTAAGCATATTCTATCAGTTTTTGTAAAACACTTAGGTCATCAGATGAATTCGCTATATACACTCTACATCAGATGATTTCCTCTAAGACCTGATATTAGACCTGGGTTCTATTATATTTAATCTGAATTGTCATGAAAGATAATTCAGACTATTCAGCGAAGTTCATGACTATCAGTATCGCCTATTACAGTATAATACTTCAATTAAGTATCCTATAGTACATTGTAAAAAAAAAAAAAAAAAAAAAAAAAAATTTTTTTTTATAAATTAATAAATATTTATCTGTAGATCTGAAATAAAAAGGGGAAAAAAGTGTTATGGAAACTATTGGAAACTATTATTGTGGAAATGTTATGTTCGATTTGGTGTTCATTTTCAGGTATAAAACTTGCCCATGTACGAAAAGTCAATTATTAACTGAAACGATGATTTAAATATTACACGCTAAATGACAAAATTATTTGATATTTTATGTTATGCTATTATTGTTAAACAGTAACCATGGTAACGTCTTAAAACAACGGCCATTATTTTCAACAAAACCTGAAAGTAATCTTAGACACTATACAAAAAGCCATATCATTCATATTCGTTTATAATAATACAATTTTCCATACTATCCCATGTTGCAATATCAACCCATGCATTCAATCCCGTCCCATGAATCCATTCTGTGTAATTATACTACGACAAATGCATAAAAATTCTTCCTATTCATCTTTTAATAAACAATATAAGAAAAAGAAATGAAACAAGTCCAAGTTACAGTTAACCTTTGAACTAACTGCCAGGCCATTATTTTCAACAAAACCCAAAAACAATGCTATACACTATAGAAAAAAACCATATCATTAATTTCGTTTATAATAATACAATTTTCCATTTTATCCTATATAAAGTTTCAATCTCATCCTACGAGTATCATTCTGTGCAATTATACTATAAAAAATATACAATTCCAATTAATCTTTTAATGAATAATGTAAGAAAGTAATAAAACAAGTTCAGTTTTAAGTCCAAATTACAGTTATTCAGCTGATAAACTTTCGTTGTAATACACAATTCAGTCCCATTAATGTGACCACCACCTACTTTCGACGTCAACGTGAAATAACCAATCACAAAAGGCAGCACATTGCAGTGGAGTGTATATAAAGGATGTCCTAGGGCATCGGAAAGCATTTCAATCTTTGGCGTAATGCAGAAACATAGCGATTTGTCCGACGTCCAAAAGGGCATGATTATTGGCTTTCGGGCCAAGGGTGGAAGCATTTCGGAAACGGCTAATTTTGTGAACTGTTCGCGTGCCGCCGTGGTAAAAGTATGCCGTGCTTTTGAAAGTATTTTAAAAGGTTAGTTTTCAAATTACATATTCAAATAGACATACCATTTTGAATTCCAGTAATCTAATCCATTGCTTGTTGTTTACTATTCTTAAAAATGTGTTCCATTTGCTAACGATTACGATAAATTCACAATTACGATTAAATTTATTCTACATGCCATTTTGTTATATCTAATACAAAAATAATTCATCAGGTTTGAAATACAATAAATGTGTTAAGTACATATATTGTTGCTGCTTAAATTAACCATCAGATTTAAAATACAGAAAATATTTATAATTATTCTAAATAACTTCTTTTATTTTAGAAATATCACTTCAATATCGATTATATTTTCTAGTACCACTAAACTTCTTTATTTAGAGATTAATTGTGACTTGGCTGTAATGTTCATCTGATAGAATTTTTAGTATTTCAAAATTACAAAAACAAATGCATAATTTAAGAATCATTTTGCAAATGTATTCTATTGAATGCAGATATTGTTGAATGGTTCAAATATCTCAATTAAATAATTCTGAGGTAAATATCATTTTGTTTTGAATATACAATTTATTTCGTACTAAGAAATATGATTTTTTTATATATTTGCAATTGATAACTTATTGTTCTTTAAAAAACATTCAATAGAAATAAATTAAATCATCAGTTTGCAATTATGTGAAAAAATCTTTTGTTTGTAGTAGAAAGTTAAAGTTCGAAGTGTAACTTTTTTTTTACTTTAATATACATATATATATTATGATATTATACACTTATGATTGTATTTTTTTATTAAGTTATCCAGAGTTCATCAATAAATTAAATGATATTTGCCATTGATGTTTTTAATCCTAATTTAAGCGAGTTCCTTTCTCCCAGGGCATTTTAAGAATAAATATCTATAAAAAACTGCTGCTGTTAAATCACGAGTTAATCGAAAATATATTTCTCAAGTACTTCATACAAATTTAAGCTAAATCCATCAAATGTCTATATGTTACTGCTTTATCATCTTAAGCAATGTGATGATTCTCCTGCAAATTATTTTATCTGGCTCTATATCGTCTATGTTATTTCTATACAAATTAATATTTATTACCTTATTTTCTCTAGAGGTTGCTGGCGACTGTCTAGAAGTGTAGCCCTTGATATATTTCCTGCTAATAAAAACAAGTAATACAAAAAAAAAAAAAAAATTCAATTCAATTGCTACTTTTTTTAAACTATATTGCAGAAAAGTCCTTTATAAATAATTTTCATTCATTTTTTTAAGTTTATCTGGCGCCATCTATTGGTAGGTATATGCAACCTAAATCTAAAAAAAAACTAAAATTAATTAATTAAATTTAATTACTGAATTAATATTTGTAAAAACTGTATTAACATCAAGTATCATCCACTACAATTTAAAAAAAGTATTTGAACTTGAATGGATGAATAAAAAGTATTTTATGAACGATTGAATATTTGAACAAGATATATATAGGGAGAATGTGAGCTAATAGAAGGAACTGAATTAATTTGCTTTTAGTAAAGAAAAAATTTAACAAGAAATGATACGTCATAACTTTTGATGAACGAATATTTTGTTAACCATGGAGCTTCAAAATCAATAATAATCAGCCTCTGATTTCAGATTTTAAATCTGTTGTTGTTGTTCTAATGCAGCTGACAATACAGAGACAGTTAATCTTTATGCCATAAGTAAGGGTTGCACCCCTGTTACTTATTGAGCACTACCTAGGGGGCCCGTGTAGCTTGAAGATATGCTACAGGAGCGTAACACTCCCCCACTTTAAATCTAATAAATATTAAAAATTGTGATTCCTTTCACAATAATATATATATATATATATATATATATATATATATATATTATGGCTACTCTCAAATCACGAGTTAATCAAAAATATTTTTGGAGATAACTTTCCTACGATACATCAGATGAGAAAGCTATTCCTAAATAAATATTATCTATTTTATTAACTTTATTAAAATTAAAGTGTTTAATTATGTACCGATGTACAAATTTAAATATTCGAATTTATTTACCATTATATTTCAATAAAATTAATTAGCCATAATTAATAATAATATGCTGAACTACTTATTTTTTTGGTAGAAAAGAAATTCTTACTTATTTTTATTTTGTTAATAAAATTTAAACTATAATAAACATCTAATCTACAATAATAATTAATAAAGAAGCGAAAATATTTTATCTTGCTAAAAGGTGCGCCAAAAACAGTAGAAAAACTTTCAATACTATAGCTTGAGTAATTTAAAAATAATAATGATGAAAGATAACATTAAAATTACATGAGAAAAAATTGCTATCACTTATTATTGTGTGATGTAAAACACATTCTAATGAATACTATTTCTGAAATAAGGAAATATTACATCTAAATAAGTATGCTTTCTGGGTATTAATTAGACATATAGTATATATGAATAACTTTATTTGAAACTATCATTAAACCTCATACTAAAATTAAATTTTCTCTTAATAAGTAAAAGAATTTAATTTATAACATATATATATAAATGAATCTTTGTGCATAAATTATATATACGTAAGATATTCCAGCTTACCACAGCACTTAGAAGTCTAATTTTTTTCTCTAAATTTTTAATCTTCGTTTATCTGGTGCATAGTGAAAAAAATTACGAAAAAATTCAATTTTTTCCTATTCTATTTAATAAATAAAAACTGTACTTTTCCAATGTAAAACTGCGCTTTAATACATTCTCCAGAAATCGTCTGCTTTCATTAGAATAATATTTAAAATCAAAGTCACAGTAAAATAAAATTAAATATTCTGAAATTACGCTACAACTAAACAAATTAAAGCAGACGATTTTTAAGTCAGTCAGTTATTTTTTTTAAATAAAATAATTTGTATTTGTTTTTATAAATATTTTTTTTAAACTAAACTAGTAAGTAATAGCCTTTTAATATCTTATCTGTTTCTTTAAAATTTTGTTCTAATGAAAAAAAACTTCAAAATTAATTTTTAAATTTTTACTTAATTTAACTTAATTTATTAACAATCTATTTTAACTTAATTTTTTGAACAGTTTTATTTGACTGTAACTTTAACGCATTTATATTAATGCATTAAATTTTTATAACTAGGCATTATATTGACAATACTTTTAAAATATATGGCACTTAAATTTAAAAAAAAAATGGATTTCTATTATTTTATTTGGAGAAAAGTAAAAACTACGAAACAATTCTTATAAATGATTTTTTTAATCAAATAAAAAATTATTTTTATTATCACCAGATGGAAATAAAAATTATTTTTTAAAGAATTAAAAAGGGAAAATAACATCAGATCTCTTTTAGCATCTGATACCATTTTGATATTTTGCTTTTGATTTTGGTTGAATAAAATAATTTTCAATATGGGTTTTATATTAGAATTCCGAATTCCATAGCAAAATTTGCCTGCAGTTTTTTGTTAATGATGCTTACCAACTTATTTTTTTGATATGAAAAAGTATGATAAGCATACACGATGCAATAAGTTTCACTTTATAAATCCAGGAAATGTTGGGGTTTGTGCTAGAGTGTGATGGGTACAGGATGTTTACAAAAGAAGATAATTTGTAAAACTGACCACAAAACTAGTTCACTTTAAAACGCCCAGATAGTGCTCTTTTTGCAAGTGTGGGGAATTCTATTGTGACTCTGATGTTTACTTTTACTGTAAATTATAGGGTAGATATTGTATACAAGAATTCAGGAAGAACTGCCCTTAGAATTTACTTGAATACTTTCAATACTTAGCCCCTATTAAAAAGTACATGTCAAAGTGAAATAGAATAGACGAATATAGAATATTCATCAAAAGTATGAACGTATGTCTATTGAAGCTATATAACGTAGCGGCATGTGTAGTTATTTCAAAGGAAATTGATATGATTGATGTTTCGTTCTGCTTCAAAGAAACTTCAAGATTTTCCAGGCTTTGCAAAGTTGAATTTTCAACTTACTATTTATGATTGATATGGAAACAAGTAATCGATCATTGTAGTCTTAACCATACTTTTGGAAGTACGATATGAGAAATATTTGAAGTATGAATGAAAGTTCTTCAATCTTCAGTATTCTTGGAAATGCTTTGTGTGGCTCACTCATGTTCTGCAGATGGTCTCAGTAAATAGGACAGAATAACACCCAGATATTGTCACAGTAAACGAGAGATATTCGTCAAAATTTTTGTCGTAAAACGGCAACGGACATACCTGTTTCGAGTAAATATACAAGGAAAACTGTCACATATTCATTAATATTAACTTAATTTTTCACAATGAACGAGAGACATTCGTCACAATTTTTGTATTTTTAATTTTGTTAGTCATATTTTAAGTATAAAATTCGAAAAACAAGAATTCAGAAGTGATTGAAAACAAAAATCATTTAAGCTGAAAGTGTTTTAATATTTGAAAATATAGTAAATTTGAATTTTCAAATCTGTAGAAATAAAAATAGCTAATTAGTCACTTTTTCAATGTATTCTTCAAGATTTTAAGGGCATTGCAAAGTTGAGTTTTCAATTTACTATTTCTGATTAACATGGAAACAAGTGATCGATCATTGTAGTCTTAGTCATAGTTTTGGAAGTACGACATGAACAGTATTTGGAATTATTTGTACCAATGAAGATTCTTCAATTTGAAGTATTCTTGGAAATGCTTTGTGTGGCATTCATGTTCTACAGACGACTTCAGTAAATTTGTCAGAATAACACCCAAATATTTTCACAATAAACGAGAGATATTCGTCAAAAAATTTTTATATATATTTGTCAAATTTTAAGTATAAGATTCGAAAGACAAAGTAAATTTGCATATAAGTAAATTTGGATTTTCAAATATGTAGAAATAAATATAGCTAATTCTTCAGTTGTTAATACATTCTTCAATATAAGGGCATTTCAAGAATGATTTTCAACTTACTATTTCTGACTGATATGGAAACAAGTAATCTATCATTGTATTCATAGTCATAGTTGTTATGCCATTGAGTCTTAGTAATCATAGTCATAGTTATAATACTGCTCATAAGTACGATATCAGAAGTATTTGGAATTATTTGCACCAATGAAGTTCTTCGATATTTTTGGAAATGCTTTATGTGGCATTCATGTTCTGCAGATGACTTCAGTAAATTTGTCAGAATAATATCTAGATATTGTCACAAGAGACATTCGTCAACATTTGTGACGTTTAATTTCGTTAGTCAAATTTTAAGTATATGATTCGAAAAACAAGAACTCATAAATGATAATAACAAAAAGCATTTAAGCTGAAAGTGTTTTAATATTTATAAAAAAAATAATAAATTTGGATTTTCAAAGATGTGGAAATAAATGTAGATAATTCTTCAAGATTTTATGGGTATTTTAAGGATAAATTTCAATTATTATTTCTAATTGATATGGAAACAAGTAATCGATCATTGTAGAATTAATCATAGTTTTGGAAGTACAAAATCAACAGTATTTGGAATTATTCTTACCAATGAAGATTCTTTAATATTCTTGGAAATGCTTTGTGGGACATTCATGTTCTACAGATGGCAATCAGTAAAATCTTCAGAATAACACCTAGATATTGTCACAGTAAACGAGATAAATTCGTCATAATTTTTGTCGTTTTAATTCTATTAATCAAATTTTAAGTATAAGATTCGAAAAAAAAATCAGAAATAATAGAAAACAGTAAGAAATTAAGCTGAAGGTGTTTTAATATTTTTAAATAGAGTAAATTTGAGTTTTCAAATATATAAAAAAATAAAATGGCTATTTCAAAAGATGGTTTTGAACACTTTAGAATACACGATTGAATTATTGTTTGAAACATATACACGAAAAGTAATTGATTATTTCAACGTTATATTCATTAAAAAAAATTTCTGTGCTTTTTATGACGATTTATTTCTCGCTCCAATTTATTCATGAATAATTTCTTACATTTACAAAAAATGTAAATAATGCTTTTTAATTAATTAGGTTAAAACAATTTAAGTAAAACTTCAAAGTAAATATAAATAAACTCACTAAGTATCTAAATATGAAAATTAATGAGCTGTGTAATAAACAAGTTACTAATTATATTAAAAATTCTCTTCATTTTCTACGTTTATAATTTAAATTTTCATAAAGATCATACCAGTCATTTTCTTACAAAGTTAAATTTAAGGCGATTCATTAACTAAATAATTCTCAAAATGAATACTAAGCACCATTGCTTTTTATTTTTATTTATTTATTGATACTATTTTAAAATTGTAGCTACTAATTTTTAGAATCAGAACTTAATTTTTCTTCTCAAATTCTAACAAATACTAATTCAGTATCCTAATATTCTGATGATCTAATTGAACTAAATAATAATCTAATTAAAATTATAAGAGGTTTATAGAAAATTTAAGATGATTTCTGTCTGACATTTAATTGCCCTTTTTGTTACATTTAATATCACAATAATTTTAATTTTACAATAAATCTCAATTTTATTCGTTTTGACATCGTTTTCTTTAAAAAAAAAATCTCAATAAACAAGAAATTCTCTAATTTTCACTCAAATTCTTTTTGAATTCAAGATTAATTCTGTTAATTGATTGAAGTTGCAATTCCTTTTTAAGAAAAAGAATTAAATTTTAAAAAAAATAATAAATAATATTTTAAAAACTAGATGTTTTATAGTAAAACATCAAATAATTTAAAAAAAATTCAATTACTCCAATAATCGAATAAATTAAATATATATATATATATATATATATATAATTTATTCGATTACTGGAGTAATTAAATTTTTTTTACAAAAAATGAATGGAATATATATATATATATATTTCATTCATATTTTGTATCCCTAAACTTTGTTCAATATAAATTGAACTTTACAGTTCCTTTCTAATAATTAAATCAACTTATTTTAACATGGTTTGTTTTAAGATTTTTGTTGGAAATTCTTTTCAATAGCGTGTTGGATTCTTGTCTTAAGATAGATAACAAAATTTCTAATAAAAAACAAATAAAAAAACCCATAGAAATACAAATAAAACTTGTTATAAAGTCTCAAGACGAATTTTCAAAAGCATGAAATAGACTGCTTTTGAACTTATACTAAAGGTTTCTTTTGAACTTTTTTTTTAACTAGCCAAATTTTAACACAAATCTTAATCTAAGTAAAATTCTCAAATTTATCTCTTATTTCCGAGAATTATAACCAAATTCTTTTAAAATCTAAAAACACACATATAAAGATGAGACTCATTTCAGAAGATTTAAAATGAATTTTTTACTAAAACTTTTTAAAAAGTTGAAAAAAAAAAAAAAAAAAAAAAAAAAAAAAAAATTGGTTAACAAAATTCTAATAAAAACTAAACCTAAATATATAATTTTAAAGAAATCTGATCTAGTTTTGTTACGAGTTTGAAAGTTACAGAGTTATAGTTTACAGAGTTTCGAGAGTTACAGTTATAAAATGCAACTTAAAATTCTTACAAATTTTGAATCATGAAATAAATTTAAATAAAAACTAAACAAAGACCTTTAAAGCAATCTTTTTTTTCCTACTTGTCAAAAAAAATAAAATTCTTGTAATTAAGGGGACCAGGTATGCGAAATTCGACCAAAAAATCGCTTTTTACTTTTTTACATCATTAAATAGTTTGAACTTTACCTTTCCAATGATGTATCTCACTTGCTTAGTTAAAAAACAGAAGTGCTTGAATTTTTCATTCTTTCTTAACGCACGCACTTTACAGATTATGGGCCATTTAACGACTAGCGTATGTAAACAAACCACTTGGCACCTTAGTTAATGCTCTACTTTTATTATTATCTCTGTTAAACCTTTCCTATTTTATTGCCATTGAAGAAATAGCAGCTGTAAAGTTAATTATAACTATTTTTTACAGTTTTTAACTGTTTATATTGTTTTTCTTATTGATATGTCTTTCTCAAAGCATCTATCACGTCAAGTTTATATTTCTCGATTCTTGTCTTACCCACCAAATTATCGTGCCCACGCAAAAGGTGAAACATATGACCACAGCAAGCATATTCGTGTTCCACTTTCAATAGTGGAAGTCATATAAGTAACATAGTCATATATGTCATGTCTTGGAAGTCCTAAATTTAGATACCTGGCAAACCCTGAGCTCCTAAGAAAATGCCTCCATGGGAAAACAAAAGCCTAATGAATCTGTAAACAGGGCCATTTGGACTCGTGTACCAAAAATTGTACTTGTAGGCATTGAAACTTTAAAATTTGATGTTTTTGATGCTGTTTCGTACTTTATAATAAATAACAAATTTTTTTATAAAATATAACAAAGTATAACAACAAACATACAAAATATAACAACTTTATCCAAGATTGGAATTCTCCCTGTTATCACTGTGTTAAAAGTATCGAATATTTAGATAAATAACATATTGTCGACAGTGAGAGGAAACTATCAGAATATCAAAAAACCCCAGAAAAAAGAAATAAAAATGCAAAAAGAAATCTAGAAGAGACATTGTAGGAAGAAGAAAGTGATAATATTTCATACAAAACAGGATTTTATTAAATTTAGATATTTAATCATAAATAAAAGCATCTTAAAATGCATTTTTTTCAAAAACTGGATTTTTCAGGTTCATGTTCCTTTTTCTCAATATCTATGAAACTTAAGAAATCAATTTTTTAAAGGCATTTATATCGTAGTATATCACATATTTTAACTTAAGGCTTTGATGATTTGTTAAGAATTATATATTTTCTTTTCTTTTTGATATTTAACCATAAAAGCTAATTTAAAAGGAATTTTCAACAAGTAATTAATAATAATAATTCAATTTTACTCAGAAACAAAATGGTTTGTTAAAGTATATAAGACATATTATAACTACCGTAAAAATTTCATATTAAACTTATCTTTCATCATTTCTGATAAAAAGTACATAAGGTTGGTGAATTTAACATGGCGATGATAGGGAACTACCATAAAAATTTCATAACCTTATCTTTCACCATTTCTGAGAAAAAGTACATAAGGTTGGTGAATTTAACATGGCGATGATAGGGAACTACCATAAAAATTTCATAACCTTATCTTTCATCATTTCTGATAAAAAGTACATAAGGTTGGTGAATTTAACATGGCGATGATAGGGAACTACCATAAAAATTTCATAACCTTATCTTTCACCATTTCTGAGAAAAAGTACATAAGGTTGGTGAATTTAACATGGCGATGATAGGGAACTACCATAAAAATTTCATAACCTTATCTTTCACCATTTCTGAGAAAAAAGTACATAAGGTTGGTGAATTTAACATGGCGATGATAGGGAACTACCATAAAAATTTCATAACCTTATCTTTCACCATTTCTGAGAAAAAGTACATAAGGTTGGTGAATTTAACATGGCGATGATAGGGAACTACCATAAAAATTTCATAACCTTATCTTTCACCATTTCTGAGAAAAAGTACATAAGGTTGGTGAATTTAACATGGCGATGATAGGGAACTACCATAAAAATTTCATAACCTTATCTTTCACCATTTTACATAAGGTTGGTGAATTTAACATGGCGATGATAGGGAACTACCATAAAATTTCATAACCTTATCTTTCACCATTTCTGAGAAAAAGTACATAAGGTTGGTGAATTTAACATGGCGATGATAGGGAACTACCATAAAAATTTCATAACCTTATCTTTCACCATTTCTGAGAAAAAAAGTACATAAGGTTGGTGAATTTAACATGGCGATGATAGGGAACTACCATAAAAATTTCATAACCTTATCTTTCACCATTTCTGAGAAAAAGTACATAAGGTTGGTGAATTTAACATGGCGATGATAGGGAACTACCATAAAAATTTCATAACCTTATCTTTCATCATTTCTGATAAAAAGTACATAAGGTTGGTGAATTTAACATGGCGATGATAGGGAACTACCATAAAAATTTCATAACCTTATCTTTCACCATTTCTGAGAGAAAAAGTACATAAGGTTGGTGAATTTAACATGGCGATGATAGGGAACTACCATAAAAATTTCATAACCTTATCTTTCACCATTTCTGAGAAAAAGTACATAAGGTTGGTGAATTTAACATGGCGATGATAGGGAACTACCATAAAAATTTCATAACCTTATCTTTCACCATTTCTGAGAAAAAGTACATAAGGTTGGTGAATTTAACATGGCGATGATAGGGAACTACCATAAAAATTTCATAACCTTATCTTTCACCATTTCTGAGAAAAAGTACATAAGGTTGGTGAATTTAACATGGCGATGATAGGGAACTACCATAAAAATTTCATAACCTTATCTTTCACCATTTCTGAGAAAAAGTACATAAGGTTGGTGAATTTAACATGGCGATGATAGGGAACTACCATAAAAATTTCATAACCTTATCTTTCACCATTTCTGAGAAAAAGTACATAAGGTTGGTGAATTTAACATGGCGATGATAGGGAACTACCATAAAAATTTCATAACCTTATCTTTCACCATTTCTGAGAAAAAGTACATAAGGTTGGTGAATTTAACATGGCGATGATAGGGAACTACCATAAAAATTTCATAACCTTATCTTTCACCATTTCTGATAAAAAGTACATAAGGTTGGTGAATTTAACATGGCGATGATAGGGAACTACCATAAAAATTTCATAACCTTATCTTTCATCATTTCTGATAAAAAGTACATAAGGTTGGTGAATTTAACATGGCGATGATAGGGAACTACCATAAAAATTTCATAACCTTATCTTTCACCACTTCTGAGAAAAAGGTACATAAAGTTGGTGAATTTAACATGGCGGAGATAAGGAACTACCTAGCCTAACTACCTAAAAATTACATAACCTTATCTTTCCCCATTTTTGAGAAAAGGTTAAATTTACCAACTTTAACATGGCGGAGATAAGGCTTACCGGTCTCCTTAAAACAAAGCATAATTTCCTCTATTTTGTGATTTATATTAAAGTTTTTTAACTAAACTGTAAAGTTTTGTTAACAAACTTTAATATAAATCACAAAATAGAGGAAATTATGTAATAAGTTAAACTATAATAAGTTCTCCAACAATCTTGAAACAGTTATAATTTAGAAAGCTATCATTTTCGTTTTCGAAGCTTTTCGTATCTTTTAATAATTTAAAAAAGTATCACTATTTCAATAAACCGATTTTAAAATATATTCAGTATAGGAAAATTTTCTGTTTAAAACATGCTAATAAAATGCAACTGTAATTAATTGAAATTCTGTGGACAGTAAAGGACATTCATTTAGTTAGCCTTTTCTAATTAATTAAGCATGCTCAAATTAAAATTTTTGAGGAATAAATATCAAGATAGTAAATTCAAATAACATTAGAATTAGAACTTTGTTGTTGATACAATATTTCTGGAATTGTTCGATTTAGCAATTAAAAAACTAATAACTTCAACAAAAAAAAAAAAAAAAAAAAAAAAAAAAATCTAAACATATATAAATGTAGAAAAGAATTCAACATAATAGAAGAACTTTGATTTCCGGAATACTTAATTAGACACATTAAAAAGATTTAAAAATAGTATCAAAAGAATTTTTCCCTCGCTATTTTTTAAATTTCTATTATTAGATTATTAT
The DNA here is from genome assembly GCA_021605075.1 of Caerostris darwini. NCBI lineage: Eukaryota > Metazoa > Arthropoda > Arachnida > Araneae > Araneidae > Caerostris > Caerostris darwini. The sequence goes on from BPLQ01006519.1 coordinate 210,377, forward strand.
TAGATTAGTTATTTATTATTAGATATTAAATATCCAAGATGCACATTTAATGAATAAATATGTTTGTATTACAGAAGAGGAAAATTGTGTTCCTATTGAGAATCTTAATAGAGGTCATCAGAGATATAATGATTTAATGTATAATTTACAGAGATTTAATGGAGAAATAATATTTTAATAGACAATTGCAATACAGGGATTTAATGGAGGAATAGTATTTTAATAGACAATTGCAATACAGGGATTTAATGGAGAAATATTTTAATAGCAATTGCAATACAGAGATTTAATGGAGAAATATTTTAATAGGCAATTGCAATACAGGGATTTAATGGAGAATAATATTTTAATAGACAATTGCAATGCAAGGATTTAATGAGGAATAATATTTTAATAGACAATTGCAATACAGTGATTTAATGGAGGAATAATATTTTAATAGACATTTGCAATACATGGATTTAATGGAGGAATAATATTTTAATAGACAATTGCAATACAGGGATTTAATGGAGGAATAATATTTTATTTTAATAGCATTTGCAATACAGGGATTTAATGGGAATAATATTTTAATAGACAATTGCAATACAGTGATTTAATGGAGGAATAATATTTTAATAGACAATTGCAATACAGTGATTTAATGGAGGAATAATATTTTAATAGACAATTGCAATACAGTGATTTAATGGAGGAATAATATTTTAATACACATTTGCAATACAGGGATTTAATGGAGGAATAATATTTTAATAGACAATTGCTATACAGGGATTTAATGGAGGAATAATATTTTAATAGACAATCGTAATGCAGAGATTTAAGTGGAAAAATAATGCATTTAAAATATGCAAATAATTGGATTTTTTCTTTATTTTGTCATTAAACTTTATGTAAAAATAAGGATTGATTGTCGTTTTTGAAAGAATCGACGACTAAAATCTCTTAAACTATTTAATGAAATGCTACATGAAATCTTAAATAATGTAAGGCTTTCTTCCATATGACGTAAATTATTACAACCAAAGAAATTTTATTTTGATTAGTCACAAATACAAAGGTCTCTTGTTTCTTTTTTTCCTAAAAAATATTTAATATTAATTTAAAATATGCATTTCTTAATATATTTCTATATATATCTATATCTATCTATCTATCTATATATATATATATATATATATATATATATATATATATATATAGTGTGTGTGTGTGTATATATTTATAATAAAAAACTATACAAATATATATTTTTAACTAATTTTCACAGCATGTATGTGAATGAAAGAATACAGAATCATCTATACCTATTTTGTTTTTCGAAATCACCTTACATTCTTTTTTTTTTAGAAAAACAGAAATTTCATTTCTTAATGCATTCTTTTGTATCACAATTTCCCAATGTTAGCTAAATTAATGCATTAAACATTTAAATTAGCTTCATAAAGTACAAATTAATCTGTGAATTAGTAGATGAATGCATTGCCTTTCACAATAAATAGATCATCTAACACTAACAATAAAATTCATATTATTATTTTCCTTTTGCAAGCAATATAATTAAATAGTTTATTATCACTGATGTATTTTATGATAAAACTTGAATAAAATATTAAAAATAGTCAGTCTCTATAGATCACTATTGATCTAAGTGGTTATCTTTTATTAACATTTGCAAGTAGATAACCACTTAAATATACCTTAATAATTATCGAAATTTTCAGATAGTTCCATTATTAATTATTTTAAAAATTAACACTTTTTCCTATTTATGATCAAACTACAATGTGTTTATTTCTGTAATGTAAACATAATTGGATTTTTGCATTTAATTGTTATTCATCCAATTTAAAATGACGTAAGAGATTAAGTTTAAATTTTCACTCTAGGGATTTAAAACAACAAGAGAATTTAAAAAAAATATATATATTTATTAATACATTTCATTAACATCTTTTTTTAAATGCTAATTTCCTAATTTATGCTATCAAGAATATGAAGTTGTAAAAAAATCAAATATAGTTTTATTTAAACTATAATATCAAAAATCATTGTTGACATAAACGGATGTCAGACATTTTTAGCAAAATATTTTACTATACGTCATTATTTTCCCTTTAATATAAAAATTTGGAATTTTTTCGGAATTTTTCAAGATTGCCTGCCAGCAGTTCAAAGAATATTTTGACATTATTAATAAAAACAATAAACAACAATTTTAAATTATTCTTTTAAAGAAAAATCAAATATATATTTTTTAAATAAATTTACTAAATTCATTAATTTGCTATGTTTGCTGTATTGATGAATTAAATATATTAACACCTTCACGTAAATAAAGGAAATACCGAATGAATACAAGGTTTCCTTTTATGATATATATATATAATTAATTTTCTAGTTGCAATAATCCCAAGGGATAACATATGAAAATGACAGATTAGTCATGATAGTGATTGAAAGGTAATACTCAAATAGCATTGCTAATATTAATGTTCATTTTGTGGGAAGAGATTAAATAAAGCTAGAATTAAATTCAATAGATTTATTTTAACAAACTAATTAAACAAGATAAAATCTATGTTGGAATCTACTATTACAGAACATTTTTCTATAGTTATGGTGAAACGTATGGTGGAGAAAAGGATATCATAAATTATAGAATTTAAAGGCTAGGACATAGATAGAATGGACGATAGCAGAGGCACCAGGAAGATTTTCAAGTGCTAGGGCTAAAGAAAAAAAGGGAAGGCCAAAAAAGATGATGGATTGATGCAGTTGGAAAAGGATCTGAAGAATCTAAAGATCACAAATTGGAAAGCCAAAGCTCGAAACAGACGAGTTTGGAGTCTGTCTTATTAGAGAGGCCAGAGTCTAATGTAGATTGTAGTGCTGGGGAGTTAGTTATGGTGATAATTCGACAAATTTATTTTAATAAAATTAAACAAGTTAAATTCCATTGACTGAATGTTTTTCCTAAATATTGTTAATTATTGCAAGAGCATGAGAAAAATAAAAATAGATGGATAGATGAAATGGAAAAGGATCTGAAGGACCTAAAGATTACAAATTGGAAAACCTAAGCTGGAGACTGACGACTTTGTATTGTTAAGGAGGCCATGGTCCAACATGTACAGTAATGCCTGGGAGTTAGTTATGGTAAAACGTTAAAAATAGTATCTTTATTTTCTCTTTAGTATTAAAATTTCTTTACAGATAATTCAATACATTTATTTTAATAAAATTAAACGAGTTAAATTTCACTGCCTGATTGTTTCTCTATAATTTTGTAATTATTGCAAAAATATAAAAAAAAAATATATGAACAGAACAACCATATATATGTGTGTGTGTGTGTATATATATATATATATATATATATATATATATATATATATATATATATATATATATATATGCATATAAGGCTACCAACAGAGGGGAGATTGCAAAGAGATATACTAAAAGAAGATTACTTAATATCCGAGATAAAGAGTTCGAGCCTGGATGAAAAACTCTGACAAATGAACTTTACTAAAATGAACACTATCTATATATATATATGTACTTGCATATAAGACTATCAACAGAGGGAGATTGCAAAGAAATATACTAAAAAGAGATTATGTAATATCAGAGGTAAAGAGATTGACCCTGGATGAAAAACTCTGGTAGATGAACTTTACAATCACAGTTTAATCAACTAATATGGAATTTTATTAGCTTTGAATATGGCAATCAATTTGTAGTACCTCAACAATAATTTCCATATCTATTTTTTGAACCATACACAACTAGTTCCAAATAAGTAATTAAAAATAATTCGATTAATTTACCTTGAAATGGGTATGCTGCTCCCCATAAACTACCTGGCGGCCTTAGGGCTGGTATACATTCGGAAGTCCATCGAAAACAGGGGGCCATCTCTGTCCCCTGTAGGTGCTCGACTCCACGTGAATCCAGAATTAATCAGAGCCAAATTTAATGGTGGGTGGGGGGAGAAATCGATCAGTTTCGCCAAATAATTTACGAATCAAATTGGCTCAATAACCATAACAACCGCTTTTCTCCGCTTAGAATCGTCTCCCAACCAGCGCAGTCAAACTCACTCGAGTTCTGAAAGTTGTTGCACAACTTCATGAACGCGGAAAATGGGGCGTGACATCCATCTGGCTTCTCATTGGTTGATTGCCACAGCTTAAGAGTTTTCCCCGCGTGGCTCCGCCTTAGACAAAGAATCATTGCGCACTGCTGTAGGTTGAAGGCCGAGCTGTCATCTGTCAATAACTTTTTGAAAAGCTGAGAGGTTCGCGGTTTGGGTTTTTGCGTCTACCTCTCCCCCTGTTCCTTCGCAGAGTGGGCGTGTCGCCATTGTCATTGTGCTGTCAATGGTGGAAAAATAATCCGAGGAATAATGGATTGTAATCCGCAACAGAAAATCGTTCGTTTACCGCAAATTTTGTTCAGAGAGATTTTCTTTTTTTTTTTTTATTTTTTTTATGGTGTTAATGTTCGAAGATTTAAATCCTGAACACATAAAAAAAAAAGTCCGGTTTAACAGTTTTTTTGAATGGTAGACTTTTTTTTCGGTTATTGTTAAAATTGCGGTGACGAATTCCGTTTTATTGTATATCATTTACGATAGAATGCAGGGAGGGGGGGAGGAAGGGAAAGAAGCATGGAAAATCAATGGAAAATCGAAGCGTATAGCCGAATAAAATAGCGTATTTCATTTCTTTTTTTGCGGTCTTTTTACCTTTTGTGTGGCCACCTATTAATGTGGAGTTCCTAACATAATTGGAAAGATTATAATATGTTCCGATGATGAATATTTTAAATATTTTTTTGTGGGAAGGAAAATTTTGTAAGTAACTTTGTTCAAGATAAAAATAAAAGGTTAATAAAGAAATTTTTATGAATGTTATCAGGGATTTTCTCAATCTGTCAAGATACTTTGGTAACTTGCTCAATATTTTCCTTTATTTTTCCTTTTTTATTTATTTTTTTTAACTCTTCTTTAATTTTTTTTAAACTTTTTTTTTTTTTTTTGCCAAAAGATTTGTCCTTTCGTTTCCAACAATTCTAACATGTGATGGAAACCACTGGAAATGACGCATGATAATTTGAACAACGTAAATAAAAATGATGAAGAACCACGTAGCTCCGAACTCGCGTAAATCTGCATGTATAAGTTTGTACTGTACCGTACATATAAGTATTACTGTACCGTTATTTTACTGTTTCTTTATAAAATACAAAATTCCTTTTAGTTCACAAAGTAGATATTCTATTTCATTTCTACATACATGTCGTGGGCAGTTTTCCCATAGTCACAGACCACTTGCTAACGAGCATTGGTGAAGCACAGACTAAAATACTTCCTCCTAGAACAAGAACTCTCCAGCTACTAGACTTAACAAGACCCCTACCAGAGGGAAAAATAGCACATTCGAAAACAGATTTGCTTTGAATGATGACTAACTCCTCCTGAAAAGAATTTCGGCTTGACCCCTCTTTGCGGTCTTAAGCTGACCCCCTTCCAGAAAACGTAATGAGGCTTGTAGGAATATCGTTTTCCATTCACGACGACAGGGGACCACCAAGGGAGCAGGAAAGGGGCTGTCACAGCGGTCATGCCGATGTTTGTAAAGGTGTTCGCTTTCAGGTTATTGTCCATTTCCATTCTGGCGTTTGCCTTCTGGCATCCATTTTTCTTCTGAAATTTTTCCAGCGCTTTCTAATCCTTTAAAGACCATAGCAAGGGCACGTGCCACAGCTGTGATTCACTCTCAAGATTCTACTATTTGATTTCTTTCTCAATCGATAGATTAAAAGGATATTAGAGAGTTTTTGCATAACGTTTTTTTATCGTTCGATATTCTTTTTCCTAGCGCGCATGCTCATAGGAATAGCTCAGTAGTGCAGTATTACAGATACGCATGCGCGATAGGTACAATGTTTCCCATGAGCATGCGCGCTAGGAAGAAAAAAATATCGGACGATAAAAAAACGTTATGCAGAAACTCTCTATTATTTCTGTGTGTCATTGTTAGAAAAGCATCGCTAGAACTGCAATACAATGTTTGCTGATTGTAATTCATTGTTTGGAGATTGATACTTTAGGTTTTCGGACCATGCAATGCAAAACTTCTAATTCACTATTATATCAAACACTATCATTGGGATACTTCCAATTCACTATCATATCAATCACTATCAATGCGATATTTCTAATTCACTCTCAAGATCATACTATACTGCCCTCCAAAAGTTTTTTTGCTCCTAATCTGCAAATGAATGAATGTAGAAACACCAAATTTGGGGACATGTGCAGAAAACAATTATGTTTTGACTGCAATATAAAAGTTTACATAAGTAAAACGCAAAAAATGTTTTACAACAACAACAACAAAAAAAAAAACAATCTCTCTGGGAAAAGTCCATTCTTGGAAAAAATAATAATCATAGCTTTATATGGTAAAATGCAATAGAAACATAACAAAAATGAGTTTTGATAAGGGATATACCCTTGCCTAGCTTGAATGCATTGGCAGCATAGACTTTCCAAGCTGTCAATTAAGTTGTCGATTACCGAAATGGGAAGCGAAGACCAGACACGGAGTAAGCTTTGTTCCAGCTCTCCTAAAGACTCTGGAGGAGACTTAAAGCAGAAACCTGTCTACCAAGATAGTCCTAAAGATGCTGTATCGAATTCAGATCTGGTCCTTCCATTCGCTCCAAAACAAGACTCTCAAGATATTCCTCAACAACTACAGCTCGGTGAGGTCGTGCATTATTATCCATTAGAATGGAAAAATTGCCGATTGCACCGGCATATGGGTGGACGTATGGATCAAGGATCTCATCCCGATATCTCAAACCAGTCACAGTTCCTCCCTGGAACACATGAAGGTCAGTGTGACCACGGAGGAAGATCCGTGCCCAAACTATTATTCCACCACATCGGTAAACGTGTCTTTTAACAGTGTTAGATTGATGGTATCCGGCGCTTTGTTTCCTCCAGATCAGCAGACGTCCTGAATCACTCTCCAGTGTGAATCTGGACTCGTCTGTAAAAAGTACAGGAGCCCATCGCTGTCTGGTCCAGGAAACGTGTTCCCTTGCCCAAGATAAGAGGGTCGTCCGTTGAGAGGGACACGCACAACTGGTCGCCTTGCATAGAGACTTGAATTGTGACGATGCCTTCGCACCGTACTAGCAGTTATTTTTCTCTCTGATACTACACCCAAATTTGGTGTGTAACAAGTTTCAACGCAGAAATGCTGCTTCTCCTTCGGGCCGAAAGAGTTATAAAACTATCTTCTGCAGGCGTTGTAGCTCGTGGTCGACCTGGAAGCTTCGGTTTGAGACAGAAGCTTCGGTTTGATATTAATTCCAGAGACGGTGGACCACACTACGAGGCACATTAAGACGCCTAGCAGCATCAACCTGGGACAACCCCATTTCCATCCATCCGACCGCCTGCCACATTAACGAATCGGGCAAACGACTTCTCTGAGACACTGCCGATTGTCAACGAATCTGTTAACAAAAGTTGTAAATCAACAAAAGTTACAAGCGTAATTACGAAAGTCTGATATTTGCATATTTTTCTCTCACTCATATATATATACTCGTCCTTTTTTATAAAAAAAAAAAAAAATGTGGTAGCTATCGTTTTTGCATAATTTTGCATAAATTTCGTTTTTATCATTTATATAAACTATAAATTTTATTGTTAAAGTCATTTTTTTTATGGTGAGCTTCGAAAAACATGTTGTTCCTTAACTTTGGGAGGGCAGTATAGTTGACATCATAATCGATAGATTGAAAGAATACTTCTAATTCTCTATGAAAATTATGCTAGTTGATTTCTTCTATATTATTATATAGGATATTATTTCTGTGTGACATTGTGGGAAAGTATCATTACAGCTGCAAAAAAATATTTGCTGATGACAAGCGATTGATTGGAGATTGTTTGATTATACTTTAGCTTTCGGAACCATGCATTGAGAAACTTCGAAGCCTTCGAAATTTTCTGATGCAATGTCAGTTATTTTCATATAAGTATTAGCTGATATAAGACATAGTTGTCTTGTTGCAAAACAAGTATTTTTTTAAAATAAAAACATTTATAAAAATTTATTAAGAAAAATATAACAGAATTAAAGGTTTGAGATTTGAAATAATTTTGCTTTAAATAATATAAACTTACTAAATAAAGTAATCATTCTTATTCAATTTCAAGAATTTTTAAAAATATTCTTTTCATCTATCTTTTAGCATTTATTTTTTCGCATAAAATAATATTATTTTGAAGAAAATAAATTGAAAAATAATACTGTAAATTTTTTAATTATTTTACTCATATACAATTTCTGCATGGGCGTCATGTGCTGGCGGAAAAAAAGATAAGATTTTTTATTTAATTAAAAAATAATTAATGCACAATTTTTTGTAACTTTTAACAGCGAATTTTTAAAATGAAATAATAAAATCATACCGAAAGAAATGAAATTTTGAGTGTTATAGTTATACCGAAACATCGATCTATATTAGGGATTGCAATACCGGGATACTGAACACCGGTATTTTGAGCCATTTGTACAATTTTGTAATACCGGTATTCACAAGTTTAAATACCGTTTTTTCTGTATTTACTAGAAAATTAGAATTCTTATCCGTGAAATTCTTATCTATGAGTTCTTATTCAGAATTCTTATCTGAAAACTAGAAAATCTTATCTGTGAAAACATGGTTGTAGTTGTGAAGAAAGTGTGCAATATTTCATTTGTTATTCACATTGTATTTGCATATCGTACATTAGAGTTCAAAATATTTTTCAGATTTAATGTATATATATATATATACTCATAAATAATATTCCATAATAATGAATAAGAATAACTTTAAAGAACATAAAAATCAGTTGATAACACTTCGGTTTGGTTTCATTATTTATATGATGAAAAGAATAGGGTGGCACGATGTAAAAAATGTTCGAGAGTTATTAAAGTGAATGGGTGAAGTACAAGGACTCCAGACACATTTAAAAACGAAACATGATACTAATTTGTTAAAGAGGAAAAAATACAATTGCGGTGAAGATACAAACTCAAGCACAGTTTCTAAGCCCAAGCCCTCAAGAATTTTAGATTATTTAAAAAAAAAAAATAAAGATAATTTGGATGAAATTATAAGTAAAATGACAGCATTAGATGGTTTGCCATTTCGAGTGTTTTGCAATTTCTTTCTTTTTCTAAAATTTCTACTACCGGTAATAAAACTGGTATCCCGGTATTAAGATCTAAAAAATACCGAATACCAGTATTGAACTTTTGGTCCGATATTGCAATCCCTAATCTATAAACAAATATATGTGAGTGGGGCGGGTGTATAAATTTTATTTCTTATTTATTTCATTCTCTATTCATTTAAAATATATTAAGAATTTTTGCACAATCTTCCAAACTGTTCAACAAATTGTTTCATAATTTTATTTTATTTTATTGTTTTCTTATATTTCACAAATCAAATAAATAATTTTTTTTCCCCTCTTTCTATATATACATTCTAAATTTTTTAATTTCTATTAAACATTTTGTCAGTTTTTAATTTGCATATTTGGCGAGAATGGGTTCCATTAAATATTTTAATAATGATTAGTGGTCATGTGTAATATGGTCAATTGACCATATTTGGAGCCCACTGAAACAAGGAATGAATTTGTAACTGAATTAAAAAATATTACGAAAATTGTTTTTCAGATTAAACAATACATCATTTCTATCAATCTATGGTTTGATATTATAGATCTTACTGGGCTTCCATTAGATATGTTACGAAAGCTTTATATATTAAAAAATAATGGACAACTTCAGTTGGAAAAATTAAGTCCTCCTTAATAAAAGTAATCGCTATTGTACGTATAAATTAAGAAAAGCTGATAGATATATTCTTAAGCCTTTTAATGATGATGTGAATATTATGAAGTGATACTGTTGAATATAATGAAGCAGGCTCTTAACCCCCTATTTAAAATTTGTGCGCGTGTTCAAACTTTTGAACAATTTCCCCTTAGGTTCACTTATTGTGGAGAACATGGAAGGGTCGGATGTGCTATGGTGTGTATTCTTGATGATATGGAAAAACATCATGAGATGAAAAGACTTAGTGATCAAGTCTACATGGCGGAGCTGAAGGCCATTGAAACTGCTATCAACTATGCGAATTCCCACCATATCCCACCATATCTTGCGCCAAGATTATTAATGACTCTAGATCAGTCCTGCAAGCCTTGTGCAATCCAAACAATAGCTTTCCTCACATCTTGCATCTGAAATTTCTTTTAAAGAACTCTTTTCTTCTTTTGACTTAATTTGGACCAAAGGCACACATAGGAACTGTAGGAAATGAACTGGCAGATTTTTATGCCAAGCAAGCGTCCACTAAGAATGAAATTGACCTTCCTATCAGTCTTTCCCTTAATTATGTCAAATCAGTTGTGTTCAAGGCCATTACATCTGATTGGCAGCAACAATGGTCAATCTCAGAGAAAGGAAGGCCAGTTCATGAGTTGTGCCCTAACATCAGCATACACAGACTTCATGGAAACTATTTTCTTAATCAAGTAATTACTGGACATGGAGCTATTGCCAATTACCAACACAAATTCTTCAGCTCCAGTACAGTATGCAGCTGTGGCACAGAGATAGAGGACAGAGAACACTTGATCTACAGATGTGAGAACTGGACGGCCACCAGGGGGAAATACTTTCCCAAAAACTTTTTAAACAGAACTCTGATACAACTTCTTTCCCACAAACAAGCCAGCATTGGCATTGAACTAATCCTGAAAAGGAAACTTGAACTCATTCTAGAGACTTTGAACTCTTAATTCTTTTCAGGTACTGCATTCTTCCATCTTTTGACTAACTGTTTTTATTTGTATTGTATCTCAACAGCATATTGTTTTCATCTACCATTTTCGTTCTTTGTATTTTCTTATCATTCTCATAGTTTCTTTTTTGTTCTTCTAACTGTGAATGAAATATACATTTTCTGTAAATATTTTTGGTTTTCTTAATCAATTGCTTTCGGTAGGTCCTGCTTTGGTAGTATAGCACTGGGCCGCTTGCTGAGACTTGTGCCCGGGGTTCGGTCCGGGTTTCTTTGGTGTTGATGTCCGGGATTGCTGTTGCGGCGCCGTTCATCTTTTATCGTATGCCCCCCTGGGGGGCGGGTCGAGTAAATTCTTGATTATTGTGGAGAACAGACAGGTAGCCAGTGTAGTTAATGCTCCGTGGTTTGTTAGACGGAAACAAATCCATAAAGATCTTCATCTTAATCCGATAATGGATTACATATTCAAAACTTCAAAAAAATTTCATGACAAATGTCCTCAGATTCGCAATGAAGCTATTCGCACAATTCCTGCATACGATCCTGCTGTCAGTAGCTCTAGAAAAAGACCTAGAGCTATCTATGATGTCGCGTTTCAATCCTTCCCACGTCTAAAAAGAATTTGTGGGACTCAAAATGATCAAAATAGCTAAATTGCAAATCTGATATATCTATTTGATTCCTTAAATTTTCATTTATTGCTACGATGCGCAAAACTAACACAAATACTGACTATCATAATTTTTTTTCCCCTAAATGATATCTAAAATTCTTAAGAAATTAATGTTTTCATTACCAATGTATTTATTTTAAATTCTTAATTTAATTTATTTTATTTTTCATTAATTTACTGATCGTCGCGTGAAAACGTGTTACGGACTCCTAATTGTACCTGAGTAACTTAACTTACTTCTTTCTTTTTATTATTTAACTTAATAATAGAATACATTTTCATTCCTTTTTTATATAAATTCACGATGTAATTTCAATAATGTAAATTTAACTATATTAATGATTATCTGGTGGTTTTCGGGGTATATTTACCCCATAGGTCATAGGTCAATTATCGTTTTTTGTTAAATATTTAGTACTTCTATGAATCAATGTTTTTCTTATCAGTATCAATTTTATTATCGCGCTTGGATGTGTTGATTTTGTCATTGTTTTTTCTGGTTTAATTTTATTAAATATTCATTGAAATATTCAAGTTCATATAAACCATGTAATTGATCACCTGGCGAAAGACAAGAATTTCTACTATCTATATTTCTACTATCAATAAATAAAATTATTTTTGATGTTTCGCCATTTCTTAATATTAATGTATATTATGTTATTCATTATTACATATTAAGTTTCATTTATGAAGGGCATTTTACTGTTTCTTTACGTTTTTGCTGCAGTATTTATCTGTGTGTAATTGTATAGTTTTTGGTTAATAAATATATGTATATTAATACAAAAATGCGCAATTTCCTTCTGAGGAAATACGTGGGAAAAAGGAAAGTAATGCGATAAAACGCCAATTCTAGGACGAAAAAAACATGAAATGTTAACCCCAAAATTTTGTTTCTTCCGAAAGGAAAAGCACTCTCTATTTTATTACTATTTTATGATTTCTATTTTTCTTATAATCTATTAAAATTGTTTCATTTTTAGACATTATCTTATCACAGCCAAATACATATTTTTGATATCATAAATAATATTGTCTATAGCATTGCAGAACCCGGATAGCTCAGTCGGTAGAGCGTTAGGCTTTTGACCTAACGGTCCAGGGTTCGAGTCCCTGTTCGGGCGGTTTTTTTTTTTTTTCAATTTCATGCGTAATTAACGCAAAACTGAAATATAAATTACAAAACAAATGGCACAGAAAATCAACAGCAAAAGAATTATAAAATTAATTTATTTTATATTTATTTAGAAGATTTTTTTTTTTTAAATATAAAATAAATATAATCTTTACTTAGACAGATTTTGGTAACTTTTTTTCCAATTAATGACGACGTTTATAATAACATCTTTCTAACGATTCTATCTTCTTTATTATTTTTAACTTGATAATTTAATTTCTACAGAATCGGCATAAAAAACATATTAATATAATACGAATGTATTAGTTATTTTATTGATTTTGATATCGTAATAATAATGACTTATAATAGACTATGATCCGTAATAATGGATCATAAGTCTTTAGAGATAAAAAATATTGCTTTATCTTGATTAGGAAATTAAGGAAATTAAAGAAATAAATTTTATTTGTTTTATTATCTAATTAATTTCAAAATTAATTACATTTAGTTAATACTTTCATAAGGTCACCCTGAACGATTATTTTTATATTTGAAAAAAAAAAAAAAAAAAAAATTAGTATTAACTTTAAAAAAAAACTCAAATCTTAACCTTTTCTTAACCAACTTTAAAAAAAACTAAAAAACCCGGAACCAGTTGATATAAAACACTCCTTCTGTCCCGTATTAATAGTAGCAAATAAATATTTAAACGAGAATTGTTAACGAATGCAGCTGTAAGTTATGTTGTAACCCAGGGATGGGCAAACTATGACCCGCGGAAGATTCTATCCGGCCCGCGGATAGAATTTTAATTTGCCGCTCCGAGGCAAATTAAAAGAAATATATATTATATATCCATCTCCTTTTCGACTTTGATTAAATATTTTTTTTTCTTTCGCTATGTTTGCTTCATCTTATATATATGAACAAGTGACTATGAACTATGAACCTTAGAAAGAATTATTTCAGAAGTAGACTGACAGATGAGCATTTAGCCTCGTTCCTTAGAATCAGTACATCTCACTTCGAACCTCAATGTTGTTGTTGTTGTTGTTATCGTGTCCCTCATGGAAGGAGGGAAGATGGGTGCAGCTTCTGTTCTGATGGAGCACCCGTAGGTAGAAGAATGACTTCTGCTCCGTGACGCTCTTAGAGTCATATTAGACCGGGACCTACGGCTTAAAGTGTATTCCGAACCACTACAAACCTCCATGGCACCGCCGGGACTCGAACCCGAAACCTGTGGCACCGCTAGACACTCGGCCATTCAGGCCCTCGAACCTCAATATAAGGAACTTTTAAAAATGAAATCGTAATTTCATTCATCTCATCAACGTATTTAAATTGTAATGCTCGTATATTGTTTTTAAAATGTTAAAAAAATGTATCTTGGTCCGCCAAACTTTTTTTTTTTTTTTTTTTTCGATTTTTTGGCCCGAGAAATCAATCAATTTCATCTTATGATCGAAATCAATTGTTTTATTTCAGTTGAATATCGACCCATTGTAAAAGTAAGATGATGAGGTTAAAGGAACGTAAATTCTTTAATTCATTGCGGTTTTTAATTAATCTAAAAAAAACAGGAAGGTTTATCCTAGATGTAAAACACATAATTAATCGGTCCAGGGTTCGAGTCCCTGTTCAGGCAAATTTTTTACGTTGTGAGGAAGTTATAGGAATTTAAGGGTGGCCCTTTTTAATTAATATTGCTTTTATATGTTTGGTAAAATCGCTTCTCTTTCATTTTAACAACTAGAAAAGTTAATAAGTACTAATTATTATAAAAACACACCAAAGTGTCTCTTTATTATAAAACCATGCCAAACAATACATTGTCTCTTTATGTTATAATTAATTATTTGAGTTGAAATGCTTGTTTACAATGAAATTATTAGTGAATAAAAAGAAATATTTTCTTTAAAAATTTTCATAGGTTGATAAAATTGTTTTAGAATCTTTAAAAAGTTGAACAAGCATTTGCTTAAAAATTGTCTTTATATATAATTTTTTTATCCAAAAGAAATTTATTTTAGGTAAAAAACTTATTATTTGTTATTGTGGTAAATTGTGTCAACACGTCGTATCGTGCCCGGATGGCTCAGTCGGTAGAGCGTTAGGCTTTTAACCTAACGGTCCAGGGTTCGAGTCACTGTTCGGGCGGAATTTTTTTTTAAGTTGTTACGAGGTTATAATAACTCAAAATTATTTCATTCGTTGCCATTTTTAATCAATCTAAAATGTAATCAGAATATTTTTCCTAAGATATGAAACACATAATTAATTAAATGGATGACGTGAGGAGAAAAGGACTTTTCTGAATTTTTATGTTCAGAAATCTTTCTTAATTTTGTTTATTCTCTTCTCGATTTTTTTTCCTCATTTTATACATTTATTTTTATACATTATTGTTTTACTCACATTTATGCTTGTGATAGTTGTAACAATAACCATTGTAACCAGGAAATGAGATTTCGTACTAAATTTAAAAAAAAAAAAAAAAGTTAAATAGAAAATAAATAAAATTAAAAAATACTAATAAATCAATAAATAAAAAATTAAAATTAAAATTAAAAAATAAATAAATTAAATAAATAAATTAAATAAAATAAACATAATAAATCAATAAATATAAAAATAAAATAAAAATTTAAAATTAATAAATAAATTAAGTTTTAAATGAATTAATCGGAAACATTTTTTTCCACAGAAATTTTTTTCCCTCTGTAGTTTTTTTCTGAAAAGTACAATTAATAAAGTATTCATTTGTATCACTTTTTATAGTGTTACGATTATAAGAGCTGTTAACAAGATAATAATTTCTTATATCTATTTATCTTCAGAAAACACATAAATGAGGAGAAAGAAGAAAGAATTTCAGATATTTTTCGGAATCATTTCTTATGTATGCTATTTGCTTTTATCAAGAAACGAATCGATTTTTCCACTCAAACAATAATGTTACGGTATGCATAAATTTCGGTGAACTTTTATGCGTGAGAGAAAAATCATGTAGCTATGAATCACCCTGCCTTTATTGGTTCCCACGAAACGGGCGATAGAATATTTAGAATTATAACATACAGAAGCAATTCAGGCTATTAGTTCCACCAAGCCACCTTCATCAGAGGAAATCTCCCAGTGTCAAAATCATTTGCGGGAACTGACTTTAAAAATGAAGCGGGTGGTACTTCAGTGGATACCTGGCCACTGTGGCATTTTTGGGAACGAACAAGCAGATTGTCTAGCAAAAAGAGGCACAAAACTACTTCAAACGAGATCCTCGTCACTGTCCCTCCATTCTATAAAACTTTATATCAAGCAAATAATGACTAAGAACCACAAGCTACAAATTCATGATGAGATCAAGTCAAAGCGTTGGAGAGCTGAAGATCTTTTAGCAATACCCAGCAATCCGCGACGGCATGCTGTCGCGCAGTTCCGATTTCTGACTGGCCATGACTGTCTAGCAGAACATCTCCATCGCATTAAAATATTTTCGAATCCTGGCTGCCCCCTATGGGGTTCAACAGACCCAATGAACAGAGACCACCTCCAACGATATGCGGTACTTGACGGCGGCTCGGAGCCAGCGCTTTACTGAGGAGCGAGAGAACTCTTAAGGCAATGACTTCGGTCATCTTTGCATTTTCTGGACGTTTATTCTTTTCCCTTGTTATTTTTGTTATTATTACTATTTTTATTCTTCTTGTACTTGCCTTGCCATTGGAAAAAAAAAAAATAACATACAGAAAAGAAAAGTTGGATGACCGCATAGCGATAAACTCATTATTTGAGTGGCGTCGTAATTTGCTTTATGTTAAAGATAACGAAATAAGACAGTGCGATAAGGCTTTTAGGCAGATACAGCGGGAAAACATTATGCGTGATATTACCTATAATTACATTATAGGCACATTATTTATTTGGGGATATTACAGCAGGAAAAAAAAAGACAGTGCCTTGAATAAGCTACGTTTAATTATTGGCACACGTATAAAATTAAACTTAAAACACAAAACTATACTATAGCAATATATTCCATTACAATACAAACCTAACCAACTTCGACACTTCCAACAAAATACAAATTTTCAAATAAGCATGGCATCATATCATATTATATTAATGTAAACGCTGCTGCTGTATAGATTCTAATTGTAATGATATTATAGACACAGATCTAAACTATAACACATAGCATGCAAATATCCGAATATTCAAATAGATGAGGATTACGTCTATGGAAACAATAAAAGTTTCTACTATAAAGCATCACATTCCAAAAATGCAAATTTCAGTACAATTTTTATATTATTAGAAAGTGACATTGACACTCTATAATTTTTTAAAAAAAAAAAAAAAAAAAAAAGCAGTTGGTAGCGCATAAAAATTTTAAATCATCCTCTTTGATATTTCTTCAACATTAAAATTTAGTAAATAGCATGTCATATTACCGAAAATAATATAAATAATAATAATAATAATAATAAATAATAATAATAGTAAGTCAGTCCAGAATTAAAAAGACTTTTTTGCTTAAGTTAATTTTAAAAAAAATATATATATAAATATATATAAATTTTGCAATTTGAAGTCCTTCTATTAGCTCACACTCTCCCAATATCTTGTACAAATTTTCAATCGTTCATAAAATACTTTTTATTCATCCACTCAGGTTCAAATGCATTTTTTTTTAACTTGCAGTGGATGACACTGGATGTTAATACAGTTTTATCAAATATTAATTCAGTAATTAAATTTAATTAATTAATTTTAGTTTTTTTTAGATTTAAGTTGCATATAAATACCAATAGATGGAGCCAGATAAAAAAAATGAATGAAAATTATTTATAAAGCACTTTCTGCAATATAGTGAAAAAAAGTAGGAATTGACCTAAATTTTTTTTTTTTTTTTTTTTAATATCACTTGTTATTACGTCAGTAAAAGACTTCTTTATAGCAATAAAACCCTCCAACAATCAACATCGATAATTGTGGCATAATTCAAATTATTCAATTGTTCAAATTCAATATCAAACATAGCTTCTTATTTGTAATAAGGATTTAAATGTACCCCGACATTTAAAAAAAAAAATGTTTTATTTTCTGTCAATGACATGTAGATATAGGCATCATGTTTTGATAAAAAATAAAAATGATAAAAAAAAGTATTTTCAGTTTAAAAAAAAAATAACAGTCCAAGAAAAACTAAATTATAATGGGATGAGTTTCAACTGTTTTCATAATACTTTTGTTTTAGGAGAGACATGGTACCTTTTTATAATGTTACAGATCTAGTTTCTCTGAACATCATTTTACAATAAATAAAGCCCTTAGCTTAAAATATTTGAAACCTCTTGTTTTAAACAAAAACCTTTATTCATTTTCATCGTATTTGCAGCATATATGATTTATTAAGGATGTCAAAAACCTTCGCTTTGCAACTATACTGAAACTACGCAAAGTTAGCATGCGAGGATTTCAATATAATTTTTGTACTCTAGAATTGCACAATATTGTCTAAAATTCTTGTAATCGATCCCCCTTCTTTTACACCGCAGTTTATAAGAAGACATCTCCTTAAGGTCAGGCCTTAAGGTTTATCCCCTTTGTCCGAAACGCAGCATGACTCCAGCCTTTCCTGCCCATAAGAACCAGTTGCCAGAAGAACCAGTTGTGCACAAGTCCAGTAGCAGTTTAGTTTAATTTCTGTATTTAGTATTAATTATTAATTTTAAAGCTTAAGAACTGGAGGTACGTGCCGTCGGCCCGTGGTACTCCATCAACATACACTTCCTTTGTCCATTAGCGGTTTTTCATTGTTTGATAACACACGGGTTGGTGGACCTGGTCTCTAGATGTTGCTATCAACCAAGTGGGATAAAAAATAATAACAAAAGGAGGAGATAATTTGTATCAAACAGCAATTCATCTTCTATTGATTCAGAACTTCGTAGAAACCTTTTCAATCTTCGGAAACTACCACCGATCTTTGGAATTACTACTTAAAAGTTCAACAAACATTTAAAGTACTTTTCGTACCTTAGATATTTTCAAATAACGAACTTGTCCCCAGCTAACAAGTATTGGAAACTTATTTGCTTTTGAGATTTTTCTCTTCCTCCCATCTCATTATTCATACTTCTTTGAACTTCTTCTACTTCATTTTAAAGCGTCTCACTCGTGAGAATGGAAATACTCATCTTTAAAGGACCTCCTGTCGTCCCATGGAACACCTTGGTCAGATATTTTCAAATAATGAACTCATCCGCAGTTAACAAGTGTTGAAAACTTATCCTCCTTTGACATTTTTCTATCCCCGCCCCTATCCATCTCATTATTCATACTTCTTTGAACCTTTCCTCTTCCATTTTAAAGCGTTTAACTTATATGAATGGAAATACTTACAAGCACAGATAAGTGCGTATTAGGGATTGCAATATCGGACCAAAAGTTCAATGCCGGTATTCGGTATTTTTTAGATCTTAATATCGGGATACCGGTTTTAATACCGGTAGTAGAAATTTTAGAAAAAGAAAGAAAACACAGGTGTTTTTTTTGTTTTATTTACAAGTTTTATTAGAGCATGTAAATATCACAAAAAAATTTGTAACTTATAAATTATAACAGTATATAAAGAATCACAAAATAGTAAAGGAACATCTTATTTATTTAAATCACAAAAAAGTGTAAATATTCAGTCTGTGGTACTATTACAAATTTTTGAAAAATGATCATAGAAACATAATGCATCAATTGTACTGTCATTAAGCCTGGAATGTAATTTTATGCAAAATTTACCAGCTGTCGAAAGCGCTCTTTCAGCATCTACACTAGTGGGTGGTACTGTTAGCAATGCGCGATATACTTTTTTCCAAGTATTTACCTCTAAATGCCTCATCTTCAAATAAATCTATTTCTCGTCGGATTGTTTTGGATATAGCCAATTTCTGTATTGTATTTTGGTTTGTTGAAATTTTTTTAGTTATCGCCAATTCTAATTTTTGTTCAAGAGACAATTAATTTTCACTATCAACATTAGTGTCATTATAACCTTCGATAAATGTACCGAATTCTTCTGAATGTGGATAGGTTCTGAATTCTGAATAAGAATTTACAGATAAGAATAAGAATTTCACAAAAAAGAATTCACAGATAAGAATTCTAAATTTCTAGTAAATACCGAAAAACCGGCATTTAAACTTGTGAATACCGGTATTACAAAACTGTACAAATGGCTCAAGATACCGGTATTCGGTATACCGGTATTGCAATCCCTAGTACGTACATTATGGAGTGATAGGACCTCCTGCCGTTCCTGCCTGTGAGATTATCCGGTTCTAAAGAATTGGTATAATTCTTCAAATCCCACGTGAAAGTGAAATCAATTTGCGAGTAGCTATTCACAGTTTGCACGACATAGATTTTCAGCCTTTCAATTTTGTGTATTCGACTAATCTTTTTACGGCATTGTTGCATTCGGGTTAAAGTGCATGCTACGAATTGCCATCTGTAGAACATAGTTTACAGAATATGTAGACTCAGATCATTAGTTGGAGGCCTGTAGAATCAGATCGCACTGTAGATTAGTAGTTAGAGGCCTGATGGCTTGTCAGCCATTTTATTCTTATGTTAACAAATATTTTTTACTTTTTAGTTTGATTAACTGTAGAAGCGTGTTTTTTAGTTTCTTTAAACTATAATTTATTATATTAAACAATTTGGATCAAATGATTTTCACAGAATGGGGATAAAAGAAAAAAGGCAACAACATTTCACTAAACAGACGCAATGAACTATCATTGAAAAGTCATGAGCAAATAATGATCAGAATTAAAAAATGAAGAAAAGTGATCATAGTACCATTTAAGGAAAAAAAAAAAAAAGTAATATATATATATATAGAAAAAAAAAAAATTTAAAGACAATTCCTACTTTTTTTTTCACTATATTCCGAAAAGTACAAATAAAGTTGAAATTTTGCTCTTACATCTGGCGCCATCTATTATTAGATACATGCAACTTAAATCTAAAAAAAACTAAAATTAATTAATTAGATTTAATTAATGAGTTAATATTTGAAAAAACTGTATTCACATCCAGTATCATCCACTACAAGTTTAAAAAAATGTGTTTGAACTAAAGTGGATGAATAAAAAGTATTTTATTGACGATTGAAAATTTGAACAAGATATATATAGGGAGAGTGTGAACTAATAGAAGGAATTGAATAATAAATAAATAAACAGCTTATAATTAGAAAAGCTAACTTTTAACGTGAAAAAAAAATAGGTAAAACAAAAGTTATTTTACAAATTTTTTTACAATAACCAAAGAGGCGTGACTGTCACTTTAAGAACTATTGCTTTAAAGTATGTCAGCAATTCATTTTAGAACAACCCCATGCCTAGGAAGTTGTACAAATTTTATGTGGTTAAAAAAATATCATTTCTCAATTCCACAATACTAATTTTTTTTTTTTTTTTTTTCCTACAATTTTTAGCTAGTACTATCCTTTATTTGCAGAAATTACCAATCTGATGAAAGTAATCAATTTTTTTTTAACATTAATATCGTATTTTATAATTTTCATTTTTACTATCAATTAAAGAACGAGGTTAAATTAAAGAAAGCTTTCACATCATTACATGTGTTGTTCTACCAACTGTTCAGCTGAAAGGTAAACAGGCCTTATGACCGAAAAGCATCAAAACCGAAAAGATCCTCTAAATCATGGTAATAAATCGCGCTCTAAATCAATGTAAATTTAATGTTTTAAAAAATGCGTTGTTTCTATTGTTAAAAATTTCTATTATCAATAAATAAAGTTATTTTTGATACCTCGCCATTTGTTGATAATGTATATTCTGTTAGTTATTATTATATATTAATTTGTTTAATTACCTTATTTTTTTACTACAGAATTTATCTGTGTGTAATTGTATAGTTTCAGTTAATAAATATATAGATATTCATACAAAAATGTATGGTAACTGCCTTCAGAGGAAATATGTGGGGAAAAGGAACAAAAGGCGATAAAACGCCAATTCTAGGATGAAAAGGGCGGGAGATGTTAACCTCAACATTTTCTTCCGAATGGAAAAGCACTCTCTATTTTATGACTATTTTATGGTCTCGCTTTTTCCAATAATACATTAAAATCGCTTAATTTTTTATCACAGGTGAATAGATATTGTTGATGTAAATAATTTGTATGTACACTGCTGAGCCCGGATAGCTCAGTCGGTAGAGCGTTAGGCTTTTAACCTAACGGTCCAGGGTTCGAGTCCCTGTTCGGGCGTTTTTTTTTTTTTTTTACCTTGTGACGAGGTTACATAGAAACTTAAAATTTTTTAATTCCTTGCCATTTTTAATCAATGTAAGAAGAAATTGGAAGTGATTACCTAGATATAAAACATATAATTAATGAAATGGATGACTTCAGGAGAAAAGAAAAGGTTTTTTTCTTAATTTTTTTCCAAAAGTCTTTTGAATTTTGAGGGTTTTTTCAATTCGTAATTTTTTTTCCTCATTTTATACATTTATTCTTATAAATTATTGTTTTACACATATTTATGTTTATTATATCCGTGACATTCACTAGGTAATGTAATTTCGTATTAAATTTTTTGTTTTAATTTAAAAAAAAAAATTTTGCATGAATTTTTAATGCAGAATTTATTATTTTTAATTTTTATTATGATCATTTTTATTGAAATATAGAAAAATATAATTTTCTGCCGTGTTTTTTTTTTTTTTTTTTTTTTTATCCTGCATACAAAAAAATATTAGGTTGTAAATAAAATAATGAAAAAAAAAAAAAAATGTATTTCACAGAAAAAATTTTTTATATAATTTTTTCTTATATATAATAATTCTATTTATCTCGCTATTTAAAATAAATAATTATTATATAATTGTTATTATTATGATTAAAATAAATAAACATTATTAATTTTAAAAATATAATATTATATTTATCGCTAATAAGTATTAATAATTAACATCGCTAATTATCAATCATATCAATCAATTAAAATTGTTCGATAATTCAAATTCAATATGAAACTAGTTTCCTAATAAGAATTTAAGTGTACTCCTATATTAAGAAAAAGTTTAATTTCTGGTCTATGATATACAGGTATACGCATCATTTTTTGGTAAAAAAAAAATTCTTTTTAGTTTTAAAAAAGGTACAGTTACAGAAAAAAAATTTCTTTTTAGTTTAAAAAAAGTTGCAGTTACAGAAAAAAAAAAAAAAAATTTTTAGTTTAAAAGAAGTTTTAGTCAAAGGAAAAAAAAAAAAATTCTAACGGAATGAGTTTCAAATATTTTCATAACACTTTTGTTTTAGAAAGGTTATGATATGTTCCTATGATGTTACCGATCTAATTCAATTCAACATTATTTACCAATAAGTGTAGTCATTTTCTTAAAATATTTAAAACACTTGTCTTAAACTAAAACCTTTATTCATTTTCCTCGTATTTGCAGCATATATGATTTGTTAAGGACATCAAAAACTTCACATTGCAGCAATACTGGAACTACACAAAATTAGCAAGCGAAGATTTTAATGTAGTTTTTGTCCTCTGGAATTGCACAATATTTCTGGCCGAAATTCTTGCAATCGACCCCCTTCCTTTACACCGCAATTTAAAAGGAGAAAACATCTCCTTGAGGTCAGGCCTTAAGGTTTATCCCGAAATGCCCGAAATGCAGCTTGACTCCAGCCTTTCCTGCCCATAACTTGCCTTGCATTGGTTGCCAGAAGAGCCAGTTGTGCTCAAGTCCAGTAGCGGTTTTTCATTGTTTGAGAACACATGAATTTATGGACCTGGTCTGGATGTTGCTGTCAGCCAAGTGCAAACATCAACAACAAAAGGAGGAGATGACTCGTATCAAACAGCAATCCAACTTCTATTGACTCACAACTTCGAAGAGATCTTTTCAATCTTTGGAATATATCACCACCCATCTTTGGAATTACCACTTAAGAGTCCAACAAGAATTTAAAATACTTGTCGTCGAAAAAATCTTGGTCAGATACATACAAATAATGAACTTATCCGCAGTTAACAAGTATTGGAAACTTATCCACTATTATTCTACTATCCCCCCCATCTCATTATTCATATTTCTTTGAAGTTTTTCTCATTCATTTTAAAGTCCCTCACTTGTGTGAATGGAAATATGCATCTTGAAAAAACTTCCTGTCGTGCCGGTTCCGGTTTTCCGGTTCTAAAGAGTTGACATAATTCTTCAAAAGTCGCTTAAGTAAAATCAATTTGCGAGTGATTATTCACAGTTTGCAAGAAACAGATTTTCTGCACCTGTAAGCAGATTTCGTTCTCAATTTTCAATTCGATTACACAATATTTCTCGCCGAAATTCTTGCAACTGACCCCTCTTCCGTTTCAAAGGAGATCACTCACATCGAACGACAATTCATCTTCTATTGACTCAGGACTTCGAAGAGATCTTTTCAATCTCTGGAAACTACCGCCCATCTTTGAAAGTTCTACTACTTAAAAGTTCATTAAACATTTAAAATGCTTGCCGCCGAAAATAACTCAGATATTTTCAAATAATGAACTTATCCCCAGCTAACAAGTATTGAAAGCTTATTCCCCTTTGACAATTTTCCTTTACCCCCATCACATTATTCATACTTCTTTGAGCTTTTCCGCTTTCATTTTAAAGCCCCTCACTTGTGTAAATGGAAATACTTATCTTGAAAGGACCTCCTGTCGTCCCTGCTTGTGATATTTTCCCGATTCTAAAGAGTTGCTATAATTCTTCAAAACCCACGTGAAAGTAAAATCAATTTGCTAGTGGTTGCTCACAGTTTGCAAGAGATAGATTTCCTGCACCTGTAAACAGGTTACCTTTTCAATTTTGTGTACTCAACTAATCTTTTTTCGGCATTGTTGTTTCAGTATTTGTTTTTATACATAGTTTTAGTACGTTCAGTATACATAGATGTCTTGAGTGAATGGGTAAACGTATCTTGATAGGACCTGTTGTTCCTGCCCATGGTATTGTCCGGTTCTAAAGAGTTGGTATAATTCTACAAAACCCACGTAAAAGTAAAATCAATTTGCAAGTGGCTATTGACAGTTGTTTACACTAGATACACTTTCTGTATATATAAACAGGTTACCTTTTCAATTTTGTGTACTCAACTAATCTTTTTTCGGCAATGGGCATTCGGTTGTCAGTACATGTTAAGAATTACATTCTATAGAATATAGTTTACAGAATATGTGTAGACTCAGATCAAAAGTTAGACTCAGATCACAGTGTAGATCAGTAGTTAGAGGCCTGATAGCCGAGTGTTTAGCGCTCTGGCACTCAGTGCTACAGATTTCGGTTTCACATCTCGGAGGTGCCATGGATGTTTATAATGGTCCGTAAGCGATTTTAAGCAGGAGGTACTGGTCTAATATGACTTTAGATCGTAGGGTTGACAACTCCACCCCGTAAAAGAAAGCCTCTCC
This sequence comes from Caerostris darwini, assembly GCA_021605075.1. Lineage (NCBI taxonomy): Eukaryota > Metazoa > Arthropoda > Arachnida > Araneae > Araneidae > Caerostris > Caerostris darwini. Next base: position 235,581 of record BPLQ01006519.1, read on the forward strand.
TGCCTGTCAATAAGCAGACGGTCTTGGCCCACCAAGAGGCTTTTGCTTCAAAGAAGAATATCAGTTGTTCTTCAACTTTGTTTAGTTCCGAGGCCCTTTTAGATTAAACAATTTGGATCAAATGATCTTCACACAAGGGGGAAAGGAAGAAAAATGACAACAACATTTATTGAGTCTGTATTTTATTAAACAAATGCAATAAACTATCATTGAAAAATTAGGAGTAAATAATGATAGGAACTAAAAATTAAATAAAAATGATTATTGAAAAAGCTACCTCATATTACCATGATATATACTTTTTATATTTAAGAAAAACCCTGGTAGTTAAGATTACATTTAAAGCTTATGAAGCATTTTTAAATGCCCAGTATCACAGGTATTTCCATTGTTTTGATAATCCATTGTATATAACTGTATTCATAGCAGTTCATATTCATGCATTAGTTGATTTCATAAAAAATGTATAAAGGCGGACAATTTCCGCGATACAGTAACATTCCTGATTATCCTAAACCGGTACCGATTCGTAGTCTAGTATTAATGAGGTTCAGTCAGCATGCAAAAGAAATCATTAATATTTGTAGTGCTTACATGGGTCAAAGTTAATAAAAAAAATAATAAAAAACATTAATTAGGGCACAGTTGTAACAGTCGGACTTTGTAAAACTTTGATATTTATGAAAAAAAAATCTCAATTTGTTTAGCTAATCAGTAAATTATCCATCTCTTATCAAACCTTTCAACATTAACCAAACTTTTCAACATTAATCAATGTATGCATCGCAAATAATAATATTCACCATTAATCAAATTATTCATCATTAATAATGCTCTTTTTTTTAAGACTAAGCTCTTGCACTGATAATCGCCTGCGCTGACTTCGCTTAAGGTTTAAAGCAGGTGACAGAAAAATAAAACAATTAGTGACAGGAAATTAAAACAGCTTTTTTCATTTTCAATACATATTTCTGACTCTAATATGTATGAAAAATATGAATTCCTCATATATACGACAGTATATGAATTTTATTGTTGATTTACTAACATTACTTTTATTACATTTTCAATACATATTTCTGACTCTAATATGTATGAAAAATATGAATTCCTCATATATACGACAGTATATGAATTTTATTGTTGATTTACTAACATTACTTTTATTCGTAAGAATGTTTACTTAATTACGTTTATTGGTAAGAACGTTTACTTACATTATGTTTATTGGTAAGAACGTTTACTTACATTACGTTTGTTACATTTGTTTATTGGTAACGTTTACTTACATTACGTTTCTTAAGAACGTTTACTTACATTACGTTTCTTAAGAACGTTTACTTACATTACGTTTCTTAAGAACGTTTACTTACATTATTTTTATTGGTAAGAATGTTTACTTAATTACGTTTATTGGTAAGAACGTTTACTTACATTACGTTTGTTGGTAATAACGTTTATTTACATTACGTTTATTGGTAAGATCGTTTACTTACATTACGTTTGTTGATAAGAATGTTTATTTACATTACTTACATTATTTTTATTGGTAAGAATGTTTACTTACATTAGGTTTTTTGGTAAGAACGTTTAATTACATTACTTACATTTACTTACGTTACGTTTATTGGTAAGAACGTTTACTTACATTACTTACATTTACTTACAATACGTTATTGGTAAGAACGTTACTTAGATTATGTTTATTGATAAGAACGTTTACTTACATTACATTTATTGTAAGAATAGAATTGCTATGCACTTTAAAGGAGAGGAAGCTAAATTTTGTTATCTATATACATACATATTCTACACAAAATTTTCACTAAATCACAATTATCGCTAAAATAACATTCCTATGGGTGCTTTATTGTCCTTTCAAAAATATTCAGTTTAGATTATCTATCTGCTCTAGCAAATCCATATTTAGTACTAATACTAAATATCAAAATGGCAAGGAAGATTTAGTAATAGGAAAAAACATAGAGGTAATTTATCTAACAATACAATATTGGTAAAATTAAAAGGTTTGCTAAATTTTCATATTTGGGCAATTCAGAAAAGCCATGTTTTAAATCAAATTCATAATCACGATTCAAGTCATTAGTTTTCCCCTTACTGTGATATATATATATATATATTTATTTATTTATTTATTTATTTTTTTTTTTTTTTTTTTTTGCGGTATAATTCACTATTTGTGACCTTTTTTTTTTTTTTTTATCTTGGGGCATACTTTTTCTCCGAAAATAGAAACTAATTGTCGTTTACTTTAAAGTTAAACTTCATTTGTTAGCTTTCATTTTTTTCCCTCCGAATGACGAAAACCTCATACCAGAACATTATGTTGACTTAATAATAATAATAATAATAATAATAATAAAGCAATATCGACAAATTCAGAAATTATAAAAAATATTCCAAAATTAATTACTTTTTCAAAAGCCTAACAGTATTATTTACCTTATATAGTACAGTTAAGCTTTTTTTTTTTAACTTGAACGGATAGCTCAGTCGGTAGAGCGTTAGGCTTTTAACCTAACGGTCCCTGTTCGGGTGGTAACGTTTTTTTTTTTTCAAATCTTTATACAGAACATGTAGGAATTTTATATAGGACATGTATAGAAATTAACTAAATTCTTGTTCTTGTCTTTGTATAAATTCTTGTTGTATATAAATTAATATTATATTCTTGTTGTATATAAATTAATATTATATTCTTGTTATATTAGACCTTATTATTACCCTTATTGTCTATGGTTCTGAAACTTGGATTAGATCTGATGAGGTCCGTTTGGATATATTTGAGCGGAAGATTTGAAGGGCTATTCTTGGAGGTGTTAGGGTAAATGATTGTTGGAGAAGACGGCATAATGCAGAAATTTATAAATGCTATAAAGACCCAAATATTATAAAATTTATTAAGATCAATAGATTAAACTGAGCTGTTCATATATTTAGAATGAATGATTTAAACCCCTTAAAAAAGCTCGTTTTGGCAAAGCCACAGTGACAAAGAAGAAGAGGACGACCCAAGTTGCAATGGATAGACGCAGTTGCAAAATATTTTGCTGTACTAAAGGTTAGGAATTGGAGGACCATTGTCACCCAGAGGAATGCATGGAAATCTCTACAAAGGAAATCTTTGGCCCACTCTGGGCGGTCGTGCTATTGATGATGATGATATAGAAAATATATCACATAGAAATTTAAATTCCTTTAATATATCGCTGTTTTTTAATTTATCTATTTTTGAAATATCTGAGAAATTAATTTTTTGTGTGGTTATAAATTTTCAATTTTCAAAAAAAATTTCGATTTTTACAACAACATAATGTACTACTATTAATGGCATACTGTAATATCAACTGCAGCAATGGAAAAACTGTAAGCTCCCAAAAGTATATAACATCAGACTAGAAATAATTATCTTATTTTTATGAAATACGTAAATTTATGTAATGTAAGGATATGCCATGCTATAAGGAAATCGCAACAAAAATACATTTTAATTTTGTTATATTATGTAAAATTCTATGATATTTTAGAGAAACTATCCTACAATTGAGGCTATTTGTTTTAAATTGTGGTGATACAACATGAATGCAATGTAGCATTTTCCTTATTGAATCCTAGATAAAACTGAATTTGCTACATATATGATATTCTAGTGTCGATTAACCTCAGATCAAAATTATTGGCATTAAATCAACGATATTTTTTCATTCTTTTAAAATAGCATTGTAATAATAAATAAAAGAATAAAACATAAAAATTATGAACGCATGATTTATTTTTAAACGGACAATAATAAAAAATAATTAAATTTTAGTAAATATTACGAACACATCTTAAAAATTACCAAGAATAGTATTCAAATAATGTTTAAAATGAATTTTTGTTTTATTCCCCGCATTTCTATTCAGCCTAATACAAGCAAAATATAAAATGAATCGACTGTCTATTTCTTTGGTCTTAAATCTGTTACAGTTAAAGATTATGTGGTTTTCAGATGTTTTAAAAATCTAAATTATGTTTGGTAAAAAACAAATAGAAATAGAAAAAAAAAAAAAAAATACCAAGAGTTCAGATATTTTTTTTTTAATATGGCTGAAATAAAATTTTTTTTATTATTATTAAGTTAGAAAATTTTTTTGTTTCAATTCTGACATTAATGCTGCAACACACAAACTCGTCTCATGTTGTCATCTCATGTCTCAAACTCTCAACATGTTTTGTTTTTCTTGTGGCGGCATTCGGTGACATTCGATAATGTTATATTAATACAAGTTATAGTGCATTTTTTGGATAATGCAAGGAGTTTCCCGAAGAATCGACCAAATGTTTATCGACGAATACTCATAAATTATAGCATCTCGTAAAATCTTGTACGCATACTGAAGTACGCCTTTAAATGTGTACAAAGAAAAAATTTGCAAGTACGACAAATCCGAAGTTTATGGATCTGTATCTAATCAATCAAATCTTCAATAACATAATCTAAAGCGGTTATGCCTTTGGTAATATCGTGTTTCACTTAACCTGTACTCGTGGGCCAGTGGCGCAACGGATAACGCGCCTGACTACGGATCAGGAGATTCCAGGTTCGAATCCTGGCTGGCTCGGTGTTACTTTTTTTTCTTCTTTTTTTTAATTGATCAGTGTAGATTTTTCATAAGTAAAAGTAATTAGTTAAAACATCGCAATCTTAAGTTATTTATTAAATAACAGAGACATGCAGTCGTAGTCAAGTGGTAATTTAAGGCGAGGTACGTAGCAATCCCTCGCATAGTTCGTATAATCATTTCCGTAGATTTCTTTAGTAAAAATTTTTAATATCGTATCGCTTATTATCATTTTTTTAAATTTAAAATCGTACTATAGTGAATCTCTACTCTTCAAAGCCGGATCATCGTTGTTGGACCAATCGCTGATCTAAATTTATATTATAAATATTATATATTATATTTATATTATTGATGAGTGGATTATATAATTTTTAAGTGAGTGGATATATAATTTTTTTCATAGATTTTTAACGTATTGATTATTATATTAAATACGAAATTTAAAAAAAATAATAATTTTACTTTTATTAAAATAAAGATTAAGTGGTATCTTTATTTTAATAAAAGTAAAATTATTATTTTTTTTAAATTTCGTATTTAATATAATAATCAATACGTTAAAAATCTATGAAAAAATTATATATTCTTAATGGTTTTAAATTAAAAACAAATTTGATTAAAGGAAACATTAAAATAAGATTCAAATAAATATCTTAGGTTATTTCCATAAAGTCTTCATAACTTACGATGTAATTAATAATTAAAAAACACAATATTCATTATAATATCCTCAGGTTAGCTGTAGCAAGGAACATGCACCCACAGAAAATTGTAAAATATGTTATAAAAGTTTGTTAGTATATATATATCTATCACTATCATATATATATATCGGTGCTACTATCATATATATGATGTATAATATAATAATATATAATATATTGTAAAAATGTATTGGGAGATCAAAAAAGAACGCTAGAATTTATTGAAAATATATAAAAACAGGATATGATACATGCCATCCAGGAAATTTGAGAAATACGAAAGAATTTTGTAAAAATATATATATATATATATATCTATATATATTTAAAAAAAAAAAACTTAACCCACAGAATATTATAAAATACGTTATAAAAGTTTGTTAATATATATATATAATAGCCAAACTCTTGTACATGATTGCATTAGTAGCGCTTTCGCCAATTTACTCAGAAAAAACCTATTCAACAACTCGCTTTCTCACAATAGCCACATGACGTGCGTCGTCTGAAGCTGAATTGCGCGTCTGACCCAATGCGCTTAATACTCGTGAATAATCCTCCTGCAGGCAAACAAATTTAAGAACCATTCTCAAAAACAATGACCCCGTCTCAGAAGCGTGCCAAGATCGTTAGAGGACAGGGGGCCAGAAATTCATTCCCAATTAAAAATAAATGACGCTTTCACCAATTCTCGTTAATACTCGCGTCATTAGGCTAATTCTTCCGAGCTAATGCGCAAAAGACAGGAAGCCGGCGCTGCTGGAAGAGTTAATTGTTCTTGAGGGCCTCGGAGGTGGAGTCGGTTACTTTTTAATTCATTTCGTGTTTGGGTAATCGCTTAGAGACGCTGCTTCTCTACTTACAGTTACGCACATAATTATACAGCTATGGCGCTTGTGGAGAGAGAGCGATAATGAAGAATGTGGTAATTGCGTTTTTCGAAGAGCAAATTGATTTCTTGGGCTTAATTTACCCTTTTTCCTTAACCAACAATTATACACAGACTGAAACAGAGAGTCACTAAAGATATAATTTTTCATCATTTCAGATTAGTAAAGGAGAATTTAAATGAAATTATTATTATTTTTAGGCATACAATATATTTTTCACATGAACCAACTGGTTGAAAATCTCAAGGAAATAACAAATTTGGCTTTCTATACGTGGCAATAGTTCTAATCTTTTGGCATAAGTAAGTTGGTAACATGATGGCATAAATGTTGGTAATATATGGTAAGTTGGTAGTATAATGGTGTAGATGTTGATAATATGATGGTATAAATGGTGTTAATAGGATGGTATAATGTGGTTAATAGGATGGTATAATGTGGTTAATAGGATGGTATAATCATCATAACAGGCTGGACAACCCGTTGGAGGCCTTGGCCTACTTTAAAAGATCCAGCCAGGCTGTACTCCTCTTGGCCGTGGACATCCAGTTTTGGATCTTAATAATTTTAAAATCAGAGTCTAAACAGTCGACCCATCGCTTATTCAGTCTTCCCCTTGATCCTTGTCCAAAAGGGATTACATTGGAAACTTTCAAATCAGCTCTGTCACTTTCCATTCTCATGAGATGACCGGCCCATCTCATTTTGTTCAGTTTAACAACTTTTAGAATGGCAATATTTCAAAAAAGTTTGTAAAGTCCAAAATTGCATAATAGGACTGTATATATATATATTTAATAGCAAAATCTTATTTACATCATTGCTTCAGCAACACTTTCCCCAAATTACTCAGAAAAGCCAATTCAACAGCTCGCTTTCTCACAATAACCTGCGTCTGAAGCCAAATTGCGCGTCTGACCCAACGCGCTTAATTCTCGTGAATAATTCTCCTGCAGGCAAACAAATTTAAAAGATCATTCTCAGAAACAATGACCCCGTCTCAGAAGCGTGCCAAGATCGTTAGAGGACAGGAGGCGAGAATTCATCCCCAATTAAAAATAAACGACGCTTTCGCCAATTCTCGCCCATCTGAGGCTGTGTTAATACTCGTGTCATTAGGGTAATTCTTCTGCAGCTAATGCGCAAAAGACAGGAAGCCGGTCGCTGCTGGAAGAGTTAATTGTTCCTGATGGTTTCGGAGGTGGAGTTGGTTACTTTTTAATTCATTTCGTGTTTGGGTAATCGCTTAGAGACGCTGCTTCTCTGCTTACAGTTACGCACATAATTATACAGCCATGGCGTTTGTGGAGAGAGAGATAATGAAGGGGAATGTGGTAATTGCGTTTTCGAAGAGCAAATTGATTCCTTGGGCTTAATTTCCCCTTTTCCTTAACCATAGACTGAAATAGAGAGTCACTGATATAATTTTTCATCATCCCAGAAAAGTAAATAACAATTTAAATGAAATTATTATCATTATTCTTAGACATACAATATATTTTTCACATGAGTCAACTGGTTGAAAACCTAATGGAAATAACATATTTGGCTTTCAGTTATGTGAAAATACTTCTAATTTTCTGGCATAAGTAAGTCGGTAAAATGATGGTATAAATGTTTATAATATATAAGTTGGTAGTATCATGGTGCAAATGTTGGTAATATGATGGTATAAATGTTGGTGATATGACAGTATAAATGTTGGTGATACATGGTAAGTTGGTAGTATGACGATATAAATGTTGGTGATACATGGTAAGTTGGTAATAAGATGGTATAAATGTTGATAATATGATGGTATAAATGTTGGTGATACATGGCAAGTTGGTAATATGACGGTATTAATGTTGGTGATACATGGTAAGTTGGTAATAAGATGGTATAAATGTTGGTAATATGACGGTATAAATGTCGGTGCTTGATGGTGTCGGAGGCGGCGTTGATTACTCTTTAATTCATTTCGTGCTTGGGTAAATCGCTTAGAGACGCTGCTTCTCTGCTTACAGTTACGCACATAATTTTACAGTTACGGCGTTTATGGAGAGAGAGAAATAATGAAGGGGAATATGGTAATTGCGTTTTCGAAGAGCAAATTGATTTCTTGGGCTTAATTTCCTCTTTTTCTTAACCAACAATTATACACAGACTGAAACAGAGAGTCACTGAAGATGGAATTTTTCATCAACATACAAAAGTAAATAAGTATTAAATAAAATTATTATTATTATTAGTAGTAGTAGTAGTAGACATACAATATATTTTTCAGATGAATCAACCGATTGAAAATCCCACGGAAATAACAAATTTGGCTTTCTATGATTCTGTTATGTGGCAGTACTTCTAATCTTTTGGCATAAATAAGTTGGTAATATGATGGTATGAATGTTGGTATAAATGTTGTTAATAGGATGGTATAAATGTTAGTAATATAGGATATATATATGTTGGTAGTACATAATATATATGTTTATATATATATGTTTGTAACAAATGTTGGGTATATATGTTGGTATATAATATATATATATATATATATATATATGTTGGTATATAATATATATATATATATATATATATATATATAAGTTGGTAATATGATAGTATAAATGTTGTTAATAGGATGTAAAATATTGGTAATGTATGGTAAATAAAATGATAAATTGATATGCATGTAAATAAAATGATACGTTGATATACATGTAAATAAAATGATACATTGATATACATGTAAATAAAATGATAAATTGATATACATGTAAATAAAATGATACGTTGATATTCCAGTAAATTAAAAAATTAAGTATTAATTTTCGAAGATTTTCATTTTTTCTGCGAACGTTCTCTTTCTTGGTAATGGAATCTTGCTGTCGATTTGTTTTTCAGGTAAATAAATTTCAAAAAAATTAAATTCGGAAATTACAGAGAAAAAAAAATTCCACTGGCAGCGGTGGGATTCGAACCCACGCCTCGAAAGACTGGTGCCTAAAACCAGCGCCTTAGACCACTCGGCCACGCTACCTCCTTTTAAGCAGGTTGCAAAATCCTATAAATTCACTACAGAATGATTTCATTATGACACGACAAATATATTTCTGCCTCCGTCCTATGAAATATTAGCAGGTAATCAATTTAATTTCTCCCATAAAAATATCAGAAAAAGAAAATAAATATAGAACGCAACATTTATTATAAAAAAAAATAGATTAAATTACACATTAAATTAAAAAAAATTTCTCCTAATTTTTATTTTGAGTGTTCCGGATTTTTCAATAATTTTGTTATTGCATCTTAAACTTTTAGGTAGTATTTCTATCTGTGAAGTTGTTTTTTTTTTTTTTTTTTTTTTTTTTTTTTTTTTTTTTTTTCTCTCTCCCTTTAAGCCTTTTTTTTTTTTTTTTTTTTTTTTTTTTGCCTCCCTTTTTTTTGCTCTCCCTTTTTTTGCTCTCCCTTAAAATGGATATTGATTTTCTCATGTGGATTTTCCTTTTTGTAAAATTCGAAATAATGTGGATTTGAGAAATTCTTCAGTGTGGGCTGCTGAACTTATGGAGGCCTTTTCTGTTAAGAAGAATATGTCTTTCAATTTTTTCTCTATAATCTTTGCATTTACGGCCATAGTTTTTTTTTTCTCTCGAAAGAATCAACATTAGTATAAGATTATTTTTGTAAATTCGTTTCAAAATTCTTGATAGAGTCATTCTGTTGCACTTAAATTGTTTTGCAGGCTCATGTAATTGCACCTTTTTGCAACTTTTCTTTTTTCTTTTGGTGCATTAAGAATTTGGAAATAGCAACTCGATCTTTGCTTGAAAACTTTCTTTTTTCATCTTATTTTTACAAAAGGTAGTCACACTAGTAGATAAAAAAATATTTCTTTATCTTAATTTGGAAAGAAAACAACAGAAAGTAAAATAGAAAGCAACTGAAATATAGTAAAACAATTGATCTCGATTATAGGATTAAATTGGAAAAATAGTTATAATTCTTAATAATCAGGTTAACCTAAAAACTAACTAATTCACTAACTTCCTGCACTACAATCCATCTCAGACCATGGCCGTCTGCCTACTGGCAGATTCCGAAACAGAAGCTGTTTTCTTTTTATGGGATAGATCAGTCCTATGCCCAACATTCATATTAGACCGGGACCTACGGGGCCTGATGGCCGAGTGACTAGAGCTCGGTATTACATGTTTCGGGTTCGAATTCTTGATGTTCGGTTCGTTCCATTGATGTTGTAGGCGTTTGGAATCCGCTTTAAGCCGTAGATCCCGGTCTCCTATGACAGTAGAAAGTCACAGAGCCCAAACAGACTTCTTCTCCCCTACATCATTTCAAATTGTAAAGGGGCAACTCAGCTCTAGGCGCAGTGATGTGGTGTAGTAGTAGTAGATGACCTTGACCTACGGTTTAAAATGAATTCCGAACCACTACAAACCACGAAATCCATGGTCACAGGCCATCAAGCCCAGGTTAACTTCTAAGTTGTGTCGAAACAAATGACAAATGCCATAAAACATTGATTTTGATGGAAGGCTTACCTACAACATAATTTGCATTTTTTGCATAACAACATTTTTACCCTACAATATAATTTGCAGCTGCAATCGCTAATAATTTCAGTTTAAATATTCACTTTCTACTATTATTATGAGACAAAGAGAGTATTTGATATCTATCGGTTAGTTTTTTTTTTTTTTTTTTTTTTTTTTGATTGATTAAGATCTTTATATTAATTTTTTTTAAATAAAAAAATAATCATTCAGGCTGTTTTTCTGAAAGTATTGGTTAAATGTAGTTGCTTTTGAAATTAATTAACTCATAAAACAAATAACATTTACTTCCTTAATTTTCAAATCAAGATAAAACAATATTTTTTACATCTATAGACTTACGATCCATTATTATGACGAATTAAAATATCAAAACCAATAAAATAATTAATACATTCGTATTACGTTCGTATGTTCTTTATGCTGATTCGGTAATTAAATTATCGAAATGAAAATTTAAAAAAAAAAAAATTTAAGTAAATTATCAAAATAAAATAATTAAAAAAAATAAAGAAGACAGAGCAATTAAAAGATGTTATAAACAACGTCACTAATAGGAAGAAAGTCACCAAAATCTGCCTCAGATTATATTTATTTTATATTAAAAAAAAAAAATTCTAAATAAACATAAACTAAATTAGTTTTATAATACTTTTGCTGATTTTCTGTGACTTTTGTTTTATAATATATATTACTGCTACCTATTTCGAGTGCCATTGCATTAATTACGCATGAAATTGAAAGAAAAAAAAAACACGCCCGAACAGGGACTCGAACCCTGGACCGTTAGGTTAAAAGCCTAACGCTCTACCGACTGAGCTATCCGGGATCGTTTAAATGTTTTGTAATAAAAGAAGTTTTTAAAATTTTACGTATTTTTACTTTATTCTTTTACTGTAGCTTTTTAACTGATAAAAAAAAAAATATTGTGACATTGTCAAAAGCTATTCTTTGATCCAGAAAATAATTTATCTAATTTCTTCTAAATCAGTTGGTTCGCAAAATACATATATACATAGAGTATTAATTTTTTTTTTCTGTTTGTTTTTCGGGTAAATGAATTTAACAAACTAACTAATAAATTGTAACCACCTAAAATTTTGTTTAATAAATAAGAAAGAAAAAACAAAAATGCCCTGTTTAATCCCAAAATTCTTGTATCCACGAAAAATCGCCAATGTTGTAACCCAATTATATCGCCATTTCCTTTAGGGTTACAATAGTTAAATTAAAAAAATTCAGCATTTTAATGTAAGATTAATTTTATGTAAAATTTAATTTAAAGATTTTTATTATTATTATTATTTATATTATATTATTCTTTATTGTAAAGATTATTTTTAAAACATTAAAATAAATCTTTTAATGTTATTTTCAATTCTATTTCCAGAAAAAATATATATATATATATAATTTACAGAAGGAAGATTCCTGTTATTTTTTTAATCATTATTGCACAAAAGATATAACGATTTGTAAGCCGTTGATAAAGAATATAAGCATTCCTTATAATATTGCCACTCACTAAAATAGAAAGAAAGTTCGCATTAAATTTTAAAAAAATGAAAATTAAATTCAATTGTAAAATCAAAATAAATAATATTTATTATTATTGTTAAAGAATATTTTAAAAAATTGTCATGTAAAAAATATTTTTATACTTAAGTTCACATTACAACAGTTAAGATTATACTGAAAACATCCGTGCGAAAAACCGTTATTTCGTGATTAGCTGTTATGTGTCACTCCATTTGATAAGAATTTTTATTGGACTGGTTTATATTTTTAGAAATTTAAAGTATAGATATTGTTTACCTTCGCTGCACTCATTTGATATGGCTATGCAAGGACAACAATGAATGACCAGTGAATGGGATTGTGTGTGATATTATGAGCCGATAGAGTGGATAAAAGGTCTTTTGCCACAATGAACTATAACTACTGTGCCAGAAGATGCATGGCACATTTCCTTGTAATTGTAAAGAGTTTCGAATACAAACAATTAAAACACAATAATATATATTAAAAAATTGCTGCCACTTTAGTAAATCTTGACATCCCTTCCAGCAATGGAAAAGTAGATATACTAAAATATAACTAACTAAAAATAGTTCCATTAAAATGATTTTCTATTAATTTTAATTTTTAATTCTAATTACTCATGTTGAATATTGGTGGGTCTAGTTTTAGCTAGCATTTATTAACCATTGTAGTCTATAGAATTCTAATAAGAGTCGATCGATAATCGAGTGGTTTGATTTTTTGAAATAAATTATCAGCAATAAATATTGTCTACTAAAAAAGATGTCTTTCGGCCTGATGACAGAGTGATTAGCGCCATGGCTCTCGGTGCCTCAGGTTTTCAGATTTGAGTCCCGGCGGTGCTATAGATGTTTGTAATGGTTCGAAATCCACTTTAAACTGTAGGTTCCGGTCTAATATGACTGTAGAACGTTGGGCGTAGTGGTGGCAACTCAGCCCCGTAAAAAGAAAACATCTACTATTCCGAAATATGCCACTAGGCAGATGTTCTTGGCACACCATGAGGCTATTGCGCTAATGAAGAAAAAGAAATAAGATATTTTCACTTCAATAATATTTCTGTATGCAATGAAAACATTCAAATTTTGTTATTTGAAATATATTTCAACAAATCATATCAATAATATTTAACCGAGATTGAAAAAGACTAAAAATTAGAATCGCAGAATTTTAAAAGAAATCTTATTTTAATATCATCTGAATATTCAGAATTAATTAAAAAATTATTTCAATGTAAACAGTCTTATAAATACTTTCTAAGTAATTTCTATGTTTTGTTAGATGCACATTTTTGAAAAAAATATTTGCATTCTTTAACTTTTTATTTGAAAATTATTATTATTATTTTAATATTAATTAATTTTGTTTGTTTTGAAATTGTTACCTCTTAAACTTTTCATTTTAATTAATAAAATTCAATTTGGGTTTAATGATGGCTACTTAGTTAATTAATGTTAGTATTTATTTAAAAATTTATTTATTTCTTTAAAGTAATAAAAACATAAAAAGTTGCTTTAAATAATTAAAAGTAAAAATGAAAAAAATTATTTAAAAAAAAAAAAAAAAAATTAATTAAAAAAAATATTTTTTTTAAATAAATTTATAAATTTGGTACCAGTAGTAAAATAGTTTTCTTAAATATTTTATTTGAAAATTTTTTATTTGTTTTCCTTCCTCCTTTGTTAAAAAGAAAAATAAATAAATAAATAATTATAATCTTATAACACTATAAAAAAAGGTTTCTTCGAATAATTAAAAGTAAACAAAACGGAAACAATTATCCAAAAGAAATAAATTAAAAAATAGGAATTTTTTAACGTAAATTTAAAAATTTGATACAAGTAAAAAAACTGTTTTCTTAAATTTTTTATTTGAAAATTTTATTTTCGTTCCTCCTTTGTTAAAAAGAAAAATAAATAAATAAATAGTTATAATCCTATAACACTATAAAAAAAAGTTGCTTCGTATAATTAAAAGTAAACATTAAAGGAAACAACTATTTTTATTTAAACAACTAAACTTTTTTCAAAAAGAAATAAATTAAAAATAGGAATTTTTTAAAATAAATTTACAAATTTGGTACAAGTAAAAAAATTGTTATCTTAAATTTTTAATTTAAAAAATTGTTTTCCTTCCTCCTTTGTTAAAAAGAAAAATAAATAAATAAATAATTATAATCTTATAACACTATAAAAGAAAGTTGCTTCGAATAATTAAAAGTAAACAAAACGGAAACAATTATCAAAAAGAAATAAATAAAAAAAAATGGAATTTTTTAACGTAAATTTAAAAATTTGGTACAAGTAAAAAAACTGTTTTCTTAAATTTTTTATTTAAGAAAATTTTATTTTTCTCTCTCCTTGGTTAAAAGAAAAATAAATAAATAAATAGTTATATCCTCATAACACTTCTGCTAACTTCAAAAATACAACCCACACGTAATCGGCAGGATTCGAACCTGCGCGGGAAGATCCCAATGGATTTCTAGTCCATCGCCTTAACCACTCGGCCACGATTACACAAACACTACTGCTATAATATTACATTATATTTTACGTTTTCAAAATTTTAAGTTCGCTTGTTTGCTCAAATTATTTTATTTATATCCATTATTTATGCTGTAGTGATTTTTTTTATTCTAAAGAATGATGACTAATTTTACCTATGAATAGAACACGAATAAAAAATAAATAAATAAACCGAAACGTTGAGCCAGCTAGGAATCAAACCTGTAATCTCCTGATCCGTAATCAGGCCAGTTATCTCTTGCACCACTGCGGTATTGTTATCTCTCCTTTATCCATTGCATAAAATTTTATCTTCACTATCAACAAGGTTGTAAAATTAATGTAATTCTTTAAAGTCATTGATTTCATTAGTTACATAATTTTTTTCCCCCAAAAAACCTTTCCATTTAATACAGAAATATTGAAAATGCATAAGATAAAACCATGCATTTTCATTAACGGAATAATCAGAAATACGTTCCTGTTTAGAAATTATTCATTAGCTAAAGAAAGAGGGGGGTGAATCTAAAAGCAAGAACTAGGCACTATAAATATTTCACTTATTTAAATTAAATATTACATTTATGTTAAAAATAAATACACTCTGTTACAAAAGTATAAGATCACTAGCCTTTTTTTGCTATTTAGGTGACTCATTATATATTTAAATGGAAAAAAAAAATCCATGCCAGAAGATGAAGTTTTAACATCATTTAGAAACTTCTTATATTAGAAATTCATTTAGCAAATATATGGGGGCAATATAACAAATCAGGGGACTGTGCTGTAGTGTCTGTCATAAACCAAGCATTTAACTACGGCTTAGTATTTTAAGTATACAATTTATTGTACAACATAAATGACGCATATACATTATTACAAAAAATAAAACAAAACACAAGACTGAAATATCAGCATCATTCTCTTCATGAAGCCATGGCACGACCACCACATAACAGGAACGCGTCTCTCTCTCTCTATCTAGTGCACACCCAAACTGAGACGCTCACCACAGGTTCTACGGGGGAATCTGTCTAATAGCAAGGGACGTCAACAGTTGTTCGGCAACAAAAGCACGCTAGAAACTTCTGTAGGCGTTTCGGCAATAACTCATGTCATAAATCTTACGCGTTAACACTTTACCAATTACTTAGTACAGCGCATATGGAATGATTAGCGTACTCGCCCGACTCATTGAAAATCTTTTGGAATACTCTCTGCTGTGCTGTGTCAAAAATATAAATAGAGTCTATTACAAAATTATAAGATCACTAGCCTCTTTGTTATTTAAGTGACTCATGAAGTATTTAAATGAAAATCAAAACTACTCCTTAGTTAGGAGATGAAGTTTTAAAAGAAATTTAGAAACTTCATATACTAGAAATTCATTTAGCAAGAATATAAGAGCAATCTGACAAAAAAATTATTCAAAAACAAGGGATTGTGCTTATGAAATGACCAACGTACTCGCCCGACTTTAATCTCATGGAAAATCTTTTGGAACAACCTCTGTTGCGCTGTGTGAAAACATCTTCCAGACCCAGCAACTTTTACAAAGCCGAAAACTGCCTCCATACGAGGAATACGGTTATTGGGATCTGCGGTGGTTGATCACGTCTTGGTAAGCATGGTCAACTAGCAAAATCCTCAGCACTGTAGCCCATGTTGGACAGGCAGCCTATTTACAGATTCCGAAACATTTTTTTTTTTTTTTTCAATGGCAAAAGAAATTGACAAACTCTTGCGAGATTAAAACAGTGTAAAATACACACAAGAAAAAAAGAAAACAATAAGAGAAAAAAATCCATGTCTCATCAGCAAAAGTTTCTCAACAAAGAGCAAAGGAACCTCAACAATTTAGTTATCTTAAACTCCCTATTTAATCCATATACTATTTTAAATATTTAATTCCTGAGCTATGGCTCTAACTTAATTATCTCTCTAATAATAACAGCAATTATTACTATAAACTTTCTTTTATGCAAAAACCTTTTATGAAACTTATAATTAATTAATTAAGCAATAGGATGTGTAGGGAGAAACTTTTACCCTTGGAACTCCTTCAACTTCAACTACCTTTACCTTTGTCTCATCAGCAAAGTTTTAGCTCTCCAATATCTTTTCACCTCTGAGTCCCCAAGCAAGGCCGGCCATCCTGCTATAAGATACCTGTCCATGATCTCATCTTTTCCGCAGAGTAGGCAATTGATACAGAAACATGAGATGTTTTCTTTTTACGGGGGTAGGGTTGTTAGTCCCCCTACCGACGCTTTACAGTCCTATTAAACTGGATTCCGAACCACTACAAATATCCATCGCTCCGTCGGGAATCGAACCTGAAACCTGGGGATCGACCATCAGGTCCCCAGGAAAGCATGATCACTGGCTGCATGCAGATGAGGAGTGCTCATATATCCTTCTAATGTTTTTTTTCCCTTAATGATGATATAATTTTCTTAATGTTAAATCCAATATGTTTCATATGAAAATTCAATAGTGACTTGAAATGACTATAAAAAGGTTACAAAAGAGGATTACAGTGTCAAAATTCGTCCCCGAATAGATGGGAATAATTACATGCAGGGGATTTTATAAATTACATGGTAATATACAGGACCGGATTTAGAGACGCCTGCTATCCCACTTATGAAGCCCTTTCCCCTCCCATTTTTAAGTTTGTAAATTGCATGAGGGATAATAAAATACATCACTACTGTGATATATATCAATATGTTAAAGGAAACATGTTGTGATGGGTACTAATCTTTATAAAAAATGTGGCACGGATAATAAATTTAAAAAAAAAGTAGCGAACACTTATTTGGACATTTATTCTCAGCACCCTATATAGTACTTGTAACAATAACTAATCAAACGTAACACACAACATTTACAAAAAAACAAAATAACAAAATTCAAATAATAAAAATCTTTGACTACGAAAATAAAATATGCAATAATAATTATCCTATTTTCTATCAAATTAAATTAAATATATTCAATACATTGAAGATTAAAGCAAATTCAATTCAGATAAATTTATTTCATAATAATTCGCATTTAAAGTTTAAGTATGAATTATTTTGAATTTTAAGTTTTAAACTAAACCAAAAATGGAACTTTATTCAAACAAAATCCAGATCACAAAAAAGAAAATATAAAAATTGTGTATTGTGTTTACTGTTTTTAGTATAGTGTAATTCTAATTTTGCTAACAATTTGAATGTAGACCCCTCTTGATCTTGAGGTCCTAGGCTGAAGTCTAGTTAGCCTATAGGAAATTCCGGCCCTAATAATATATATACAATTATGATGAGTAGGTAAGTATGCATACTGGGTTATTACTGAAGTTCAATTTCAAACACAAATAGTACTTAGGAAAGTTCAATCATAAAAGTTCTAAAGAGTAAGCAATGTAGGTGCAGTAGGGCCATAGATAAGAAATGGAGAATTCCGGGGGAAGAGAGAACTATTCCCAGTTTTCCAAGAAAGGCAGGGATGTCTCTATTTAGACGTTTGACTGGTCATGATTGGTTATAGGACCACCTGTATAGAATTGGAGTGGTGGATTCCCCAAACTGCGTTTTGTGTGACTCTATTCGACTTCGAAGATTAAGTAATTGTAAGCCACTTTCTCGATATGAGGGCATGGTCAAAAAGTACTGGACAGCCGGCAATGTTCGCCATTTGTAAAATAAATATTTTCAAAAAAAAAAATGTCGGCATTTCAGTATTTCTTGACATCCATGTTGGCAATAGAAACATAGTTCAGTTAAAATATAACTAATTGAAAATAGTTCCATTAAAATAATTATTAAATATTTTGAATTTTTAGTTCTAATCCGAGCCACGCCGTGTTAGATAGTATAAATATAATTTTAAACGATGTATTGCTTCATACCTCTTGCGTTATATGTATATTATTAAATAATGATTTTAACCAGAAATAAATGCATATTAATTTCAAATTCGACTTGAATAAATTGTTTTCAGTCCAACGAAAATATAAAATTTAAAGAAAACAAACGTAAGTGGAATGCGAGACTCACAGAAGTACCATTAAAAAAAAATGAAAATGCATAATACGTAAAATAAAAAAAAAATAATAATAATAATAAAAAATTCATTAAAATTTACTTGTGGGGCCAGTGGCTCAACGGATAACGCCCCTGATTAACAAATGAAAATTAGTGACTTTAACTTCGTGACTAACTTCCGTGGCAACAAATAAAATTCACATTCTGTAAATTCTTATTTTACGAGATGCAGCAGGAATGTAAAATTAGCAATAATCAAAATTTCTAAAAAATTAAATAAATTAAATTTTTTTTTCAAGAAGGTCAATTAAAAAAATTACATCAATTCAATCTAGTTTGCAACGAACATGTAACACATTGCGGTTACTACAACACAAAAAGTTCATTAAATTAATAAAAAGAAAATGCAATTTTTGGTTAGAAAATTCTAAAGTTCAGAAGATTCTGGCAAAAAATTAATGTAATTTTTTCATTTATAGATTTTAATTAGTGAAAGAAAATATATAAAAATTTTAATTTCTATAATTTTGCTTCCATTGAGTATATAATTTTACGGGGCCTGAATGGCCGAGTGGCTGGCGCTCTGGTGTTTGGTACCACAGGTTTCGGGTTCGAGTCCCGGCGGTGCCATGGATGTTTGTAGTGTTAAACTGTTGGTCCCAGTCTAACATGACTGTAGAGCGTAGGACTGACAACCCTGCTCCGTAACAAAGAAGATATTTCATGTTTCAAAGTTTCCCAGCAGGCTGACGGCCTTGGCCCACCATGGGGTTGTTGCACCAATCTTGGTGATATATACTTATATTGCTAAATTTATTAATTTGTACAACAATTTGTTTTATAATAGTATTCTACAAATATTCATTAAACAAAGAAAAACTGTTTTCTTACTTAACTGATTTAATAAATGTACCGAATTTTTAACTTAAATTCTTTCTATTTTTAAATTTTATTTTTATTATTTTCTTAATTTAAAATTTGTAATGTTAAATTTTATTTTTTTGCGTTATTAACACTTAAAGCAGCCAATTATTAATTGTGATTAAATTTGTGAATTAAGATAAGGAGGTTAAAGGGTCTAATTCCCTCTGGTACTCCGTAATCGATACCCCCAGTAGTCAGTTGGCAAAAGTAGAGTCTATCGCTTATATGTGGGCCAGTGGCGCAACGGACAACGCGCCTGACTACGGATCAGGAGATTCCAGGTTCGAATCCTGGCTGGCTCGGTGTGATTTTTTTTGGCGGTAATTACAATTTCTCTTCCTAACAATAATAATAATAAAATAATAATCGTTTCATATGGTTATATGGCTATTATAAATAAAATAACAAAAGCGATGTGAAAATGTTTAATATAGTAATAATAAAGATTACGTCTGGGTATTGAAAGCTTAGCGGTTAAGGCATAGAAATCTATTCTGAGTTGACCGGATGGGTTTGGTCTCTATCGAAGGTGATCGACTGAGCCTTTTGTTTTAAATTTAATTTATTAAAATTTTTACACTCTTTTTTTACCATTTTTTTTTTTAAATGCAGGAAATTTTATTTCGTTTTTTAATCTATTTATGAAGTTATTTACCCTAAAATAAGAGATTTTTATTCCAATATATTTATTCTGGTTTTATTTACATAAAAAAATACTTTATCACGTTATTGTTATAAATTACATTTTAAAAAACAAAAATTTTAATTATTTCTATTGAAACTACTTATTACTACTATTACATATTAATTTAATAATGCTTTTTTTCTATTATAATTTTTTTTTTTTTTGCTGTCTTCTAAATATATATATATATATATGTATTACGGTAAATATGATAAATCCGGTGATTATGAATAATCACTGATTAATCATATTCACCGTAGCATATATAATTTAAGGTATTATTTGTTTATTCAATCTGCTATACCATTTTTAATTACCTGGAACACAATGCCTCTTCTCTGAATGAGATAGATCTCTAAATTTTGAAATGATGTTTAGTTTTTATCTGTTTTAAGATATTTAATGTTTGATTAAATATAATCTAAAAAAATCAAATGTTAAAATTATTACATAATGTTATTATAAATGACAAATGCTTAAAATAATCACAATTTTTTTACATTTCGAAAAGAGAAATATTATGCGAAAATAAAATACGTGAAAATGAAATATTTCATAAAAAGCCTGAAATTAGAAAACATGAAAACTCAATTTTTCAAATACTATTAATTTTATAGTTACTTACGGGATAAAAATTTTTATTTGATAAAAAGTAAGAAGCAAAAATAAAATATAGTTAAAATAATTCTTTAAATTTTGTACTAAATTTTTAAAATTTTTAAATGAAACCTTAGTTAAACATTAATTTTTTTAAAAAACAACAAGTAAACATACCTGAATTACATACCGAATATTGATTCTGACAAATTTTTTAGAAATTTCAGATATTTCAAAAAAAAAAAAAAAAAAATTTGGTTGTTAAAAGGCAGAAATTCTTACTAAAAATTATAACTTGTCTTTGATCTTAAAATATTTTGATGATATTAATAATATAAAAGTTTTAAAAGTAATTTTGTGAGATGAGAAGTTACAGTTTTCATATTTAAATTGATCATTCAAAAAAAAAAAAAAAAAAAAACTAACAAATTATTATTATAATAGAACATAAGTTTCATCTGCTCATAACTTACTAATATGAAAAATTTATTTTATTTTTGATCGAGCAATATCTAAAATCGAATTTTCGATTAATCTCTTCAAACAAACTTAACTGTTAAATTTTTGCTTGACAGTAAAAAAGAAAATTATTGTGAAAAGGATTTTTAAGCCTAATTGATAATTTTTTTAAACGTATTTAATTATTTGATATGAAAATAGAAAGCGCTTTTATTCCGTGCATCTTTCATTTCATTTCTGATTATTATTTTTTGAACGTACCAATTTTTTTCGGATAACACATCTAGTTTCTGAAACATTTTAAAGATATTTTAATAAGAATATTATTATAAAATTCATACATAAATTTCTGAGAGAACCTCGATCTTAAGTTCGACACAATAGGTTACCATAATACTAGTAACGATTCGAGTCGCCTTTTGGTGATGATCATCGCCTTTTGGAGGCTTTAGTTGGCGCGATACTGAGGTTTGGCTGAAGGGTATTCTAAATCAGTTGTTTATTTTAACCTGCCATTCCATTTTTATTTATCTGTAATGCAAAGACTTTTTTCCTGCATGAAAATGGATCTCATTTTTGAGATTTTTAATCTTGATTAATTTTTTTAATTGTAATGTTTGATTAATTTTTCATTATTTATGTAAATGGCCAGATACAGTTGCAGATTCATTCACTGATTCACTGCGCCTTTTTCATGTGCATTTGATACTTTTCAAGTCTGCGTACTAGAAAGATCGACGGTATATTACCCGATAGAACGACAGACCATTACTCGAATGTAATAAATGCTACGTTTAGCAAACTCGGCAATATCTATAATTAGGATTGTTATTATGTAAGAAAAAATATTTTTTTGCTCAGAATGTGGTAATCCTACAATGGATCCCTGCTCATGTAGATTTGGAATTTAAGGAAATTGCAGATTCTTTGGCGAAGAATGCCAGAAGTCTGGATCAGACTGGCATTCCTACTTCCCTTGCAGATGCAAATACCTTGGCGAAATCTAAACTTGTAATTCCGTCTAAGGTCAAAACTAAATACCAAATTGCAGAACTAACCGTCGACAGAAAAAGCAGCTACTACTCCTGCAAGATTAAGGTTGAAGCACCGTAAAAATATGAAAATGTCTGCTGGTGGCTTTAAAAAAATAAAAAAAAAAAAAAAAAAATGTGGCAACTGCCCTGATGTCGAGTTTACTCCTCATCATGTCTTTGATAGTCCAGCTGTTGCAGCTGCCTTGTATTGTCTGGACCATCCCTCGGAAGAGGATTTATACTCCGAGCTGGCAATCAACATGGTCAATATTGTTCGGAGCACCACGATATTTGATTTCTTTGTACTCTTCAGGGGATACGACAAAAACAACAATATTTTTAGTGTATAAAATATTCCTGTTTTTTTATAATCTATCCATTTAAAAAATAAAATAATATTATTGGAATAAAACTTCTACCATGCTTCTAGAGTCAGAAAGGCAATATTAGATTTATATACAATATTTTTCTTTTTATTAGAGTAAAAACCTTGTCATTTCTTTTAATTAAATCTGTCAGCTGTTTTTAGAACTAGGCAAAAATTTAGAAACCTCAAGTTTATAGCGTGTGATAATTTGCTAGAATTGGCATGATTTCAGGAACAGTGAAAAAATATAAAATTTAAACTTCTATACTGTTTGTTTATTCTCACTCGCCAATTCTTAGTACAAAATTACGCCCAGACTCTATTTCGAAATCAGTTTCATAACTTCATATCGCATTTAGTTGCGCCAAATATTCTTATTTTTCATTTCAAAGCTAAATTTAACAGCACTGTAGTTAGATTTCTAATCAGAACACACTTACCTCATATAAAATCTACAATTGTTGTTCTATTTGTTCTCGAATAAGTCCTGAGAAGATTGTTTTTTTTTTTTTTTTTCCTTTTCCTTTTTTTTTTTTTTTCTTCCGTCCCAGTGGATACAATTTTGCTAGGAAAACACATTCTTTCGCATGTAAGCACATTTTGAACTCAGTAGTGTGTTTATATATAGTTTGATTCGATATACGTTTTTGGAATTGATAGCATTTCATTTCGTTTGTGGAAGTTATACAATACTGAAATCTTTAGAGTTGCAAAAAATCAATAAGTTGCTGCCAACTTTTCAAAGTGTTTAATAATTTCTTTATTATTATTATTATTATTATTATTTACATGAGATTTCTGTTTTAAGCAATTTATAATATTGGGATATGTTTTTTTAAAACTATCTAAATTTTCTACTTATTAGCCGCATTAATAGTACAATAATATTACATTATAAACCCCATTAATGATCATTTAATATAATTCGAGGATGATTTGTGTCCGTTCACTTGCTTTCTTTAACACTTATACCAATGAAATTTCATTTTTGTCTTTCCAATAAAATACCTAAACTAGTGATTCACTTTTAATATTTAAAGAGCTTCATCGATTTCGAAATAAAATAAAAAATTAGCATTTGTGTTTTAAAAATTGTGAATGTCACCTTGAAGAGCAGAAGTATGCATAAAAGAACAATGATGAAAACAAAAAAGAAGTTGCTCCTTTTTACTTGTAATTACATTGCAAATATTAAATTTAATAATTCTTTTCCTATTAAATTATATTCTTTTTTCTATTTTGACATTAATGTTGCAACAGGCTCGTCTCATGATTCCCCTAAGTTAAGTTTGTTTAAAATGGGAGCACCACTTCTGTGGCTCAACTGTGCCTCCTTGTACCACTGCAATTTAGAACGAACATGATGCGGCGGCAACGAGTGACAGCTGATAATGTTACATTAATGCAAGGCCTTGTGCATTTTTTCGACAATGCAAGGATTTCCCGAATAGTTGAAAACTCGACCAATTATTTTGCGACTAAGTACTCAACAAACTATAGTTTCTTGCAAAATCATGTACGGATACTGAAGCACTGTCTTAAAATATGTCAAAAGAAAAAATATTCAAGTACAACAAATTCAAAGGTTATGGTGGCTAACTTGTTAATTTACCTGAACCGGTCGAATCTTAAATGCCATAATTTAGAGGAGACTGTGTCCTTGGTCATATAGTGTCTCACGCAAAGTACTTACGTGGGCCAGTGGCGCAACGGATAACGCGCCTGACTACGGATCAGGAGATTCTAGGTTCGAATCCTGGCTGGCTCGGAAGTCTTAAGTTTTTTTTTTTTCCCCTACCTTCCATAACTTTTAGTTCTTGTTCTATTCACAAATGAGATTAATCTTTAGAATATTAATAAGATAACAAGGATAAAGGAGAAAACAATAAGAAATTTGAAAATGTTGATCGATATTGCATTAATATAGTCCAACCACCGCAAGCGGCCAAGTTAGATGTGATCGTAGTGGTATCGTAGAGAACAGTGGTATCGTAGAGAAATAAATGTCATTTAGTAGGGATTTTAATTGCAATAAAAAGAAATTTAATTTTCAATAATTAAAATTTTAGATTACATGATATTGAAAAAAATTAGATGAAAACACATATGCTATATCGCGATTATACTTTAACTATTATATTTTTACTTATTGCACAGGACTAGTATATTATTATGTGCGAACATAATGTTGTCCTGGTTAGAAGTCTGCAAAAAAAAAAAAAAAAAAAAAAAAAAAAAAAAAAAAAATTAACGATAACTTAAAACACTTTTATTTAGAATAAACTCTGATTTTCGCGTGATTTTATTCATGTGTGTTGTAAAATTGGCATGAAATATGTGTTGCTAAATAAAACGATTGACCCATATCAAGTCACTTGATCTGTAGTTCATTCTGAATTGTCTGGTTTTCAAAATATAAACAAATTGTTTCAATATCCTCAAAATAACATTTGAGGATTAGTTTGTGTTTATAAAAGTTAATTTAACCATCACTTAACAGACTTCTCTGTCTGAAGTAGGTAATGCTTCTTGTAGTATTTGAACAATTGATAGAGTTATCAAACTTTGGTATAAAATTTGCTATTAAATTTTGTAGCTATTACATTTGATAGTTCTTGCAGTATTCTGACCGATATCTACATAGATTTCTTGAATTATTGAACATTGGTATACTTCCATGCGTATTCAAATGCGGAACAGAGTATGTTCACACATGATAAATTGAAATTCGTGAAAGGATTTCAGTTTTTATAATTTTTTTTAACTGCTTTGCCCGCGTGTATTTGGCATCCTTAACAAGTAATAGATTCATCCGCTTATAGCTGTTAAAATTACATGCGTGTGATTCTTTTCCCACCTATCCGCGGATGATTATTATTTTGTATTCTCAAATGTAAATTTCCCCTTTTATTTTATATAAATACTCTAATATGTCCGTTCTCGCCAGATAAAAAAAAAACTCCTGACATCAAGTTATGTAAGTATTATCAAAAATCCTCCACTTTAAAGTTAAAAAATATATATCTTGTCTGCTTAAAATTGCATTATTCGTTAATTTATAATTTGCTAGTATAGGGGGATAAAGGACTTTATAGCCCAGACGCCTCTCCTCCCTCCTTCCCCTCCCCCCTTCCTCGCTGTTAAACCGAATGTCGACCATTCACGCTATTTGTATTCTAACTATACATCATTAAAATGCGTAGTCGTGGCCGAGTGGTTAAGGCGATGGAGTAGAAATCCATTGGGTCCATCCAAGCGCAGGTTCGAATCCTGCCGAACTACGTTGCGATAAACTGTTCTGGTATTAGCTAATTAATTACTGCTAATTCCAGAAGAGTTTTAAGTTTTTCTCTTTTAACATAAAAAGGGAAAAAAGTGTTTAAATAAAAAAAAAATATAAGAAGTTGAATGTCTTTTCAAAACTATACTTATAATAATGCTAAAATAATTTTTAAAAATATCAATAAAGAAGCTTATATTAAAAAATTTTTGAATTCCGAATATATAGATGATATTTGTTAATAAAATTAAGTAAACAATTTTTAATATTTTTTCCAAATAAAAATAATTTAGAAGTCAGTTAGGTTAAACATAGAAATATTATTTAACTGAGGATATTTTATTTATTTAATAAGTAATATTTATTGTTGAAATTAATTTAAAAGAAATCGGAATTTTTATTGAAATCCTATACATTAATATTTTTCCGCCTCAGAAAAATAATATTTATTTGATTTATAGAAATGTTCTCCAATAAAAAAATTTTAAAAAAAATCAAGTTTGCAGATTATTTTGATTAAATTTATAATAGTTGATAAGTTGTTATATTCTCATTTGTAAATAACCATAAGTTTTGGTATTATAATTTTAAGATTTTGTAAAACTATATTGAATGTATACATTTTCTGGTATTTACTTCTACATCGCAGACCTGAATGGCCGAGTGGCTAGCGCTTTGGCGCTCGTTACCACAGGTTTCGGATTCGAGTCCCGGCGGTGCCATGGATGTTTGTAGTGGTTCGGAATCCACTTTAAACCGTAGGTCCCGGTCCTAATAGGATCGTTGAGGGGGCATTGTTACTCCGCGTTCGTATCTTCAAGTTACACGCGCCCCCTGGATAATGCAAAGTGAGTAACGTCTGTGCAGCGCTTGCCTTGAGGCATCCAAAAGACCAAGCTGTCTAAGTGTTTGCCAGCTGCAATAGAACAAAAAAAAAAAAACTTCTACCACGCAGAATATCGAATGTTCTCTCTACAATATATCAATACTGTAAATTAAAAATAATTTTTTTAACTATCTTCTACATTGATTTCTTAAACTATTATATAAATTGCACTACATGATTTTTCATTTTTAAACAAAGAAAATTATTTCAGTCGTTTCATTTGCACGTAGGACAAACAAACCTACCCAGTAAAAAGAAAAAATTCTCATGTTTCGAAATCTTCCAGTAGGAAGAAGGCCTTGGCTCACCATGAGCGGTCTAACCAAATATGATGATGATGGAAGATGTTTGACCAATTAATGTAATCCTCATTATTTAACCTCTCTTTAATAATCATTCATATTAAATATTAACGTACTAGACTTTATTCAATTAGTTTCAAAACTTGATTTGACAAAAATTAATTTTGTTTTCCAAAAATTCTGTTACCTCTATGCAATTCTATTATCATTTTCATTCTTTTTATATTGGCAGACATGAACTTAGATGCTTTATTTCTATCAAAATATAATATTTCATTAAAAAAATGTATTCATAATTTTGAAAGCAATTGAAATAATTACTTTTCAGTATGTTTGGTTAATGAGATATTGAACATCTTAAAAAAATGAATTATATGTTGTTGTTGTTTTCGAAGTTTTTGATCAAATATTAATCATTATTGAATCTAGAATATGTCTTTTGATCCTAAGAATTGTAATGAATTTTTTAAATTCTCCTCTAAACGGACTAAACTTTATTCATCACATTCCAAGAATATTAATCAAGCCAAGTTACCAAATGCATCAGCGATACAAGAATGTAGCTGCTTGTACAAGAATGCATCTTTCGTGCCAACTCTGTGGTTGAAAACTGAGAAGGAATTTAATGGCATCTTGAATTCCTCTCAATGTGCTAGTTTTTCTTTTTTTCAAACAGAGGTAATCCGAAACACACATTGAATTCGCTACATTCTCGTGTGAAAACTTGAATCTTAGCCAGGTACAATGCTATTCGTCCCTTGTGGTTGCAACGAGAACGATAAAAGGAGTTGACAGCCTTTCTTCAATGGTTCTCAAGTTAAGTTAATCCGTTGAAAATTCTGAAGATTGTTTATTGCATTAAGAATTTTGAGAACAGTGCCTCATTAATAACATGGCTTTAAAATGAATGTGGAACTAATAGGCAGTGTACGTTCACTTTAATATTAGTGTGCACGTTTCGAAATAGCTAATAAATGTAACATTTTTGTCAGATATAGAGTTTAAACCTTTTATCTTGTGAAAAATAAAATTAAAAAGTTCCGTTTTTTTTTCTTACGATATTTCGTACAGTTTACAGAAAAGTTTCATAACATTAAATATTGAAGAAATTTTCTCAAAAATTTAGAATGTCTGTTTTTAAATCAATATAATTTTAATAAAAAATAAACTTGTAAAAAATAATACAGAATTGTTGTAGGAATTTAGAACCCATCAGTCAGTCAGAAAGCTTGATCTTCTAACCATTCAGGCTGCTGATTGGTTGATGTTCTATTGTTGCATTGTTACTGGTTGATGTTCTGTTGTTGCATTGTTATCGGTTGATGTTCTATTGTTGCATTGTTATTGGTTGATGTTCTATTGTTGCATTGTTATTGGTTGATGTTCTGCTGTTGTATTGTTATTGGTTGATGTTCTATTGTTGTTGATTGATGCTGTATTGTTGTAAAAATTTATAATCTGCCAGCCATTCAGAAGCCTGATCTTCTGTCCAATCAGGCTGGTTGATGTTCTGTTGTTGTAAAAATTTAGAATCTGTCAGCCAATCAGAAGCCTGATCTTCTGTCCCCTTGGGCTGCTGATTGGCTGATATGAAGCCTATCTGAGCTATTAAAGATGCACACTAGATGTATTATAAATCAGATTTTGAAAAAAAAAATATTACAAAGCCGTTATTGTTCTGCTTCTAAGGGGAGGTGTCGCGAGCAGATTTTGGAAGGTCACCAAAAAGAATTTGGAAAATAGCTCTTTTTTAACTTTTTATTATTTAAACGTTAAATTCAATCTTTTCAACTTTTTGTTATTAATGTTGTTTAGATTTCCCCTTTTTTTTTATAGAAATTCAATCATTCATCAATTCATCAAAATTTTTTTTAAAAGTTGAAAAATGAAGTTAAAAAATTACGTTTAAAAAAACAAACTATTGTAGCTTTTATGCAATTTTGCTTGTGATTATTTACATATAGTTTTCCAAAGATAAATTATTACATTTACATAAGCTTCAAAATGTTTTCATAATTTTTTTTTTTTTTTTGTACATCGGGAAATTTTTTACTTTGAAATGCTGTCGGAATAAAAATGTTTAAGGACCACTAACCTGAAGCAGTGATCTTTAAAGTGAGATGCATGTTTTTCAGCGGGTACGCAAAGTGATATTTAGGCGTAGGCTCATGATCACTTGTGGGTGCCACAAGTGAAGTTTTACCATTTGGTTCTACAAACCTGCGTAAAGTAGTGTTTAATGCAATGACAACATTTCAAACCAAGTACAGAAATAAAATAAAGTTAGAACAAAAATTGCATTAAAACTGGTCAGATATCCCCGATATTTTTTAACAAATGCATTCATATTGTTCATATTAAAATCTATTTAAAAGTGTAAATTTGTAATTTAATTTAAATGTATTACGTTTAAGTTAAATATTTTGATTTTTGACTACATATATATATATATATATATATATAATTAGGAGATCGTTGTTCTAAAGACCTCGAAGACATGCATGAAATATATAGTTAACTGAAATTTTAGGATGCTCGTAATAGTTGCCAAATGCCGAGCTTCCCTCCCCTCTAATTTTAGGGGCCTGATTTTCCGAGTGGCTAGCGCTCTGGCACTCGGTACCACAGGGTTCGAGTCCCGGCGGTGCCATGAATGTTTGTAGTGGTTCGGAATCCACTTTAAACAGTAGGTTTGTGTCTGTTTAGCGTAACGTGTGCGCAAGATGACAGTAGAGCGACAAACCAAACCCCTCCATTTTTCTTTTGATGAGATTTTTTTAATGACCTATTATAATTTGAATGTTCTATTGTCTTAATAAATAGATTTATTTAATCCAGTTTTTAATGTATTCATTTATTTTAATTTAGATTGAGATTTTTTAATGACCTATTATAATTTGAATGTTGTCTCGTCTTAATAAATAGATCTATTTAATCCAGTTTTTATTTCTGTAATTTATTTTAATTCTGTAGTTTTTTCAGTTTAGCTGTTAAAGTAATTTTAAGATAGTAATTTGCTTTTTTCAAAAATTGTCATTCACTGTATAAAGGATTGTTTGCTAAAGGATGTTTTAATAAGAATAAGTAGCTTATATATTTGTTTTTTCGCTGATTGCCGTTTTCTGTATAAATTATTGTTTGCAAAAAAACTGTTTCGTTAACAGTAGCTTATATGTTAATTTACTTAACTTACATTTTAAAAGGGTCCACGAATTACCAAAAAATTTTTAAGGAGATCGACACTCAAGAAATTCTTAAAATGTTTGAGAATCATTGCTCTAACAGTATTAATACCGATGCACAAATGTTTGCTAAGGAATTTTATTGATTTGAAGAAAATTTCCAATAATACAATTCTATAACTTAATCTTCGATAAAAATCAAATCGAATTCATTAATAGAAAGGATAGGAATATTATTCTATAAGAAATATTCATGTTATAAAAGCAGGTAGTAGAAATTTAGAAAATAAATCTATTACTCTAGTAGGATAGAAATATTCTATCCAATAATTAATTTTCAATACTTTACTATATCCCCATAGAATCATTTTCATTTCTCATTAAATTCAATTGTATTGCCTTTTAAAGAAATAATTTTAAAAAAAAATTATTTTATTTCTTCATTAATTATATATTTTTTATTTCTTCATTTATTATTTTATTTTAATTGCTAATTTATTATTTTATTTTAATTATTAATTTATTATTTTATTTTATTTCTTCATTTATTTTTAATTTATTTATATATTTTAATTTTTATTTATTTATTTTGATTAAAAAAAAATAATAAAAAAAAGGAAAAATAGACATAATTCTTTTCCAAACTGTTTTAAAGAATAAATAGGGAGTGTTTTTTTATAGGAAAACCTAAAAGTAATATAAAGCTTTAAAATTTTAATTCACTTTTTGAAGACTAGAGTGGGCTCGTGAACAAGCTAGTATATATGTAAGGATTCTTAGTTTAAAATTCGACAAACAATGCTGTACCAATGAGACAATTATTGTTTACAATGTTTTGTTACAATATACTGTTTACAAAAATAATTCAATTATTATTGCAAATTTCTGATACTCCACATCAGAATTAATAAATAATTCTTCTAAAAATTTAATTGACCGCTTGATTAAGTTTTATTATATTAAAAAATATTGATTTAATTTTAAAAATAAAAATTTAAAGTTTCTTAAAATACAAAGTAAAACTATTAAATATAAATTAGTTAAAGTTCAAAAATTAAACTATTCATGAATTCTAATTTTAATTAAAAATAAATTTATATGCAATTAGAATTAACAGATTAATAAAAGATAATAATAAATAAACAATAAAAGATAATAATAAATAAATAATAATAAAAAATATAAATTTATAAAAACAGAGTTAAATAATAAAAAAGTTAATCTGTAAATCTAAGTTCATTAGTCGTTTACAAAAATTTATGGTCTGTCTTTCCCTTGTTTACAATAAAAAAAAAATTCAAGAAAAATTATTAACAATTATTTTTAGTAATTAAAAAATAAGCTTTAAATGAATAACGTGTCTTTTTAAGATGAAATGACAGCAATGTTAACTATGAGATTAAAACTGAGAAAAAAAAATTACGAACCCTGGACCGTTAGGTTAAAAGCCTAACGCTCTACCGACTGAGCTATCCGGGCTACACCTTGGTTAATATAAAATTGCAATAAATAAATTATAAATACTTTTTATTATAGGAAAACACATATTTTTATTACTTAATGAACTCTGAAATACACCGCTAAAACCAATTATTATTAAAATATGAAAAAAAATATGATAAAAAGTTAAAAAATAAGATAAAAAGTTTTGTAAAAAGATAAAAAAAGTTTTGTAAGTAAATCCATTTTTTATTAAGAGAAAATGAAAAACAAAAATTATTTAAACTTAGTTATTATATCTTTGATAGATAACAACTAGTTTTCGCCTTCATTAATTACATTTTATCGAAAAAAAATTATTAGTTAAGATATAATTCTAATTTTGTGAAAAAAATTGCTATTGCTTAGTTATAGTATAATCGCAATGTAATCAGTAACTTCATATCCTCATATAAATAAATAAATCAGTTTTGATATATAATATTAATTAATTTTATATTATTAATTATTTCTTTTAATAGTTTTATCATGATTTTAATTTTTTCAATTATCATTTTAATGTTCTTGATAAAATAAAAACAAAATCTATTCTCATTTAATCTTCTCATATATTAATTGTTTCATTCTTGCCATTATGATACAAACATTATTTTTTAAAAATTGTGTTCGAAAAAAATTAATTTAAATATTGATTATTGTTGCTAAAAATTTCAATTCAAACTAAAATTAGAAAATTTATTTTGGGGCTTTTTTTTTTTTTTTTTTTTTCAAACGATTCAAAAGCACTTATTTCATAAATTCAGTTAAAAATATTGTTTTACTATTTTTCCTATTTAAATTTTTTTTTTTATTATTATTCGTAAAAATTCTTTTTCAATTCTTTTTTTTTTTTTTATTTAATTCTTCATTAAAGATGAAGTTAACGATGGTCGACAATATTGTTGTAACAGTCGAAATGCTACTATATTGTTACAAAATAATTATATAAAAATTTAATTAAAAATAACTTAATAAAACTGCTAGATATAAAAGTATTTTTAAAAAAAATATGCTAGAAACGCGAAAAAAAAAAAAAAAAAAAAAACGTCGCAAAATTTTAGCTATTTTATTTACGGACTTCACACTCAGCCATGCCTGCTCAGCTTATGTAAGTACTAAATGCTATAAAAACAACCTACTTCACAACTACTTGTTGATATTACTACTAATACTTATTGATAGAATATATTAAGTTGTTGACAATCATTAAACGGTATTATTTCTTTCTTTCATAATAAAGTGCACGGGCCTGGATGGCCGAGTGGCTAGCGCTCTGGCGCTCTGGTACCACAGGTTTCGGGTTCGAGTCCCGGCGGTGCCATGGATGTTTGTAGGGGTTCGGAATCCACTTTAAACCGTAGGTCCCGTTCTAATAGGATCGTAGAGCGTTGCGAGGGCATTGTTACTCCGCGGCCGTGGCTTATCTTCAAGTTACACGCGTCGCCTGGGTAATGCAAAGTGAGTAACGTCTGT
The DNA here is from genome assembly GCA_021605075.1 of Caerostris darwini. Lineage (NCBI taxonomy): Eukaryota > Metazoa > Arthropoda > Arachnida > Araneae > Araneidae > Caerostris > Caerostris darwini. The sequence continues at coordinate 269,110 of BPLQ01006519.1, forward strand.
GCAGCGCTTGCCTTAAGGCATCCAAGGCCAAGCTGTCTAAGTGTTTGCCAGCTGCATTAGAAAGAAAAAAAATAATAATAAAGTCCACAACATTAAAAGATTATTTAACAAATTTAATAGAATGCGTAGTCACTATTTTAAATAAATATTTATTTTGTTAACGTTAAATTTTAAGGAAAGCGTTATAAATCCGAGTCAAACAGTATCCGAACCATGAATCTGCTGATCCGTAGTCTAGCGCGTTGTCCATGAATCTACTGAATACCTCACGAATTGTAATGAAAAGTTAATTTCGAATTTAAATGAATAGTTTTGAATAGCCTTGTGCTCTCTATCTCTTTCTCTTTTCGCATATCCAACATACAAGAATTTTTAGTGAATATTACGAAAGAATTATATTTTCAATTAAATAAAAAATCAGTAATATTTTTTTTCAAATTTACTGTCGCAATTGATAGTACGATATTTTTAAACAAATTAAATCAATAAAATTGTATTTATACACTTAATTGCATATTACAATTTTGAAATCTACCTGAAAGAAAAAAATTTTTTTTTGTCGTTTAACATCAGTGGGCCTCATGTTCCACTTATGTATTCCACAAACAGCCCGCCGATGGGTGATAAAGATACAAGCGACTTCTTCCGGAAGGACTTTTTAGGGGTAACTGCCTCGCATTTGCATTTAGAATGGGGGATAGCATCGAAACACTCCCACCACGTAGCTTTCTGCCCTTTCTGTTCATTCATGGTTGTAGTAAAGTAATCTTTGGCAAATCCCCATTAAAAAAAGTCACAAGAAGTAATGGACTACCTCTTGATGTTGTAAGTGTTGGATCAAACATAAAGGAAACAGTTATAAAGTTAAAAACTTTTATCTTCTTTAATGAATTGTATTCAAATTTTTTCCTCCTTGTTGTTTACATCGAAATAACGGTCATGTGTAATCGGGTCAATCATTTCGAATAACCCTGTACTTAAGAAAATAGGACAAATATCTATTCCGTATTATTATTATTATTTTTTTTTTCACCATTCCAAAATTTGTTGCTGTTACCATGCATTCCCCATGTCCAGAAGAGCCCGTCGCAAGCGACTGGGCCTTGACTAAGGGTGCATCTTCACAATATGCAGCTTCCCTTTTAGCAAGGAATCACAAGGGCTGAAGACTGACTAACCTCAAGACAACGCCCTACGATCATATTAGACCGGGACCTGCGGTTTAAAGGGGATTTCGAACCACTACAAACATCCATAACACCGCCGGGATTCGAACCCGAAAACCTGTGACACAGAGCGCTAGACATTCGGCCATTCAGACCCATTCCAAAAGTGCATTTACGAAATGCATTTTAAAAATATCGAATGTGTATTGCTATCTTTATCTTCTATCAGCATTATATTTTCAAGAAGTGGCTTTTATCATACTTCTTTTCTTCCCTCAACTACTTCAGGGTTGTACAGGAAAAAAAAAAAACCTTACACGTACAATAGCATCACAATTTCAATAGCCTAGCTACTGCTTAATGCTTAACATGCTAAGTCACCTGTCATATTGGCCTGCTACATACTAAAGTCCCATATGAGTAAATACAGAAGCTTCTGATTACAGATATAAACATTTATTGTAGCTAATACAAGGACTTTTCCTGTATATGTATATATTCAGAGGATGAATGGAATCGTTTGACATTGTAAAAGCTACTTCCCACTGTATACTAAAATCTCTCGTCGTAAAATGCAAGGCAATCGTCACCCTACTGCTTATTAAGGTTTCGGACAGGCGTTCTAGGATGTCAGATTTTAGTATCCGGTTGAAACCCGCTATAATCGGCATGATTTAACTACAAGTAAGTATTCGGCCTCATTTAACAGCGAGTAAAGAGTGTGGATAGCTGATATCGTATCAATGACACATGTAAGTACTCGTCATCGTTAGTATAGTCAATATTAGGATAAAAATAACTCACTAATGTAATAGTTGTTAGTGATTTAGGTGAGTTGTTGTTGTTTAACCGTGTTGATGTTTGGAATTCAAATATGATATTTTGTGAGAATATTGTAATGAAAATTATGCAAATAAAATTTGTTCTAAATTTAGTATCGATCATCACGGTTATTTTTTTCTCATCATTCAATTAAATAAAAAAAAAAAAGTGGCTATAAAAAATTTTATTGGATTGTCTAAGAAATTTGAATAAATAAAAACGTTTGTAGAAAAATTCCTGTAACGAATTTCAAGAAAAGACCTGAAATTACATCATCACTGTAATCCTTTTATAACAAATTATGTGATAAAAATGTACTTCTAGTATCAATATTTATATCAATTTCTCAACTATCTTATCCCTAGTATCATATCTATAATATTGCGTAGTAAATTCAATCGTTTAAAATTTTATTCGTCAGAAAAATTGTTTCAAATTGGAAATTCAAAATATAAATAAATAAATAAAAATAAAATCATATAATTTCTGTTAAATATTCGAACTAAATAATGATTAGCTGAAAAATCTTGGATTTGTTCTTGTGTCTATATATACATTTTAACCTGTAAACGAAAGGAAAAAAAAAAAAAAAATCTCGCACGTATCGTAGTCGGTAGGATTCGAACCTACGCGGGAAGATCCCAATGGATTTATAGTCCATCGCCTTAACCACTCGGCCACGACTACACGGGTAAAACCTGGATGAATACATAAAAACACTTATCTCATAAGTCGTTCATAAATTACATTAAATTGTTGAACATTATTTAACGATAGTTTTCTTTTTCATATAATAGGTGAACTTAAAAATTATTTATTCAGCTCGCCAAAATAAATTTTTATAAAAAAAGTGACAACATTCAAACAAGGAATTTGTATCTGGTATCTACCTTAATCGTAGTCAAGCGCATTATATTACGCCCAAAACAATAAATATCAACAATAAAAATTAGGATAGTAGGATTGCGAACAATAAATATCAACAAAAAAAAAAAAATAGGAAATAAAATTATTTGTTCATATTTCTTACAAACAAATTAACAAAAAAATTTTTCAACATTTTTTTTTTTCTGTACTTAAGATATTAGAATAAATTAAATTTATATCTTTATATATCTATTTTCTCTTTAATTACATACTTTAATATCTTTTTCATCAATAAGTTATTTTCTGCAAAACTTTTTCGAAAATGTCAACTAGGACATATTTGGTCCTTGTGCTCTAAGAACATCACATAAAATGTCGAATAAGGATTGGCCTATCAATACCAATTGCAAAAGAAAAAATATCAAATATCTTTAGTGTATTAATACGTTAATTTCTATAATTATTAATATATGCAATTACATAAAAATTAATCATTATATTGAATTGTTTTACAATTACATAACTGTATAATTATCACAGAATTATACAGTTAAATCGTAATATTAATAACGTAAGTTATTATTAATATGTAAGTTAATCATATTATTACAATTACATAATTTTCGTGTTATAATCACACGGGAAGTTATTATTATGTTTTATTGTTATACAGTGTTATGTAAATAATTAAATAAAAAATTAGATAGTGTGTTATATCATTATTAAACAATTAACACATTATATAACACTTAATTATTTATACTACAATTATTAATTATAATAATTTTTATAGGTTTAATTCTTTATTACAGACTATTATAAAGAATTAAATAGTGCGTTATATAATTATTGAAGAATTAATATTATATAACACTTATTTATACCACAATTATTAATTATATAACACTTAGTAATAATTATTATAATTAAGAATTAACAAATCACATGACAATTATTTATATAACAATTATTAATTATATAATACACTGTTTAATACTTTATAGCAGTGTGTTATATAATTCTTATTATTAAATAAAGAATTGAACAATTCACTAAATAAATATTTTTCGTAAAATAAAAAATATATTAAAGTAGAATTAGTTACATATATTTCCAACTTGGAGTTTCTACTGCAAACAAAATATTTTTTCACATAATTGCAAATTGATTACTTGATTTATTTCTATCAAAAGTCTTTTAAAGAACAATAATTTATTAATTCCAACGAAAATAAAAAGAAATGTTTTCTTAATACAAAATAAATCGTATATTCAAAATAAAAAAATATTTACCTCAGAATTATTTAATTGAGATACTTGAACCATCAACAATTTCTGCATTCAATAGAATACATTTACAAAATGATTCTTAAATGATGCATCTGTTATTGTAATTTTGAAAGTATTTTAAAAATTCTACCAGATTAATCATACAGCCAAGTCACAAATTAATCTCTAAATAAAGAAGACAGCTGAAATTCATTTGCTAATCGTTTGGCGGTACTAGGAAATATAATCGATATTGAAGTGATATTTCTAAAATAAACGAAATTATTTAATATAGTTATAAATAATTTCTGTATTTTAAATGTGACAATTGATTTTATCAACAATAATTTATGTACTTACACACATTTATTATATTTCAAATCTCATTAATAAATGCGCATAGTTATTATTATATTAGATATAACAAAATGTCATACAGAATAAATTTAATAATCGTGAATTAATCGTAATCGTTAGCAAGTGGAACACTTTTTTATGAATAATAAACAACACGCAATGGATTAGATTATAAGAGTGCAAAATGGTCTATCTATTTGAGTAAGTAATTTAAAAATTAACCTTTTAATATACTTTCAGAAGAAATCTTATTTCTTATATTTCTTTATTTAACTTTCTTATCATAAATTTAAATCATTTTTATCTGAGTAATCTTATGTTTATAGGATAGCAAGAATTGCAATGATTCTACCATTATTAGTTTCAATTAGAAGACTTTTTACTCAAAAAAATTATTTGTTCATAAATACTGCAAATAGATTTATAATATATATAAATTCAAATAGATTTATATTATATATATATTCAAATAGATTTATTATTATATTAGATATAATAAAATGGCATGTAGAATAAATTTAATAATCTTGAATTAATCGTAATCTTTAGCAAATGCAACACATTTTTATGAATAGTAAACAACACGTAATGGATTAGATTGTAGAAGTACAAAATGGTATGTCTATTTGAGTAAGTAGTTTAAAAACTAACCTTTTAAAATATTTTCAGGAGATAATAAATTTAAATAATTTTTCTCTAAGTAATCTTATATTTATAGGATAGCTAGAATTGTAATGTTGCTATCATTATTAATTTCAATTAGAAGATTTTTTACTCAAAAATAATAATAATAAATGAATATAAATAAAATCGCAGAATAGGGGCTGTTGGGATTTGGCGTCAAAAAATCTTTTCTCTAAAGGGCGACAAGTAACGGGTAGCAATTATAAATGAAGTGAATTGCAAACAGTACAAGAAACCCAGGTTGCCACATTTAGAGCCTTATCCCCCAGTTGGCGCCAAATCCCAATGGCTCCTATTTTGCGATTTGACCAAAAAAATTATTTGTTCATAAAGTATTGCAAATAGATTAAACCTATAAGAATGAGTATGAATAAAATAAATCCTTGTAATTTATTTATAAATTTTTTAAATCATACGTTAACTTTTTTTTATTCGGATATGTGAATAGAAGATTTACTCCCAGGTACACTGAATGTTTTTGTCATAATTAAAGAAAAACATTGATGCAGTACAGATATAGAGGAAAGGTTAAAGCTCCTTTTGGAAACCAAAATTTTCTGAACAAGTCGATTTCATCACCAAAGAATCTGAAATATCTCTTATTTAAAAAATACGCCAAATCTAGTTGGCGATAAAATTTTGGTCGTCAAACTCCTTGTCTAAGATATTTTCATTTCGATATCACTTTAACACTTACTTTGTCAAGGTAACTATTATAGCCGTGTTATTTTATAAGCGGGGTCTAATGGGCGAGTGATGAAGTTGAAGAAAATCAAAATCGTATTTGACTAAACTCAAGTAAACTCTGAAATGAGGAATTAGTGATCATGTGAGATATAACTGTAGAGGAAATGATTGCTACAATCATGGAATAAAGATGGCATTGATGATGAAGGTGTAACATTAGAAGGAAATGATGAAGTTGAAAAAAATCAGAATCGTATTTAACTAAACACAAGTAAACTCTGAAATGAGCAACTAGTGAACATGATGGGATATGACTAGATGAAATGATTACTATAATTATGGAATGAAGATGACATTGATGATGAAAGCATAACGTTAGAAGGAAATGATGAAGTTGTAAAAAATTAGAATCGTATTTAATTAAACACAATTGTAATCAGAAATGAGCTACTAATAAACATGTGGGATATGATTATAGAGGAAAGGATTACTACAATCATGGAATAAAGATGACATTGATGATGAAAGTGTATCATTAGAAGGAAATGATGAAGTTGAAAAAGATTAGAATCGTATTTAACTAAGCACAACTAGTGAACATGACTCTGAAATGAGCAATTAGTGATCATGTGAGATATGATTATAGAGGAAATGATTACTACAATCATGGAGAAACGATGACATTAATGATGAAAGTGTCACCAATAAATATGATGAAACTCCTGATGTTCCAACTTTTATTCAGGCGCTTAAAGCTATCGACTCGGTGAAAAGTTTTATTTATCGAGGTTCTATTATGTCAGGATAAAAAAGATTATTATCAAATAATAATAAATAGTTTCCAGAATTGAAGATTTGTTGTGTAGTACATTAATTTATCAGATCAATGCGATTCTGCTCCACCTACCACAGATTATGATAATTGGATAGCTTAGATAATTTGTAAGCTGGGTTGGACTTAGATTGTTTTGTAAGTAAATATATAAAGAGTCACTACTAAGCATCGTAATTTTCTGTTACGAAATTTATTTCTGAAAAAGAAAAAACAAATTGTTATTAAATTTTTCCTATACGTTATATGATTGCTCTACAAATCATTCAATTTCATAGTTACAAAATGTTTTAATTTCGATGTCCAATATAATCTTATTTATATAATCATATACATTGGAGAAAAAAATCGGACCACCCACTTTGATTGGACTAGAGGGATAGACCAAAGAGTAATAACATACCTTTTTCCATTCTGTGATCATAAAATTTGCATAAGTAGTATTGGCAACAACTTCCTTGTATGGAGGAGGAAGGGAACAAGAAATAAACTGTTGATTTAATATTACAGTATGTGATGGAAAATATTAACTGTAACTGAATTATTTTTAGCAAAGTTTTTTTTTAGGTGGAATTAATCCTATTTTATTTCACAGGACATCTATTTTTAGGATGTTTGTTATAGAAGAATTTGAGTGATTTAGGCCACAGAAACATTTATGATTAGAAAAGTTATAAAAGGATTAAATGTGGTTCAATGCATCTCTACGTATTTCTTGCCATATTATTTTTACTACGGATATTTTGCGAAGCGTCATTAATTAATAGATAACATGAACTGTTCCTACTTTCTGTTATATATTTACATTAATTAATTATGCATACATTTTTAGTCGCTAAAATTCTTTGACTACACTTTTCTTTCTATAAATAAAGCTGTTGATTGAACTTATTAAATCGTTTTTTCGAAAGAATAATTTCCGGTGTTTTTCGATTTGCTTCGTGTTCTATTCCATGACGTGCGATAGAAAAAGGACTTTACCTTCCGGTTGGTAATCCAGAGTAATTGCCCGCATTTGCGTGTTGTGTTGCGAAAACCCCTGAAAGGGTCTTATATTGACACATGACAGTTTAATTGTCGATACGACATGATTACACATGCTACAAAAATCGTCTTCGGGTTTGCTTATTCCTGAAAACAGCGATTATAATAGAAGTATATTTTTAAAATATTTAAATATACTAAAAAATTCATTAATTACAAATATTTTTAGGGTTAATTTTCAATATTTGGCTAAGGTAGAAGTTATTTATTGGGTGTAAAAAATTACCTTATTTAGTTGAAATATTTGAATATCTAAAAGAACTTATCGGATATTGCAAGGACCTCTTAACTTGTCCTTATAAAACTAACAAATTCAAAAATAAAATACAATTTTTGGAAGATATTACAAATATTTATATTTGATAATATTAATAATATTTAGAATAATTATTATTAATATTATCAAAATATTTAGTAAAATATTACTTAATATATACTTAAAATATTTAGTTCATACTGTAGTTTGAATATTAAAAGAGTGATTACAACTTTCCACACCAATACATATCGAGAGAAATGTAAAGAGAAAACTTCTTCACTATTTTGGATTACCGAAGAACTTTTGTTGGATCGAAATTCATTTGTATCTTTATTAAATTACTTGGAATTCAATTTAACAGATGTTTAAGGATGATCCATAAACATAATAACTGAAAATAAGGCATTTCCATCTACCAAAGGAAAAGCTATAAGTAGTAATAATGGTGTTAGCATTTTACCAATTGCTACACATACAGTGAGTAGTAAATGGTAAAAGATCACTCACATGCATTCCTTTTATACAGTGAGTCACTTTATAAAATGAGATTTAATTCACACGCATTTACGATTTATTACTTATATCACATCAACAAAAATGAATTTCGCAATTCAACACGAAAGATCAGTGAATTCCCTAATTCACCACAGATTCACCACGGAAAATCAACAATTAGTTCCGATTATTTTACAACTATGTTTTCAAAATTTTCTGCTGAAATAAAATATGGGATTTTCAATTTTTTAAAGAATGGAGAAGATATAAATTAATTTGTTTCTTTCATCTACTATTTATTATATTCATTCAGAGCGATTTTATTTTATTTATCTTTTTAAAGAACATACATAAATCTCATTTCTCGAAACTTCAAAAATCAATTTTGGAATTATTTCTTCCTTCCTTCCCAAATTACGGTCTGGAGCCTGACGCAACGACGACTTCAAACTGGTGATCATTTCATTCTCGCTTCGACAACAGTGGAAGTTAACAAGCAATTTCCCCTGAAACAGAGAGGGGCAGCAATTGGTCATTGTGGGCCGCTTTTGATCCACGCCGCTAATGGTTTTCAGACGCGAGCCTTCTTAATTGCATAGATTCCCCAATTTAGACCACTGCTTATTTAGACCTCCGCCGTGTCTTTTTTTTTATCATCATCTGTTCCATGTGGTATATGTGGAAGTTAATTTCGGATGAGCGTTCGCGGAGGATGTGGCAATATTCCACTCATAAACACGTGTGTCTCGGGAACGCTATTCGCTGGCACGGGACACGACGTTTATCAGCGTTCATCAGTATCAAAAACGGTAGGTTAATTTCGCTTTCGGACAACACGCGACGCATTATTAGGAAGTGCAAACTTAGGAAAAGCGCTAATCATACAGAAGCTTCCAGTTATTATGTCTTCTCATTGTTTTACTAAATTGCAATTTATTTTTAACATCAGGGGCTTTGGTGCTCCACATTGTACATCATGAACAGTTCACTGGAAGTTATAGGGGACATTTCAGATAAGATTATATTTTGGATTTACATTTACATTTGGATTACATTTTGAGAGATTTTTTTAGAGGTATAAGTCCCCAATCTGATTGTCTCGTAGAAGAAAAATTCTAAAACTCTAATAAGTCAACTCAAGATTAGAAATGCTCTCACTTTTAGAACTGTTTACTTCACATACGCCAAGAATATCTCACTGATGGGCATTAGGGAAGGAATTTTAGGGGTGACTCTTTCATATATGCCGCGAACAATTCACCGAGGAGTACGATAGGAGGACTTTTAGGACCAACTGCCTCACATATGCCACCAACAGCTCACCGATGGGTATGAGGGAAGGACTTTTAGGGCTGAAAATCCGAAATTTTTTCATCAGGCAGCCGGACCATCGATGTGAAACTCTTTAAACATGTCATAATCACCATTGAGCCTTCTCGGTTCTGAAAGCAGTGACTGCAGCTGACGCCAGCAGCAGATTTAAACTTGAGCCTTCCTGCATGCTAATTGGCTTGCGATTCAAGCTCAAGTAACCTTTTAGATGCCTGTTTTGCTAAAGTACCATTTGTAAGTAATAATAGCAATAGAGATAATTATAAAGAGCGGCGTCATACTAACAGAGAACTTACGTGTTTTTATGGTATCTAGAAAAATACTTTACATAAGCCTTGCATTACGATGTGTCTGAATCTATATAAAAATTCTACTAAAGTAAATTAAAGATAAGAATATTGTTTTAAAATGCCGAACTTATAAGTGATAGAAATTACAAACTGACGTACTAATAGATAAGGTCTGGATTATTCGCTGTTAACGTGTTTATTTGTCATGGAAGATAGGATGTATAACTGTAGATGATCTGCCATGTGGAAATTTTTCAATTTTTCTCCCATACAATATGAAAATATGAAGTAAATACCCTTGACAGTCATGCTGAAAAGCAATACCATTCCATTCAAAGGCAGTTTCAAATGTGGAATTCATGTAAAGACAAAAAATTAACTAATTAATAATGTAATGGTTGTAAATAAAATATTTTTATTCTTTTAAAAATATTATACATTTTTATAGGATAAATGTTAGATAATATAATTTTAAAACTCTTCAAGGAAACAAAAATAAAATGATCAGTGGGCCCAAACTATTGCCATTATTATTCAAATCCGTTGGTAGCACTGTATGATGATTGCTTTCAGAAATAAAAAGATTCTATAGTGATTATGAAGGTGCGTATAAGCGTGTCGCATCGACAGTCAGATTGCCTGGTGAGAACTTTTCGAGTTTTCTTTAAATTATCCCTAGCAGTCTTTTAGAAGATGATATCATCCCTTCATGACATATGTTCATCGCGTAACTCCCTGATGTGACAAAAAAAGAAATGATTTAATATGTAGGGTGCCTACTATCTTAAGTTGTGAAATATGACAGCTATTGCTTAAGCTAATGCCACCTTAAGCACGGTGTCCTTGTATAGTATAGCGGCTACATGGTACTCGGTGAGATCAGTTAGAGCGTGACCTGAGGCAAACCGGGAGATAGTTGAGTTCCTATCTCAAAAACTGACGGGTGGAAGGTCGTGTAAAATAGCCTACACACTAACTGATTTTACCCAACTGGACTCTTTTCAATGGTGATGTGTCAAACAACAGGTGCATACACACAATAATTTGGAATCATTATCCCTAGTGAATCATTGAAGGTTCGTATATTCTCTTACTGGAATCCAACATTGAAACTTTTTATCCTTTTAGTTTATTATTATGCTTCGTGTGACTAATCCTCATAGCCCGCAGGCAGGACGGACACATGGATAGTCTACTCATGAATAGAGGGAAAGGGGCCAGCTTCTGTTCTAATGGAGCACCAGTAGGATACCATATGTTATCATTTTTCTTCCGTTTCATTAAACAGAACGACTCTCAGTGATTTAAAATTGAATATATATATTTAATAACATTTTATATACGTTTTAGAACTATCGCTCGCCATCACCAACCTTCGTTGCTTACATCCAACATTGTTCTAACCTAGGAGTCCCCACAGCGGCCACACCTCATTACGTTTCAGCGCTAGTGGCGCCATCTATCGCCATTTACATTTAAAAATATTTAACACATGTTACTGAATTAAATTGCATGTCATTGTTTACAGAAACGATAGTGATTGTGTAAGCTTTCAAATTTGCTGATGATAGCTTTCCCGGTTTTCTCTCATACGTATACACAAACGTAATGCAAACAGATATACAGAAATAAATGAATTAAATAATAAATAAAAGCTTCGCATGCATACTTAAATGATTTCGTCACATTTATTCCTTATTAATTCCCCCCACACACACACCTTTATCAGTTTTTTTTCAATTTTCCATATATTAAAATCATTTTTGTTATTTACTTCACTTCATTGATTAAAAACATCCTTTCACAATTATATTTAATGGTCATCCAAAACAATTCATTTCTTTTATAACAGGATTTTTTTATTTGTGCGTTTACAGCGATAAGTATTTTTATGTATTAATAAATTTCTCTAAATTTATTTCAGATTTTATATTTCAACGTAATATAATCTAAGCAAAAAACATCCAAAAAAATTAAATTAAAAAGATTTAAATTTTTCATCTGACATATTCTTTTTTAAATTACATTTATAAGTGATATTTATTACTGTAATTTAATAATATTTAATTAAATTAAATTTTTAAATTATTTTTAAATTATTCTTAATTAACTAAAATAGGAAAAATTTGTGAAAAAAATAATTTTTATATAAACCTAATTTTTAGGCAATCGCTTACAAAAAACTTTTAATCAAATTAATATCTTATTACTAATCAGTATAAGCAAATAATTTCTGTAACTTTTTTTCAATGTCACTGAATCAAAAAATTTCTGTAATAAATGTAACTTTTGTGTTCTAATTCTTCCTAAAATGATTTCTTGGAAAGTATTCTTATGGAATAAACATGGAACGTTTTCTTTTTCTTTTATTCCAAGTAGTTCCATTACATAACTCTTTCTCATTAGTATAGAATAATCAGCTGCCAGAAACAAACTTAACTTTCCTTCGTTAAGTAAATCTTTTTTGAAATCAAAGAAGAAGGGATTTGCACGTAATATTTCATTATCTCATATGTCATGGGCCCGGATAGCTCAGTCGGTAGAGCGTTAGGCTTTTAACCTAACGGTCCCTGTTCGGGCGCACTTTTTTTTTTTCACTGATCTATTGAAAACTTTGAAATTTATTTATATAATTATTTTTGATTTCAATTTTAAAACAATAAATAAAATATAAATATTAATAAAATAATAATTTTAATAAAAAAAAAGAAATTAATTTGACTCGAGAAAAAATATTTTATAAATTTTAAAAAAATACAAATAAAACTAAATTTATTGTATTTTTAATGGTCGTATTTTTAATTAAACTTAAAATTAAAAAAGCCAACATCATCGAAATTTCAATTAAGAAATTTATTGCACACAAATTAAATTGTGATACAAGTTTTTATTTTTTTTTTACTGAAAAAAGTTTTGACTGAATGACGATAATGCTTTCGATTGATTCTTTATTAGTTTATCATATTTGTTATCTTTCACTATAAAAATTGAAATTTATTCTTATTTATTTGACATTTGCAATCCAAAAGTCAGAATTATTATTATTATTATTATTTTTTATTATTTTTTATTTATTTTTTTATTTATTTATTTATTTATTATTTTTTTTTTTTTTTGGCAATTTTTAAATAATTATAATTGTATTTGGAAGAATTCTAGTTGGTTAAGATAAAAAATATTTAAAAATTATTTAATATAAAAGCGCAAATCCGAAAATTATTCATAGCTCATTTTTAATTTAGTTTTTAAATCATGAGCATTATAAGTAATATTTTAATTTGTCCTTTTTTTATAAAATCGGGGTGTACTGACTGTCAGTTTTTAATCTTATGACATGTAAAATGTCCAGTCTTTAATACAACTTTTATTGAGTTTATTTATTATTTTATTTATTATTTATTAGGTTTAATTATTATTATTTATTATTGAGTTTATCATTTATTATTTTATTTATTTTTTCAGTTTATTTATTTATAACTTATTTTATAAAATCATATCTTAATCACTGTTACCATGTGTCTTTATATAGTAGATGGTTTATTATGTAACTTGAAATTGAACTGGTTTTGGCCATATTGCGCCAAAAGCAGCCCTTATGCCATAAACCTCACCAACCAGCTTTAAGGTGTTACTTTTTTAAAATTCAAGTAATTTTCTTGATTACTTGTACTTCCGCAGAATAAATATTTGTATATACTACGCACTAATACATTTACAAAAAAATTTCATGTGTAATTATTACAAGAAATTCGTGTGCTTTTTATAAATGTTGGACTTTTTAACTTACATCGGGCTGGTTTTGGACAGGCTGCGCTAAAATCAGCCTTTGTGCCATAACACTGACCAACCATCTTTCAGTTGTTACTCTTTTAAAATGCAAGTAATTTTCTTGAGTACTTGTATGTTACTTCTACAGAAATTTTAGAATATATATTTGTATATAGAGCACAATGAAATATTTTCTGTAAAAATGTTTGATTATAGTTCAATTTTTAATGCATTTACAAAAAAGGTTTCATGCGTAACTATTGCAAGAAATTTGTGTACTTTTTAAAAATAAAATATGAAAATAGTTAAAAACTATTGGCTCAACAACTATCTTTATACATGTGAGCAATTTTTTCAGAAAGTGAAATCTAAAATTTAATGATGTTTTTAGCTAGACATAAATGTTTGTTTTGCATATTTATAATAATAAATAACATCCTAAAATTTTTTTTCGAACTTTTATCATTGATTTGTACATAAATGCATATTTCAAAACCCTAAGTTAATCAACGTAAGTGTAAATGAGTTTTTGAAATAAAATAAATTTACACAGACAATTTTCAATCCTACTTTCAGATGAGTTTTTGTATTCCAAAACCAACTGACATGCCAAAGTACCACCCTTTTTCACTCCATTTTCTTTACAAAACGAACATAGCATCCCCATCCCGAACCAGCGAGGGGTTTACGCATCCCACCTGTGACACCCCCCCCTCACCCCCCGCGAAACACGAGTGCGTAAACACACATCTCAAGAGAATCTTTTCAAAAGCTGAAACTCGAGCGCTAATTACTGGTTTAGTTCCCTTCACACCTTCTGCCTCATTCAATTAGTCTTGGGTCTTCTCAGGTGCCACATGAAAAGGCCGAAGCTCACAGGTGCGAGTCAAAAGCCTGACAGGGGAGAGGGGGACGGGCGGAAGAAAAGAGTGCCGGCGGAAGGTTATGCCTCGGGTGAGAAATGGGCGGGAAAGGTTCGGATGGTTTAGGAACGGGTTTGCGGTTTTTGAAGCGATTAGCAGAAATTTTCAAGGATTGCGAGAAATAAGTGTGTCATGTTTATTCGTATCTCGACTTACGAACTTCCCATGCCGTGTTTTGAGATTGAGATACGAATTCCAGCAAAATTTTTTTCAGAACTTAAAAAGAATACATATTTACATATTTTATTTTGTCTGTAGTTGCATATGGCATTATTGAAAATCGAATTAATTACATTTCTGACATTTTCCTTCATTACGGAAAGTGATTGAATCTAAAATGCACGCACACATATGTTGTTGTTTCTTATCCCACTTGATAGACAGCAACATCTAGACCAAGTCTACAAACCCGCGTGCCATCGCTCCTCACCGAGTGATAGAGCGCTAGTCACTCTGCCGTTCAGGCCCCCACACATATATACATGAATGAATCAAAATCAGTCTAATCAAATCTATGAAAAGTATTAAGCAAAAAGTGTAAACATACCTACTGGAATCGTTTGTTAAGCTTGTGGTACAGAGCACTAGCCACTCGGCCATCAATCCCCTCCAGATTCAGAACTACTAACAAATATCCATGTCGCAGCCAAAATTCGAACCTGAAGCCTATGGTACCAATGACCAGAGCTCAAGCCAATTGGCAATCAGGCCATCTCTGTGTATTGAGAAAATTTCTTGGCTGTGGTATTGGAAAGACCAATGTATATAATAAATGTAATGCATATAAAATGGACAGTTTTCTTTTTTCTATTGATTTAACATTCTCAAATTTTATGAAAAAATATATAATAAAAATAGATTGTAGTGTTATTCTACATGTTGTGTAGAGAAACAAAACTTGGGCGTTATTCTATACATTTCGGATGTTGCTTTACCCCAGTGGTTATCAGACTGGGGTATTCGATATTTTCATCAAACACTATTAAAAAAGAAATTAACTTAATAACTATTTAAATTTATTAAAATAAAACTTCTGAATTATTACCCTACAAATTTTAACTCCACTTTAAGGTTAACTGGATTTTCCGCATGGGGATATTTGAAAGATTGTGTCTATCCCACGCCTTGTGCAAATTTGCAGGTATTGAACAATGTACCCCAATTATTATTAATTCCACACCTCATTTGATATTTGCTTGTAATAAAAATATATCCCTAAATCTAATTTATAAATAATAATTTTTTCTGTACTACCAGGTAACTTATAAAGCAGATTATCATGTAAAAACATAAAAAAAAAAAAAAAAAAGGGATGAAACATAACTACATCGTTTGGGAGTGCATAAAAACCCTTAACACCTTCTGAGTCAGACGTTTACAAATGGAGTGTTTCTCAAAGCTTCTGAAAGGGCCACTTCGGGGTGTACCTGACCCGGCCAGCGGGCCGTCTTCACGAAGGGTCAGCTGCGGTGGGTGGGCCTCACGTCGGCCCCTTTCGAAAGCCGCGTGGAACACAATCTCTGACAACTGACCGCTGCGGGGCGCCTTTCATTTATCTGCAGGGGAGGAAATTCACATTCGAAACGCCCCGGTTTCGAACTTTTTCTTCCTTTGATTCTCGTTCCCATTTTATTTTTTTATGCCAACCTTTTCCAACTGTTGTCTCAGAAGAGAATTAGTTAATGCTAGATGGTTAGAATTGCATGAGTGTTGCTATGTAAGAAAATAGTGAGGAAGATCTTGTTAGTTTTTACCCATTCGTTTTTACCATTCTTTCAATTTTGGACATTTTCATTCAAATCTGTAATTTTATTTTTTAATTTCTTTCATAAGTTTTTTTTCTTTAAATTTCTTTCACGGGCTTTTTTGCACCTAATATTTATTTACAAAATAATGGAGTAATTATTAAATACTTTAGAAATGAAATTAATTTTAAAAAAAACTAAAAAAATGTAAAAATTGTTCTAAAAGATCGTCTGGTGAAAGCAAAGACAATTTCATTTCAAAGTGAAAACGAGATTTTTTAAGAAAAGAAAATCGTTTGGAATTCTATAGTTTTTGTTTTATTTTTTAAAATTGCTGCTATGAGTTTTGTTCTTACATTAGGGAGTTTTTGCATACCGTAAGTTTGTTACCGTAGGACGTCCGTTAGCATTTTCTCTAGCGCGCATGCTCATAGGAAACTGAGCACGCGCTGGAGGGAGAAAAATGCTAACGGACGTCCTACGGTAACAAACTTACGGTATGCAAAAACTCCCTATTAAATTCTAAACTTTATCGGTAACCCGTATGTTTTCTCAGCTGATTATTATTTTTTTTTTCCATAACTGTTGACATTTGAAATTTAATTTTTCCTTTAAAATATTAGAAAACGTGTTTACTTTTCAGTTCTGGTTTTTATTAATTTACTAATCGATATGAGCAGGTATTTTCCAGCTACATAAAATAAAATATATTTAGTTTAGGTAAATTTTATTAAAAAAAATATATATATATATATCGTTTTGAAAATTGTGAAAAAAAATAAATAAATAAATAAAAATATTCTGAATAACTATTTATAAATAAAAAGGAATTTAAAAAGTAAAATATAAACAATCTTGTATAATTGAAAATTTGAAACGAACAAAAAATATAATATATATTAAAAGAACACAGCCTCGTAAACTTTATTATTATTTTTTTTTTAATTTTTAGGAATATAATAGTTTGTGTTATCATTATTTAATTACTATTTCAAGAATATAGATTAAGTATTTATTATTTTAATATTATTTTAATTTATTATTATTTTATTAATTTATATTTATATATTATTTTTAATTTCAAGAATATAGTTTAAAAAAAAAAAAAAAAAGGTTTCGAGTTATGCTTACAGATAAGATTTCTGCGTTTTAAGAATTTGTTGTTAATTTCCTTAAATAACTTTTTACAATTTGAATGATCAGTAAAAGAAAAAAAAACCCATACTAACAGCAATTTCCTTCAAGAAAAACAACTGAGTTAAATTTATATTTGCTTTATCTTATTTGTTTTATCTTATTTATATACCTTATATAAATATTTATTTTGTTTTTTTATTTAAATATTTATTTTGTTTTTTTATTTTTTTAAATTTATATTTATTTTATCTTATTTATATACCTTAGAAATTAAATTATTATCTGAAAGTGAAATTTAGCTCCATAGAATGCTAACTAATAAGTTTTAAAAATTCATAAATAACCCTTTTGGGGGACGTTAATTATCAAGAGCATTGTTATTAAAATGCTTTAGTTAACACAAATAATATAGCATACAATTTATAAATTAATTAAACATTAATTAAAAGCTACATTTTTGATTATTACAAACACTTAAGCAATAAGTTTGCTAATTAAGCTTCATATGACAATTAAATATTTAATTAATTAACTTAAGACAGCATAAAGTTTAACGGAATAATGTTAAATATATTAAAGCAAATACTAGTTAATTACATTAAACAAATATTTGGTTAGAGCTTAATGTTTGATAATAAATTATTCATCAATATTACAGTTTTTTTTTTTATTGATTGTAATTAGACTAAATGTACTCATTCATTAAGCGAAAATTAATTTTTTTATAAGTAAAATAATAATTTAACCATTAACACAAAGCGTAATTTTTGTGAAGCATTTATCAACTTCTAAATAAAAAACCTGACTTTATATTCTTCTGTAAATTCATCTTACTTATATTGATTATTAATTCTTATCTTTTTTTTTTTCTCATTTAAATTTAAACTATAATGCATTTGCTATTGCATTATTTTTAATTTTGCAAATCTTGTGTGATATTTAGTTCGCAATGTTCAATAGTTAATTAGTCCAATATTTGAATAGTCAATCAATTAGTTCAATACTCAATATTCTTAAAAAAAAAAAAAAAAAAAAAGAAGAAGAAGAAAGGAAAAAAAAATTAAAGTCGAGAAATTAAATTAAAAGTTGAGAAATTAATCTTTGACCGGATACGACTTATCTGTCAACACATACTTACTGAACTGTTCATTCAAACCAATGATTGATCTTAATCGAAAATTAAAAGAATTAATAATAAATAAAACTTTTAATGAAATTCACCACACATTTCAGAATATTTATTAAGTAAATAAATTCATCAATTTTTTTTTTAAATAACTGCAAAAACTAAATCACTTTAGCATAATAATTGAGGCTAAAAATATTTGAAACTTATCTTCTCAATCCTCCATAGATAGATGATAACTTATCAGTTATATATCTATTTCGGCGTAATTGAGCTTACTAAACATTAAAAAAATAAATAAATAAAAATAAAAACTTCATTATAAAATTATTTTGTAACTTATGGCTTAGTATCAGAGCCCGGATAGCTCAGTCGGTAGAGCGTTAGGCTTTTAACCTAACGGTCCAGGGTTCGAGTCCCTGTTCGGTCGGCAATTTTTTTTCATTCAGTTTCATTGGAAATTAATGTAGAATTGTAATATAAATTATAAAACAAAAGTTACAAAAAAATCTGCAGAAGACTCATAAAACTAATTTATTTTATATTTATTTAGAATTTTTTTTAAATATGAAATAAATATAATCTTAGACAGATTTTGGTAACTTTTTTTCCTCTTAGTAACGATGTGGTGATGGTTTTTAATGGTTCTGTCTTCTTTATTTTTTTAACTTGATAATTAATAATTTTTTATTTAATATTTTTTTAATTAATACTAATTTGTTATTAATAATTTTTTTATTAATTATAATTTTGTAATTAATAATTTTTTAACATATTAACGTAATACGAATATATTAGTTATTTTATTGATCTTGATTTCTTAACTCGTCATAATAATGGATAAGTCTATAGAGGTAAAAAATATTACTTCATCTTGATTTTGAAAATTAAGGAAATAAATGCCATTTGTTTTATTATTTATTTAATTTCAAAACCAACTACATTTAGTTAATATCTTCAAAAGGACACCATTATTTTTATATTTAAAAAAAAAATTATCAGTATAAAATCTTAATCGATTTCTTAATCTTAAAATCTTAATTAATTTTTTTAACACTTAAACATAGATTAAAAGAGAATGCTCTAACGCCTCTGTAAAAACTTAAATTTGAAATATAAATAAAGCAATATTACAGGAAATAAAGGTTATTTTTGTGTTGTTTAATATACTAATTACAAAGAATGTAAATATAATATGAATAATAATATGTAAGTAAATAAATATAATAAAATAATCATTAAGCAGAAATTAAAAAGAGAATGTTGTAACACCTCTGTAAAAAACTTAAATGAGCAATATATTTGAAATATAAATCGCACAACATTACAGGAAATAAATGTACATTTTTGTATTGTTTAATATATTAATTGCAATGAATTTAAATATAATATAAATAAATCTTCTCTATTAAGTTTTAAATTTTAATATAACTAGTGTTTCAATTTGTAGAGTGCAATATTTATTACAACATCTTTTTAGGTTTTTGCTCTTCTAAAAAAATAAAAAAATCGATAATCAGATTTTAAAATTTAATAAATTTATATCAGAATTTGTAAAACAGTGATAAACTAATACAAATATATTAGGATTTTTTTTTTTTTTTAAATCTGTTTTGACATTTGTTATCTTAATGTAATAAATAAAGTGCTGTTACTCCCCAAATTACTATCACATTATTTGTAATAAGTTAGTAGGACTGTAGGAATTTTATTTTTAATTACATAATTAAGTCAATTTTATCAATTTTTATCTAACAAATTATTGCATCAATTTTTTACGAAAATAATAAAAAAATTACTAAATAAATAACTTTTACTTAAAATACTTTTTTTTACTAGCTTTGAACTAGTTTTAAAAATAACCCTTCAATATCCTATAGAAATTATATTAAAAAAAAAAAAAAAATACATTTTTGAACAATATCAAATTGTATGTCCAAATTAATTTTTAATTTTCTTACAATATTACAAAATTTTTTAACACTAAAATTTATAATAGCGAACAATACTACTCTGTTTTGGAGTTAAATTATATCCCAATTTAATTTTTGTGTAATAAATTTATTAATAACAATTTACTCTTCTAATTTTAATTTACAATTAACAACACGACCATTAAAAATTCAATAAATTTAGTTTTTTATTCTCGTATTTTTCTTTTTAAAAATTTTAAAATATTTTAATCAAGTTAAATTTTTTTTTTTTAATGAATATAGTTTGTTTTTTAATTGAAATCAAAAATAGTTATATTAATAAATTAAAAAAATTTCAATAGATAAAAAAAATCAGATGCATAAAGGCAGTATTGTTAATGAGAACCACCTTAAGTTCCCATAACTTTGTCACAAAGTAAAAAAAAGTAAAAAAAAAAAACCGCCCGAACAGGGACTCGAACCCTGGACCGTTAGGTTAAAAGCCTAACGCTCTACCGACTGAGCTATCCGGGGTCAAGTTGATATCTTGTTACTACTATTATCTTCAAAAACCCCAACTATTACTAATTTAATTATATTTTATTTAATTATTAAGAAACATTTTTAAGAGCCTCCGCTTTCGCTGTAGTTTACATTGCTTTCCTTTTCTCCAATTTAAAAGCTCTTTGCTTTTCCCGCTCTTCAATTTTAACCTGTGTTTGCTTTTCATTTTCCTCTATTTTAATTCTTTCCTGAATTGTTCTTTAAAAAAGTTGCTTAACAAATTCTTCGTCATAATTTTCATTGCTTGTTATTATTTTTTCAATATTAAATATAATGGGGAAATCGTTTCATTCATTTTAGTTGTTAATTCTATGAGATCACTTGTGCGACCTTTTCCAAGGTATGACATATTGGTACGTATAGCTTAAAAAATATGTTGGCACTTTAAAACAAGTAATAAAATAAAAATAAAAATAAAATTTTTAAGTCAATTCCTACTTGGGTCAACAAAGAAAAATTTTATTTTAGTTACTTTTTATTAAATAATTACAATTAATAAAAATATTTATATACATATGACAGAATCACAATATTAAGTGGCAAAATAGAAAGTGAATTTCCTTGCAATTTTCCATTCTATATATGGTGTTGGACTATTATTTTTGTTTGTTACTATTTATTCGCTTTCTATTTTTTTTAATTAATTAATTTATGTATTTATTTTTTTCTCGTTTCTAATTTATGAAGCCGATGGCGGTCTATAATTTCTCATTCTATCCATCTCTTGTAATGCTCCATTATTGCAAGGAACCTTTCCAGTGAGTTTCGAGCAGTCCAATTCTTCAATTAATTAAGTTTAATTAATGAATTAATATTTGAAAAAACTATATTAATATCAAGTGACATCCATTACAAGTTCAAAAAAAAATCTATTTGAACTTGAGTGGATGAATAAAAAGTATTTTATTAGCGATTGAAAATTTGAACAAGATATAATAAGGAGAGTGTGAGCTAATAGAAGGAATTGGATAAAGCAAATCATTTCATGATGTAACTATTTTTGATTGAGGAATTAGGAATTAGGAATTTTATTTAGGAATTGAAAAATATATTTTAAATTTCAAAATAGGAAGGAAATCATTAACCTTGTAGCCTTTCTATTCCTTAAAACCGTAATCCAAAAATTTCTCATTTGTATACTTTTGCACAAATTATTTTTTTGATTCAGGTATTTATCCCACTTCTGAAATGCTATCTTTAAAGATAACACTACATAAGACAATAACAAATAATAAATGATGAAAATTAACGTAATTTAATTGTTTTATTTTCCATGAAATAAAATTTTTGCCAAAAATAAAATTCACTCAGATAAAAAAAAAAAAAAAAAAATTATATTTAAAGATAACAAGATCAATATGTAATAATTTTTCGTCATAAATATGCCTTTAAAATAGAATGGAATATAATGATTTTTGAAACAAATGTTTATAAATTTTTTAAAGATTCTAAAAACGTTTTATTAACGTTTTAAAATTTTTTAAGAAAATAGTTTTTTTTATTTACTAATAATTTCATTGTAAGGAAACATTTGAACTTAAATAATTAATTATAACATAAAGAGACAATGGCATGGTTGTATAATGATTTGGCGGGGTTTTATAATAAGCATTTATTAACTTTTTCAATTGTTAAAATGAAAGAGAAAAGATTTTACCAAACACATAAAAGCAGTGTTATTAAGGAGAACATTTCCGTTATTCGTAGAACAAAGGAATTGATCCTATAGCCAAATTGTTTGTAATGTAACCATGTTTCCTACTTATTTATTATTATTTTACTCATTTATTTATTTATTTATTTTGTTTTGTGATTTACTTTTTTGCGACAAACTAAGACAAATTTTTAATTAGACACTGGTCAGATAATGAAAAAGATGCTTTTTGGAAAGAAAAAAAAAAAAAAAAATTCTATGAACTTCGTAATTCACAATTTCCTGACTTATTTATTATTATTATTATTATAAATAAGTCTTTCATATATTTATTTTTGTGCTTTGTGATTTCACTTTTTGCTCATAAACTGAGACAGATGTCTTAATTAGACACTGGCCAGATAATGCAGAAGGTGCTTTTTAAAAAAAAGTTGCATGTTAAAGGAATTTCACAAAGACTTAATTCCAATTAAGATCCAAATTACATAATCTCATTATGACATTGTCTCTTATGACCAAGCTGCAAAACTTCGTAGCTCACAATTTCCTGACTTATTTATTATTTATTTATGCATTCATCATTATTATTATTATCATTATTTTTGCTTTGTTGTTTATTTTTCTGTGCATAAATATCTTAATTAGACATTACCCAGATAATGAAGAATTTAATTAAGAACCAAATTACTTTATCTCATAATGGCACTATTTCTTACAACCAAGCGGTAAAACTTCGCAGCTCACAATTTCCTGACTTATTTATTTATTTATTATTATTAGTAGTATCATTATTTTTGTGATTTACTCTTCTGGGCATAAACTGAGACAGATATCTTAATTA
This sequence comes from Caerostris darwini, assembly GCA_021605075.1. Lineage (NCBI taxonomy): Eukaryota > Metazoa > Arthropoda > Arachnida > Araneae > Araneidae > Caerostris > Caerostris darwini. The sequence goes on from BPLQ01006519.1 coordinate 292,884, forward strand.
GACACTGGCCAGATAATAAAGAAGGTGCTTTAAAAAAAAAAAGTAGCAAGTTAAAGGAATTTCACAAATACTTGATTCGAATTAAGACCCAAATTATTCAATTTCATAATGATACTATCTCCAAGATGTGAAACTTCGTAGCTCACAATTTTCTGACTTATTTCTTCTTCTTCTTTTCTTATTATTATTTTGTAATTTACTTTTCTGCTCATAAACTGAGACAGGTATTTTAATTAGACACTGGCCAGATAATGAAGAAGGTAATTAAGACCTAAATTATACAAATTATTAAGACCCAAATTACTTATTCTCATAATGGCACTATTTCTTATGACCAGGCTGTGAAACTTCGTAGCTCACAAGTTCCAAACTTATTTATTATTCATTGACTAATTTATTATTATTATTTTATTTATTCATTTTTATTTATTATTTTTTGGCTTTGTTATTTACTTTTCTGAACATAAACTGGGAGAGATATCTTAATTAGACACTGGCCAGATAATGAAGAAGTTAATTTCTTACAAAAAAGGTTGCAAGATAAAGGAATATTACAAAGACTTGGTTCGTTTTAAGACCAAAATTACTTAATCTCATAATGGCACTATCTCTTACGACCAAGCTGTGAAATTTCGTAGCTCACTATTTCCTGACTTATTTATTATTATTTTATTCATTTATATATTTATTTATTTTCTTTGTGATTTACTTTTCTGCGCATAAACTGAGACAGATTTCTTAATTAGACTCTGGCCAGATAATGAATAAGGTTGCTTTTAAAAAAAAACTGCAAGTTAAAGGAATTTTACAAAATGTCATAATTCATAAATGTCAAATTAATGTCATAATGACACTATCTCTTATGATCAAGATGTGAAACTTCGTAGCTCACAATTTCCTGACTTATTTATTATTAATTAATTAAATTTATTTTATTTATTTATTTATTTTGATGGCTTTTTGATTTACTATCCTGGGCATAAATTGACACAGATATCTTAATTAAGACATGGCCTGATAATGAAGAAGGTGCTTTAAAAAAAAAATTTTGCATGTTAAAGGAATTTCACAAAGACATGGTTGGAATTAAGGCCCAAATTACTTAATGTCATAATAGCACTATCTATTACGACCTGGCTGTGAATCTTAGTAGCTTACAAATTCCTGACTTATTTCGTTATTAATTTATCGATTTATTTGATTTATTATTATTATTTTGTTTTATTTTGTGATTTACTTTTCTGCCCATAAACTGGGACAGATACCTTAATTAGACCAGATAATGAAGAAGGTATTTAAAAAAAAAAGTTACAGTTATTTCACAGAGACTTGGTTCAAATTAAGACCCAAATTACTCAATCTCACAATGTCACTATCTCTTAAGACCAAACTGTGAAAACTGCATCATTTGACTTCAAATGATCATCATCAACAGATTGCACCATTTCTGCTGCATTTGGCTCAAAATGACACCACAGTAACGGAAACAAATACCAAATATGTTTTTTTTTTTTAAATTGGACTCTTTGAGTCAATCATGGATCAACATCATTTTTACCCCTTAGTAGATATTCTGACCCGATTCCGTCACTCCAAGTCCACATTTTCTGTCAATCCTCGCAATTTCACGTCAATTACGCCGGAGCGATCTTCGGAATTGTCCCTGAAATTCCGCTCTCATCTGCTCCATCGAATGACGGGGAGGGGCGTGGCGAGGAACAGTTTGATTTACGACCCTGGCCCCGCCCCCTCGGTTACAGAAGGGGGGGATCAGGCATCTGCACGTGTCTATTCTTAACCTCCCTCTGCGCCAATGATGAGATGATTGCTCATTAGAGGTTGCGGCTGTTTTTGAAACCCGAGGATCTCCTGTTTATATCCTATTCCTGCTCCCCCCCCCCAATTCCTAATTGAGATCTGCTGTTTGGCCTAAATGCCTGCATGTAAAAAAATAGAAGAGAAAAAAAAAAGGAGGGATGTACTGCTTGTTGAAAAGATGGGGAAATGGATCTCTCTTGAGATAGTTTCGTTTACGTATTTAGAAATAAACAACATTAAATTTCGTTATCTTTATATTAATAATATTATTTTCAGTTCTTAATGAAACGTGGGGATGATATATATTACAAAATTGACCTTAAAAAAAGTAATAAAATCATTCATTAAAAAATTCAGGCCTCATATTTATATTTATATTAGTTAAAAAATACATATGAACACAGGTTTAGTTTGGTTTGTCGCTCTACGGTCATTTTGTGCACACTTTGGCTAATTAGACCAGGACCTACGGTTTAACGTGGATGCCGAACCACCGACAAACATCCATCATGCCACCGCCATAACTCGAACATGAAGTCTGGGTACCAACGGCCATTACCATTATACCACACTACTGTGTTCTAGGTACACCACTCCACTGTGCCTAGATCTGAGTTGCCCCTGGGAATGATGTGAGTGAGAAGTCTGACTGGGCTCCATGACGCTCTTACAGTCATGCAAGACTGGGACCTACGGCTTAAAGTGGATTCCGAACCTCTACAAACATCCATGACATCACCTGTACTCAAACCTGAAATCTGTGGCAGCGAGAACCAGACAGTCGGCTATCTGGCTCTAATAATAATTACAGCCATTAATTATTACCCCTTAATTCAAACCAACTGTAAAAGTAAATATTGTAAGTGAATGACCATTTACAATATTTCGTAGAAAATTTCAACTTTTTAGCCTATCTATATTAAAGAACGAATACGAAACATCAATTTGCTCTCATTTACAGCAATCAGTTATTTACGATAAATTAGAAAAGTTTCGCATATACATTTTTAATGTTTTTGATAAAAAAAACAAAAAAATGACGAAAAAGGATAAATGATTTCACAATTAGCCCCCCATGGGGCTGTTGCATCAATGATAATAATTGGAAAATTATGCAAAGGTAATCGTAATACGTAACATTCAGATTTTCTGTTACAGATATTCGAGAGGTAGATCTTTTTCAAGATACTGAAATTACATAAAATTCCGTTAAAATTTTATATTAAAGACTTAATGTTATACAACTTTTCAAAAGAATTTTATACCATTTGAGATGTCGTTGTATTGTCTTTATTCTGAAATCGCTTCAATGCTTTACATGTCACGAAAAGGAATCCTCTCATACTTGCAGACAATAAACAGTGGAACTGTCACAGGTGCTGCAATGAAAATATCACATGAGACCGGGACTGACGACTTAAAGTGGATTCCGATCCACTACAAACATGCAGGGCACCGCCGGGATTCGAACGCGAAACCTGTGATACCGCGCACCAGAGCGTTAGGCCAAATCGTTATCAGGCCCAACGTCTAATAAGCTGTTAAACGTAGGACATAGGGCTGACAACCTTACACCGTAAAAAGGAAAAACCATCTCTCGTCTCGTAATCTGCCAGTAGGCAGACGACCCTGGCCCATCATGGGGCTGTTACGCCTATGATGATGATGATGACGATAACTATTGGAGAATTACACAAAGGTAATCATAATACGTAACATTAAGATCTTCTGTTACAGATATTGGGAAGTAGATCGTTTTCAAGATACTAAAATTGTATAAAATTCCACCAAGCTTTTAAATTAAAGACTTGATGCTTTACAACATTTCTTATCAATTAAAAGAATTTTATACAATTTGGAGATGTCGTTATGCCGCTTTATTCTGAAATCGCTTCAATGCTTTATATGTACCGAAAAGGAATCCTTCAAGCCGTACTCATACTTACAGACAATTAAACAGTGGAACTGTCACAGGTGCTGCAATGAAAATAAGAACCACAAGTTGAAAGACGCTCCATCAAAAGGTAACCTAATCACTTATCAATCTATCATTTTCGCAGCAGATAATTAATTTTTTCACAATGGCCTCACTCTGGTGGGAGGGGAGAGCTGCAAATAATTGTATCCACCACCCTCCGAGTCGCACCCCCAGGGGCTAATAACTGGTTGCGAGCTAATCCCACACAAGTGGATGAGAGATAGCAGAGATGATTACTAATTTATACTAAAAACTTCCGCTTTCAACGGGAAGAAGCGTCAAATTAATGAATTTCGACAGTTTTGAGCGAGCGTTTTTTTTACCGATGAATCCAAAGTTAGCTAGCATTTGAAAAAAATTAATTTTCATGGAATAATTAAGGCACAACAACAAAAGAAGCACGGTACGCATGGTACGTCGTAATATTTTATTAATTTTTTTTAATTATGCAATGGTGTTAAAAAGAACAATAAAAAATGTTCCCTTTTAGGCCTTATTGCCTTATGATTATCTGAAGCTGATGTGCAATGTTGTAGACTGCATTGTACGGCATATTAACGGCAATAGAGAGTTTTTGCATACCGTATTTTTAACGTCCGATATTTTTTTCTCCCTAGCGCGCATGCTCATAGGAAATTGTGCATGCGTATTTGTAATAATGTTTCCTATGAGCATGCACGCTAGGGAGAAAAAAATATCGGACGATAAAAACACGGTATGCAAAAACACTCTATTATTTGAAGAGCAATTCAGTTAGTCCAGTCTTGTGAAGTATATTGCATAGCATGTTGGGAGAACTCGTGAGACTTAATCAGATTGAGACGAAAGAAGCATGAATACGCACGGTACGCCGTAGTATTTTATTAATTTTTAATAATACACAATTTTTACATAATACAATAATGTTAAAAATAACTATTAAAACGTTCCCTTGTAGGCCTTTTTGCTTCATGATTAACTGAGCCCGATGTGCAATAATGTGGACTATATTGCACAATATGTTAGTGGGTAGTAATTAAGGTTAGATAAAGGACTCATGAGAAGATAAAGGACTCATGAGAGGACTCATTGACATTAGATAAAGGAGGGGAAAAAAAGACAAATAGGCATGAAATGATGTAGAATTTTATTTTATTTTTAGTTATGTAATAATACCCAAAAGTCAGGACAATAAAACATAAATAATAAATTCTCCTTACAGGCCTTCATTCGTAAACAATATGTGTAATAAAACAATATCGTGGTATATTTAATGCTGTGGACTACATTGTACGGCTTATTAACAGCAATATCAGAAGCATAATCCAATTAGTCCAATCTTGTTGACATGTTAGAGTAACATGTTGGGGGAACTCGTGAGGACTTGACATCAGATTGAGACGAAACAAATGGCATAGAATGATGTAAGATTTTATTATGCAGTATTGTTTAAAAGGTAGAATAATAAAAATGTTCCCCTTGCAAGCCTTCATTAAACAACAATATCTGTAAGAAAACAATAGCATAGTATCTGTAAACAATATCGTGGTGTAATGTTGTGGGCAACATTGTACGGCATATTAAAGGCAATATCTGAAGCGTATTCCAAGTAGTCCAATCTTGTCAAGTACACTATATAACATGATGTGGGAACTCGTGAGGATTTGATATCAGATTGAGACAAAAGAAACACGAATACTCATGGAATGACTAGGACTATAATAACTATAATAAAACAATGCCGTGGTATCTGTAAACCATATCGTGATTTAATGTTGTGGACCGCATTGTATGGCAAATTAACAGCATTCGTTAGGACTTTGCATTCGATGGAGTCTTTTAACATGCCCTTGTGAAATCGGTGTGCATCAAGTAATTCTACAATATATAATTGCACGAAATGAAGTCAGATTATTTAGAAGATAGCCAATTAAGCAAGAGATCCTCACAACGCATTGTGTACAAGAAATATTTCACTTTTGTAACAATATGGATTTGTAAGCCATTTTGCATTAAAATTGCAACTTTTAAAATTGTAAATAAAACTCCATATAATTCAATCGTTTCTGTGCTATTTTTTTTTAAGCTGCATTCTATGAAATATAAAATTTTCAATATTAACTAGCATCTAGTATTATACGTTGAATTCTTTAAAAGAAATACTTATTATCAGTATCTCCATATTCTTTCCATGTGACGGATACCTGATGATTTAGAGTGAAAAAAAAATTAAATAAAGAATGATAAAAACTAAATAGCGAAAGAGACAAAATAGCGAGCGAAACTAAATAATATGTGAAAAAAATAAGTAAAGTGTAAAGGAAATTCATACTTGGTCACGTGAGAATGTGTTGATAGTTATTGCCCGCTATAGAAAGTTATTGCGCTCGCCTTTTCCCTAAAGGCGACTTACTTTTTATAATAAATATGATTGAAAAGTGGTAATAAAATATGACTATGTGTATCGTACTGATTACTAAGTAATATTTAGGCCTTTTAGGATAGTATATTTGTACTACGCACCAGCGCATGTTAGACATTAGAGATGACATTATATCCTAAATATTACGGAGTTATCCAGTTTATTATCCTAAATATTACGGGCTAGCGCTTGATGTGTAAAATTGAAACAAAATAAGGAAAATATGTGACAAAATACCATGTTTTTGTATGATGCTTTATAGTTAACAAATATTTAATGTAAATATATTATTATAAGTTAGTTACAATTATGTTATTATTAACTAACACCCTAGCACTACAGCTCATGATGGTCAAGGCCGTCTGCCTATTGGCAGATTTTGAGACATGAGATGGTTTCTTTTTACAGTATATAATTGTCAGCCATACGCTCTAAAGTCATAGTAGACCAGGGATGGCCAACCCGCGGAATATTTTTGCGGCCCTTGAGATTTATCACACTTTTCTAAAATATATTTATTTTCTAATGGTCAAAGTAGGGAAAAGCAATGTATTTAAAAAATATATTATGTGTGCATCCATATTGTCTAAATATGAACTGTCGAAATGATGAGAAAAAATTAACTTTGATTTTAAAATAATATTCTCGCGAATATAGGACAGATATTGTCTGTTTTATTTATGAGTTTACAGTTATCAGTACGCTGAATAATTTTAATTTAATATAATTTTATATGCGGCCCGCGGAGTTATGATGCATTTCCAAAGTGGTTCGCAAGATCATTTGGGTTGGCCACCCCTGTATTAGACCGGAACATACGGCTTAACGTGGATTCCGAACCACTACAAACATCCATGACACCTTTGGAACTGGAACACCTGTGGCACCTAGCGCCAGAATTATATTATTACTGCAAACAGTGTTTATAAATATTCTATTTGTGGATGCAATGCCTTCGGTAATAAAAGAAAACGTTTCTTACTCTTATTATATTAGAATACACTCCAGCTATAAAGTATATCTGTTTTCCTGCAACCTTGAATATGGTTTATTCTTATAGTTCCCATATGTGAAATGAATCCCACAAATACTAGTATTTCATTTTTTGTGGGTTTTTTTTTCCAAGCTTTATTTCTAGAATGTTTCTTTGCTTCACGGCGAGGAAGTACTTAACAATGATAATCATTGGTATGAGCAATTACATCATCCAAGATATTTTTCGGTAAATAAACGGCGACAGAAATCAATTGGATTGCAACTTGAAATAGGTTATGCATTGTAAAATTATATTAAGCCAACGGCCGTACCATGCTGAATATACCGGTTCTCGTTAGATCACCGAAGTCGAGCATCATTGGGCGCGGTCAGTACTTGGGTGGGTGACCACCTGGGAACACCGCGTGCCGTTGGCAAATTTGGGACCTGAATGGCCGAGTGTCTAGCGCTCTGGCGCTCGGTGCCACAGGTTTCGGGTTCGAATCCCGGCGGTGCCATGGATGTTTGTAGTGGTTCGGAATCCACTTTAAGCTTCTACCTAAGGGTGCTCTGTCACAACAGAAGCTGCTTCCTTCCCCTTCAATCATGAGTACGTATGGGCTCGTGCGCTTGGCCGACCAAGTGGGATAAGAAACAACAAAATTATATTAGAATATAATATATGAAATGATGTTTTGGAATGATACTAAAAAGCATATAAATTCATTACACTTTCTCTTTTCATAGTTTATTATCACTACAGTGCTAATAATAATAATAATAATAAATTAAAAAAAATAGAATGTGTACGAATTTGTACAAATTTGATACTTAAGTTTTTCTAAAATAACGTCATATTTACGCTGTTGTTGCTGATGCAATTAGGAATATAATCTTGTTTGCTTTAAAAATATCTTCACAAAAACATCAAAGCTCGAAAGCCGTATACGAACGCAGCTTCTTTATCCAAGTGAAAAATCCAACGCTAAGCTCAAATATTATAATCAATTTTAAGACGATTACCGGGGTAGTTAATTTTTGTCGTCAACTAAAATCATCATCATCTAAAATCATCTTATATCAATCATTTTGTTCCTTTATTTGTTAATTTGTAAATTTTTGCTTCGTAATATCACTCACTAAAAAAAGTTTTTTAATTTAAAAAATATATGAAATAAAAGACTGTGTCCTTCTATAAATTCTTTTCAATGCGTTGTAAAATTATATTATAACAAGATATAGGAAATGATGCCCTAAAAAGCATATAAATTCATTACACTTTCTCTTTTCTTTTCATAACTTATTAAGGCTACAGTACTAATAATTAAAAACAGAAAGTATTACTTGTAAATAGGAAATTTTATACTTTAAATTTTTTCTGAAATAACTTCATATTTCCGCTGTTGTTGTTGCTGTGCAATTAGGAATATAATCCTGTTTGCTTCAAAAAATTCTTCACAAAAACATCAAAGCTCAAAAGCCGTATACAAAGCAACTTCTTTATCCAAGTGAACAATTTCTTTTCGTAAGTCATTATTGTTACAGTACTAATAACAAAAAAAAGAAAGTGTTACTTGTAAATAAGAATTTGATACTTAAATTTTTTCTAAAATAACTTCATATTTCCAATGTTGTTGTTAATTAGGAATATAATCCTGTTCGTTTCAAAAAATTCTTCACAAAAACATCAAAGCTCGAAAACCGAACGAAAGTAGCTTCTTTATCCAAGTGAAAAATCCAACACGAAACCAAAATATTGTAAGCAATTTTAAGACGATTAGCGGGATAATTAATTTTCACAACATGATAGGCCTAATAATGCTTTTCTCTGCCAAAATTTGTTACACTTTTAACATGGTACGCCATGTGCAGTCAATTTAGGATGACGATAACTTGGGAAATGCTTCTTCTTTCAAAACCAGAGGGAGAAAGTTAAAAAGAAAAAAAAAAGAATCGAACAAAAACTTTAAAAATCTGCAGCCATTAGTTAAATGTCTGAGCTATTTAGTCGGCAAGCTCTGTCGACTCTTGAAACATTCGAACAGCTGTTCCAAATGCTAATTCAGATGAGTTAACTTTCACCGAATCTCCGGGGCCATTCATCAAATTATGCACGGTGCAAATGGCAACGAGGAGGTTAGCCAATTATGATGCGAGCCAGAAAATTCTACGAATCCCGGCGATGCAAACTAAAATTAGACCATTGCCAAAATGCAGCTTTAAAACTTCGAGCGGAAGGGACCCACCTTTCTCGTGTTACATCGAATCATCTTCTTCCTAATGGGTCCTAACATTACATGCTTGTTAAAAATCCCATCGTTTGTCTCCCAAATGTTCTAAAACTGTTTATCATTTTCGCTGTGACATTTCATTTATTTTATTTTTATTATTTTAATTCTTTTTTTATTTATATTTTTTATGGGAAATAAAAAATCGTTTGCTTGCCGCAAACAGTTTAATTTTCCCGCCATCTGTAAAGAAAAGAAAAAAAAAAAAAAAAAGTGAGAGATAATCTTACCAAACGATTGTGTTCTAAAACTGTTTATTTTCTTTTTTTGTTCTAAATTCTATTCGCGAAAGGAAGATTATTATTTATTTATTTTATTTTATTTTTATTATTTTAATTCTTTTGTTTTTTTTATGGGGAATAAAAAATTATTTGCTCGCCGCAAACAGTTTGATTTTCCCGCCTTCTGTTAAGAAAAAAAAAGTGAGAGATAATCTTACCAAACGATTGTGTTCTAAAACTGTTTATTTTCTTTTTTTGCTCTAAATTCTATTCGCGAAAGGAAGACGGGGGAAAAAAATCGTTTGGCGTGCACCAAATTTATTTTCCTGTCATCTATTCTATGAGGGAAAGGAAACGTCCCCTAGATGCGAACAAGAACACCCTTCTTGCCCGACTTGTTCTGGGTTGTTGGAAAAGTGATGAATTTGTTGTTTCAGAACAACTTAGGGCTTTGTGAGAAAATTCGGAACTCTTGCGTCAGGATGAGAAGATTGCGGTTTGTTTGTGACTTCATGATATTCCATCATGTCACGAGCCGACCGCAATGAAATCCGTTTTCCGACGAAAATAGATTTTTATTTTATGTTGTTGAAAGGCCTTCTGAAGTTTTGGCCCCCATAATACAACGTAATATATATAGACATATAGTATACATATACACAAACACACACTCTTATATACTACTGTGCCCGAAAAGTAAAACCAATTCTCACAAAGGTGCAGCAAACTCCAACAACCGAATTTCGAATAGTCTAGCATTATCATCTCATAGAATGAAGGAATCACTAACTTCATATGCGTAAGGGCGATCAATTAGATCAAGAATGTCGTCTCTATATAACTGAGCAGTAATTGTGTAGCTTGGGATGATGGGGGTCAGTTTTGCCATCCAATGATACTACTGTGTCCAAAAGGTAAGGCCAATTTTCAATTTAAAATTCGCGGGGCTTATGGAATTTCAACTTTTTTTTCTTTTTTAGGTTGCTGGCACTGTCCTTGACATCTAAGTGAAATTTGACATCAAAATATTCATTAGTATTTGAGTTACGCTTGGTTTTGTGAGACGCTAAAAATGATTTCGGCGATTTTTGAAATGTCTGAATTAATTGAGCAAAGAACTTGCATTCAATTATGTTTGCAGAAACGTATACAATGTTGCAGAAGGCATTCGTTGAGCATTCCTATATCGGAAAGAAATGTTTAGAAGTGGTATAAACAGCTCAAAGAAGGCAGAGAACGCGTTGAAGACGAAGAGCCCTCTGGTCGACCCTCAACCTCAACTGATGAAGCTCACGTCCAAACAATTAAAGATTTGGTGCTTGCAAACCGTCGATTTCAACCGTCGAGACCTTGCTGCTGATGTTAGAATTTCAAAAGGATCAGTCAATTCCATTTTGAGCCTCAAATGCTTCAAATCTCGATTGCTACCGAAAACACTGAATACGCTCATACTGTATTGATTCTTCGTGACTTTTTAGCCCAAAATGAAACCCCTATCGTTCCACAACCACCGTATTCACATCGTAAGACTTCTGGCTATTCCATAAACTCAAAAGAACACTCCGAAAACACCGTTTTAAGTCGATTGAAAAGATTCAATCTGAATTTCCGCCCGCTTTGAAGGCCATCCCTATCGATGACTTTTTAGCATGCATTGAGGATTGGAGAAAAAATTGGCATAAGTGCATTGTGTAGGAGGGAATGACTTTAAAGGAGGGGATGACTTTAAAGGCGATGAAATAAATTTGGAAGAATAAATGAAGAGTTAAAAAACAAAAAAAAAAAAAAAAAATTGGTCTTACTTTTTGGGCACTGTAGTATGTATGTGTATGTGCATATATATATATATATATATAGATAGATAAATTTGATTTAGTGTAGATAAATTTGTTCTTGTCTTAAAATATAAATTCAAAAATTTCAAAACATTTAAAAAGGTTGTTGTGAACTGATGTTCTGTAGAGTTCATTTAATGGATGTTCAATTATTTTAATTTAATTTATTATTATTTTTTTTTTGTATATCTTATCCATAATTTAAGAATATAGCTAAAAAGATGAAGAAGTTTTAAGAAAAAAATGATGTGTTTAGTCTTGCAAAGCACTTGCTATTAATTTTTTCATATCATGGGTTAACTAAATTAGAAAAAGAATTTGTGTATGTAATGATCTTGTCTGAATTTCTATTGTTAAACAAAATTGTACGCCCAACTCGTGGCTCAGTGGCAACACACGCAGCTGGCGAGCATTAGAGCGGAGATTCAATCCGCCGGCAGCTTTGCTGTAGACACTGTTTAAAAAAAACAGGAGACTTGATGGCGTTTGTGACGTTCAGCCTCTTGTCTCGTTAATCAGGCTACCTGGTGGGAGATTTCCAAGTTTTCTCCCTTGCTATACACAAATGCGGGGTAGTTTCCCCTAAAAGCCCTTCCGCACTGCTATCCTTCTTCAACTACACGAAGCCAAGCCAGACTTCGGGTACTTCATCACAACAGAAGCTGCTCCTTCCCCTTCCCTCCTTCTATGTGACTACGCGGGATCTTGGACTTGGTCTAGATGTAGCTGACTACCAAATGGGATAAGAAACAACAACATAAAATTATACAAACTTTTAAATGGCAGAAAACGAATAAAAAGGAATTTTATTTTTTGTCAATCGCTGTTTAATAACCATATTTGAAAACCATTGAGAACATATACATATATATATATATATATACATATATACAATGCTTATTTTATAATTTATTTTTATTTATTTTTACCTGTGTGTTCACAGAAGTTTTTTAGGTACTTAATTTAAGCACTTTTTAGGCGCTTATACAATGATATTTATGCTTCTAAAATGATAAAACAATATTTGGCTTGTTTAATTCTTTTCAGTTAAGTGTTTACATCATTGTCACTGTTTAATTATATTTTTTGTCATATACAATGTAACCTTTTATTATAATTTTTTTCCTACTCACCTGATAAACAATATGCAGACAATCTTTCGCAAAAGAAAATGTAACCCAACCAGATGTTTCAGTGAATTTAATAAGCTTCAGTCCAACCCAAGCCTTGGATTCGTCACAGTCATTTCAGCTGCTGTTATGGTTTTTAAATATCTGAGCAGTTCTTTACTTACAGCTGCTGCCTTTGAACGAAGTCCTTTTAATTTGAATCCATTGTTAAATTTTAAATTAGCTTTATAGGAAGCTTTGTTTATTTTTTAAAAAAAAAAAGAATAATAAATTATACATGAATGATTCAAGATTTTCTAAATTTTATATTTTTTTAAATTTAAATAACAATAATTTTAATACAATCTTTGATTTAAAACTATAACTAGGATGAAAATTTTTTTGAAGATCTAATTAATTATAAATTTTTACATAATTGTAATACAGATTAAATCACCAGAATCATTGATTGTGTTTAAAATAAAAAGTACAATGGTACTCGGTATATATCATTTATCCATTCGATTTTTAAATTATATTTTTAAAAATTTAAATAATATTAATTCTAATGCAATCTTTGATATAAAACTGTAATTACGGTGAAAAAATTTTAAATATCTACTTAATTATATATTTTTACGTAATTACAGTATAGTTTAAATCATCATAATCATTGGTTATATTTAAAATAAAAAGTACAGTAGTACTCGCTATATTTCCTTTATCCATTCGAGATCCTTGGACGTATACTGAACAGGACGTATACTGAACAAGACGTATACCAAAACATTTTTCCCCTAAAAAATAAAAGGAAAATAATTAGTATATTCCACTAAATAAATAAAGAAAGAAAATAAATTAATTAAAACAAAAAAAAAATTAAAAAATTAAATTAAAATAAAAATTAAAAATAAAATAAAAATATAAATAATAAAAATAAAACCCTATTGTTATTGGCATATTATACAGTAATAAATTTGTATAAAATAGTTTAAACATTACTTAATAATAAAATACAAAAATAAAAAATATGTATTTATAATGAAATGTTTATATTAATGAAAATTTACAGAGTTTAATTTTCTCATTTTTGTCTCCTTTCGCTACTTGGTCCTGGTTTGACGATGACCAAATTTGAAGTTTGCTTAAATCCTGTAGAAGGTATCCCTTTGGATTGTTTTGGAAATGTTGCATTGTCTGACCATTTCAGGCACTGCTATTACGGCTTGTTTGCTGTTGTGATATTTCTCTAAAAGTTTTTTAATTTCCATCTATTTGATCAAAATTTTGGTGCATGCAAATTTTATTTCAAGCAAAAGTCGTATACCAAACAAAATGAAGACCGTATACCAAACATGTATTGTTATTATTGGCATATTATACAGAAAAAGATTATAAAATAGTTTTTAAAAAAAATACAAAAATTCAAAATATGTCAAAATAATGAAATGCACATATTACTAATATAAATAGTAAAATTGGTATATATAGAAAATCTTTAAACATATTAGAACAAACAAAAGCGGCTTGATGGCCAATTGACTAGCGCTCTGATCTTTGGTACCACAGGCTTTTCAGATTCAAATCCTGACTGTGGATAGATGTTTGTGAGTGGTTCGGAATCCATGTTAAATTGTAGGTCTCAGTCTAATTAGCCTAAAGTGTGTAAAAAATGACTTTAGAGCGACAAACCAAACCAAATCACAAACAAACTGAAGTTGAAATTCCAATAAATTCTAAAAACTATTTAAAAATGTAGATCTAACTCGGACGGCAATCCTGCTGAAATTAAAAATATTCTTAAAATTATCACGGCATTCTTTGTTGGACAGAGATTTTGTAAAGCTTGTTGGGATAATGCTGCTTTATTTATTTAATTTCCCAATTATTTTAACTGTGAAAACTGTTGTCAGAACCTGCATTAGGAAAACATACCTTCAAAAATCTACCAATGTAAAAAATAGGTGAATAAAACGTTTCTTTTTTTAAATTATGTTAGTACGAATCCATGCTATAGAAATATAGAAATCCATATTATACGGGCATTGACTGTAATGAATATAGAAGATAGTTATTAATGTCTTATCATCTTAATATATACAACAAATTATAGTGCATATCAGAAATTAATCTTTAATCAAATACTTGGCCACTTAGTTTTACCACGTCCCTTAATCAAAATAGCCACAGACAAATAGACATAATCAAAATAGCCATAGACAAATAGCCATAATCAAAGTAGGTTTAGACAAATAACCATAATCAAAATAGCCATAAATCAATAGCCATAATCAAAAGAGACATAGACAAATAGTCATAAACAAAATAACCATAGACAAATAGCCATAATCAAAATAGCCATAGAGAAATAGCCATTATCAAAATAGCCATAGACTAATAGCCATAATCAAATAGTCATAATCAAAATAACCATAGACAAATAGTCATAATCAAAATAGCCATAAATCAATAGCCATAATCAAAAGAGACATAGACAAATAGTCATAAACAAAATAACCATAGAGAAATAGCCATTATCAGAATAGCCATAGACTAAAAGCCATAATCAAAATAGCCATAGACAAATAGTCATAATCAAAATAACCATAGACAAATAGTCATAATCAAAATAGCCATAGACAAATAGTCATAATCAAAATAGCCAGTAATAGACAATCAAACCAAGACAGAAACTTCATTGTCGATGCTCGTATAACTCTAATGATTAAGTCCCTCTTCCCGGTCATCCTTTTGAAGACCGTCCGCTCTTATTCATAATAACTCAGCGCGTCGTATTCAGAGTCGGTTTTCAATTGTTGCATTTCACACCTGTATGCCCCCTGGGTGCAATTGCCTTCGTGGGGGGTTGACGGACCGCGGTTAAGTGGGGGTCGCCGGATGAATAAGGTGGAAATGATATCAGTTACGCCCACCCCCTTTCGGCCGGGGGACTTCCGCAGGGCCATGGGAAATGGTAAAATATTAGGGGAATCCTCCACTGGCTTATGATTGTGGGAAAGACACTAAAAAGGAAAAGGTTGGAACGGTAATTTTAATAATAGTAATTTTTTTTTAAATGTTTATTTATTGAGTATATTAACATTAAATATCTTAATTGTTATTAAAATAAGGAAAAAAAATTATCCATTTGTATAGGATATTAATTCTTTGTTGATATATGGAAATTCTGAATTTGTATTTTATTATTATTTTCTATATCTATATATTATTTTTATTTTGTAAAATGAGCCATATTTTAGACATAAAATCAGCTAAAATGCTTCGTATAATTTCTCAGAATCATTTTTACATAGCATTCGTGATTCAATATGCAAGTGCATCGATTTTTAAGTTGTAATTATAAACGGTAGATGGCGCCATGAGACATCCGTTTCTAATTTTCATTTTAAAAAAAAATGAATAGATGTACAAATATTATGAAAGAACTAATTGAAAGTATAAATTGAAAAAAGAGCACATCAATGCATAACTCTAATGATTAAGTCCCTCTTCCCGGCCATCCTTGAAGACCGTCCGCTCTTATTCATAATAACTCAGCGCGTCGTATTCTGCTTGCTTTTATTGAAATACTTCTTTTTACAATAAAGTGAATATTTCACCCAAAAATTTAACTGTTGGAAGAATTATTATTTTAAAACAACCTTTTTAAAATAACTTTTTTTTTTTAAACAATCATTATTTTTCTTATTTTTATTCTAGATTTGAATTTGTAAAGATAATTCTAAAAATCATTATTATTTACAAATGGTTTTTCAGAATTTAATATTACTTTATTTTAGAACATTTTTAAAAGCATATCCGAAGAGAAAATATAAAACTAGAATTTAAATTTAATTAAGCTAAGTTTAATTACCTTAAGCTGGTTTTTTGTAATTAAACAAACATATAGATTTTTAAAAAAAAAACTGTCTGTTGAGCTACTAAAAACGATTTTCGAACGTTTTATTTACCTACATCTGCCGTCATTAAAATATTTTTTCTTCTTAAAAAAAATCTCTACTACTATGGCCATTAACCTTAATGTCTTTTTAAATTCTCTTACTAGCTAGAGCTTTTTATTGCTTTGGCAATCTTTCCAAATTCCAATTTCAAGAGTGAACATAACGCGAAAACGTATCAAATACGAATACGTTACGCTAAATGTTGACTTTTAAATCCTTCAGAAACTTGCTCTAGACAAGCTTAGCATTCTCATTTCTCCACACATTCTTCTATTTCTCTGCTGGCAACACTTGTGAAATCGTTTGACAAAATATTCATGGCAACTTTAATTGTCTTTTTTTCAATAAACAACGTAGTTTTATGTACTTTTTTTTGTTGTTATTGTTCTGTGTGTAGTGAAAGATTGTTTACATTCGAACATCCTGTTTATTTAAGAATATTTAATTTCATATTGACATTAGGAATGATAATGCTCTGTTATTCAAATATTAAGAGTATGAAAAAATTTTGCTATAAAAATATAATAAAACTTATCACAATAGAAAGAATTTAAAATATAACGTGAAGATTATAACTTAAACATTCAATTAAAAATAATAATCACCCGTTGTCTTTTTAATAAACAACGTAGTTTTATGTATTCTGTTGTTGCTGTTGTGTATGTGTGTGTAGTGAAAGATTGTTTATATTCGAACATCCAGTTTATTTAAGAATATTTAATTTCATATTGATAATGGAAATGATAATGATTTGCTATTCAAATATTAATGGTAAGAAAAAATGTTTCTATAAAAATATAATAAAACTTATCATGGTAGAAATAATTAGAAATATAACCGAAAGATTATAATTTAAACGTTCTATTAAAAATTATAATCATCTATGTGTGCGTGAAAATAATAATCGTCTATGTGTATCAGTCTTATTTAAATTATTTATCATAAAAATTAGCTGCAAATTTTGATTGAGAATTGAAAGCAAAATAATAATAGTAATATTTGCATTATTTCTTCACAAAAAAATAAATAAATAAAAATAAAAAAGGAATTTTAAAAGTATGACGAATTTATTTAAAAACTCTTTCATGAGAAGCTAATATTAATGTTTCTCTTATTTTTTTAATTTATTCGAAAAATAATCCAAATTACTTTCTTTTTCATAATTATCTGGTAAATTTAATTAATTTTTTTAGTTACTTTATTTGTATTAATTTTATCATTTAAAAAGATTGGTGTTCTCAAAATTTTCATATATTAACAAGGTATGTAAACAAATACTCGTCAGTTTTATGTTCCTCTATTAATATTAATTACTTAAAAAAAACAATCTTGTTAATATTTAATTTTACTGTTATAAATTATAATGTAGATAAGTTTTATGAAAATTTAACATTGAAAACTTCCACGCACTTTGATATTTGCATCAATTCAACGAAGATCCGGTATTTTTTGGTAAGTTGATTAAATACGCTAGCTTTCCAGAGCCCGGATAGCTCAGTCGGTAGAGCGTTAGGCTTTTAACCTAACGGTCCAGGGTTCGAGTCCCTGTTCGGGCGGAATATTTTTTTGGCTTAATTTTATTGATAAACTTAATTAAATATTTAAAACTAAATAATAAATAAATAAACTAATATAAAATCAAGTTTTATTATTTCTTAATAAAATATTTTATGTTTATCGTAAAATTTCTGCCGCTTATTTTACTGAAAATTAAAACAAATAAATCAATAAAAAAATTAAAACCATATTATGCAATATGTTATAAGTATACATTAATAAAACACATTAAAAACTTTCTCACTTAAAATAAATATATGTAATTTAACCAACATGAATAAAAAAAAAAAAAAAAAAAAAAAGAGAGTATTCTAAGCCTGTAAATAATTATAATTTTATAATAACCTAATTTAAATATCTTATTTTATATTATTTTTCTCGAAAATGAATTTCTGATTAAATTGATGTGAAAAAGCAAATAATATTTTCTTCTTTATTTTGCTTTTAAATTTTTGTTTTTAAAATTTAAATTAGTTCAGTAAAAAAAACAATAGTACTGTTTCTTTTACATAAAAATTAAAGAAAATCCATTAGTTAAAAGAGTTAACATTACAAATAACTAATGTTATTGCATCTTTTGCTTTTTTAAAAATTAGCTTTATAATTTATCTGTTTTCCGATAACATAATTAAATGAAAGAAAAACATTTTTTTAGATTAAAAAAATTTCAGTTATCGAAAATTAAATAAATTACTTTAAAAATTACAAAAATTCAAAAAATGGAATTTTTTATTATATTTTTGATTCAATAATAATACATAGTATTTTTAATATATTTATTATAATTTATTAGTTATTTTTTTATTATTTATAAATTATTTTTTTATTATTTATTTAAATAATTTAATATATTTTTGATTACCGAGGTTTAATGCAAACAACCGATGTCTAATACAAATGAGTATAAAATATTTCCAGCAAATAAAATATTAACAATAACATTGCCAGCGTAAATTAGTCAATATAAAATTTACATTTAAAAATATCCATTTTTAAAAATTTTTTATTGATAATTAAAAATTTATCGATGAAATTATTTTAGTGCTTCGAAAAAATTACAAGAATATGTTTTTCAGAAATTGACATATTCTTTAAGGAAAACACATAAGTTATTCTTTTTTTCCCCTTTTAAAATAAAACTGACGAAAAGAAATGTAAAGAAACAAATCGTTCCATAATCTTAATATTATTTAAAAAAAGAAAGCAAAAAGCAATCGATCACAGAATGTATTTTTAAAAAAAAAAATAAGAACACCCAAATAGTGTGTACACGAAAGTCAAGTGTCGGCATTTCTTTTTTCTATAGTTCCGAATTCAAAAAGTCGTGTTTTGTCGACATCCCCCTCTTATGTACGCCGGATCACAAACACCGACATTAGCTGTTCGAATGAATGCCCGATCACGCGCCAAACGATTATTCTTTTCAACTTTCGAATGTTCTTTTTGCATTCTCGGTAGGTGTTCCTGTCGGTTTGGCATAAAATAAACGTATTTTTAAGGTTTATCTTATTTGAGGATTTATGGGATTTTTGATGATTTATAGATTTGTAAAAGATTGATTTCTTGATGTTTACAACGGTTTTTTTTTTTTTTTCTTTTCTCCACGTTTTGCAGTAATATTCAAAATTTCAAATGGTCTGAATTCTGTCATTTTTTTTTTTCGAGCAAAAGATAAATATTCTTCAAGATTTTTTTTTTTTTTTTTTTTTTTTTTGTTACTTTTTGTTTACCTGGAAAGTTAATAATTTTTTAAACGCAAATTACATTTATCGGTTTTTTTTTTATTCCAAAATATATTAAAACGACTTGTGCATTTATATAAGTTTGATATAAAAGGTATTTGAAGGTATTGAATAACAAAAATACTATTTTAAACGCGAAATAAAAAAAAATATTTAAAAAGAATCATAGTTTTATCTTTAGTAATTAGCTTTTAGTTATATTTTATTACCTTGTTTCTTCCAATAAAGAAACTTCATTTTAATCGAACAGTTTATTTTTTTAAGTTTTCTAAACGTAAATAAGTTTTATTTAATTTAATATTTATTATTACTATTTTTTATTTAATTTATTTTATAAGTTTTTCTAAAATATTTAAATGTTATATATATATATATATATTGGTATTTTACATGTGAATATAGATAAATAAGAAAATTTAATAAATAAATTTATAAAATTATAATAATTTATTTAATAAATAAATAAGAAATATAATTAAAATTTGCATTCCTTCAATATTATGAAGAATAACAAGAGAAAAAAATATTATAAAACGTAATCTAATAAATAACGACAATTATACAATTTAATTAAAAATACTGCTTCAAATTATTTAATAATAATCGCTAGATGGCAGCCCGATGTGATTTAAAAATGTTATTTGAATATTAACTTTTTCTCTTTTCCAGTGCCACTTTATATTTTTAATAATTCATCATCATCATCACTGGCGCAACAGTCGCATCGTGGACTAAGGTCGTTTGCGTGCTGGCAGATTTCAAGACGAGAGATGTTTTTCTTTTTACGGGGTAGGGTTTGCAGCCCTTCACCCAGCGTTCAACAATCATGTTAGACCGGGACCTACGGCTTAAAGTGGATTCCGAATCACTACAAACATCTATGGCACCACTGGGATTCGAACCCGTAACCTGTGGTACCGAGCGCCAGAGATTTTTAATAACTATCAAATGTAAAATAAATAAATAAGTACAAATTCTATAGATTAACATTGATTTTGGTGTCAGAATAGATTTATATAGATAACAGCATTAATAAGAAGAAAAAAAAAAAAAACATCTTTAATATAAAAAGATCCACAAACCCTAATCAAAATAAATTCAACATTCGTTATACATTTATATAGCCATTGAATTTTGACACAGAATATAGGATTAAATTAATTTAAAAACAAATTTACTTTTTTTAAAAATTGTATTTGGTTGATCAATGGATAAAATTGTTAATTCTTATTCTCTAATATTTGTTATTTTATCATTCATTAATTTTCTTTTTGCACAATAAAAACTTTTATAAAAAATTGAATTAAGATTAGTAAAGATTTCTTCGTCTTCTTCGGCGCAACAACCCCGTATGAAGGCTTTCCACCTACTGCCAGATTTCGGGACAGGAGATGTTTCCTTTTTACGGGGTAGGGTTGGCAATTCTACACCTAACATTCTACAGTCATATTAGACCGGAACCTAAGGTTTGAAAGGGATTCCGAACCATTACAAGTATCCATGGCACAGTGGAACCCGAAACCTGTTGCACCAAGATCCAGAATTATCACACCTTAATTCAACAAACCGATTATAAAAGCAACCTGGTTTAAAGTGGATTCCGAACCACTACAAACATCCATGGCACTACAGGGACTCGAACCCGAAGCAGGTGGCAGCGAGCACCAGAGCGCCAGTCACTCGGCCATCAGGTCCCTGATTTATCATTACTTTTATTAAATACGACATACGTGTATCCATAACAACCGCATGCCTTTTAAACCTCTGTATCTCCCTCAAACATCCTACTCCCTCACCAAATCCTTTTATATACAAAAAAAATCTTTCACTTTCCTCTGTATACATACAATCGTTACAATGCATCCTAAGTAATTCTAGATGCTTTAAAAAGCCTGTACATCCTAAGCAGTCACCATAATAAATGATGATGCCACGCTTTTAGGTGACCGTAATTTAGTGTCACAACTGCAAAAAAACGTGAAATAAATCAACTAATTCCTAATAGCCAGTGGGGTCGTCTTTCGGGGTGAGGGCCACGGAGACCCCGGAGTCACAAAGCCGCCTTTGTGGTAGGAAGATTCCCTTGCTAATCAACTGTCACTCATGGTCTCTGAACCGTGTGGTCTCTGTGAGACTTCATTAGGTGACATCCAAGTCAAAATTTCCCCTTCTTCTACAATTTCAGTTTGGAATCGCGCTTCTATGTGAATAAATCTATGTGGTTTTTTTGGAAAACTGATAATATTGTTGTCGTCTTTTGTGTCAATTTGATAGAAACATTAGATATTTTTTATATCATCGCTATCTTTAGTAGCATTTTTTTTGGATTTTTGATGATGTAGATATTTTTCTTCTTTCTAGTATTTCAGGTGGTAGCCGATCTTCAATTTGTTTTTGTCCATAACCAATCGTTTTCTTTAATACATTTATTGGTTCGGTTTGTCGCTCTACGGTCATTTCGTGCACATTTTAGGTTAATTAGACAGCGATCTACAGTTCAATGTGGATACCGAACCACTCACAAACATTCATGCCACCATCAGGATTCGAGCCTGAAGCACCAAAGACCAGAGAGCTAGCCATTTAGCCATCAGGCCACTGCAGTGCATAGGAGCATGGTTACAAGATATTGATAGATACTTCTAAATTCAATTCTTCTTTATTAATTTTTAAATAACAAATATATATCCTTTTTTCATTATCAGTTAATTTCATTTAATTTGTTAGTGTTTTGTGGTAAAATTTTTTATACTATATACTACCCCAAAACACTAACAAATGGACAAACCGAGAATTTATCTTAACTAACGTTTATTAAAACGTAATCGCATACCTCTCAATTCTTTACATCGATCCAAAGTTCTTGTACTTTATTTAATCTAATAAATTTCTGTTTTTCTTTAACAACAACAACAACAAAAATAATTATAATAACTGTAACAGAACATGTACTACCAAAAATCACACAAAAGAAAAAAAAAAAAAAAAAAAAATGCCAAACGAGCTGAAAGTTGCGATATTTCAAGTATATTTGGCTTAATATTCCGTGTCATTAAGACTTGGTTTAAGTGTGTAGAATTGCTTTGAAACATTTAAAATTAGGCCATCAAACTCATTTCACGTCAAGTCTTCGTGTTATTTACCAAATAGAAATACTTCAGATTGGCGCTTTTTAAGTGATGTTGTTTACATTTATAGACAGTGGTAAAGCAAGATCTACTCGTATGCTTTATTTTTCACTTGTGAACGGACAGGAACTGTCTATATTTTTATTTCTTATAGAAACTTATGCATTTTGTTTTATATCTACGCATTGGTCAAACTACGGCCCGCGGGCCAACTCCGGCACTCCGGAAGTTTCTATCCGGCCCGCGGATAGAATTTTAATTTGCCAGTCGGAGGCAAATTAAAAGAAATATATATTTATATATTATGTATCCATCTCTTTTTCTACTTTGATTAAATATTTTTTTTTTCTTCCTTTTTTTCAAAGGACTGATGATATTTTTACATTCTCTATTTTTGTTCTACAGAACATAAATCGACGGAAATAGCAAGCACAGACAGCTTTCAATCAGTAAAGTGTTAAAAGCGGAAGGTCTTTGTTAGTTATAGCTCTAGATTGGCGCCAACAAGCGTTATCTCTTTCTCGGGGTGCAGACATATGGGAATCCAATATAGATGAATTAGACCTCCCATGTGACAGACTGCGCATTTTAAGCTCCAGGCAGCGACTTTTTCTTTTGGTGCGTGTTCTAATATTATTGACTGCGTATGGAAAGATTGCAGATATATAGCATCATTGTCAATAGTGGTGAAATTATTAAAAGTATAGCGTAGCTAGTGCTTGTTTGGGTTATTCGTAAAATATTTCAAGCCCAAAATGGCTACTAAAAAACGTAAAGTGTATACAGAGTGCCGCGCTTTTAATGATGCTTTTAATGAATGGACCCGGAAATATTTCTTTTAGTTGTAAAGGATAAACCAGCATGTCTCATCGCAAATTCTTTTATATCATTGACATATTTAAATTGCAATACTTGTGTATCGTTTTTTAAAATTTTAGAAAAATTTTCTTGGCCCGCCAAACCCGATTTTTACCGCGACCGAAAAAGTTTGCCCATCACTGATCTATGCACTACTTTCATAGTAGCAATTTATTTATATTACGTTATCTGTTGTTTGCGAAATTTTATTAACTTATTTTTACTGCTGGGAAAAACAAAGATGCATAAGTGTATATGAAGCATTGCTTATTGTTCACGTGCCCTTAAATAATACGTTGTTGTTTCTTATCCCACTTGGATGGCCAAGCCCACAAGCCCATACGTACTCATGATTGAAGGGGAAGGAAGCAGCTTCTGTTGTGATGGAGCACCCGTAGGTAGAAGCCTGACTTTTGCTCTGTGACGCTCTTACAGTCATAGAAGACCGGGACCTACCGCTTAAAGTGGATTCCGAACCACTACAAACATCCATGGCACCGCCCGGATTCGAACCCGAAACCTGTGGCACCGAGCGCCAGAGCGCTAGACACTCGGCCATTCAGGTCCCACATTTGCCAACGGCACGCAGTGTTCCCAGGTGGTCACCCACCCAAGTACTGACCGCGCCCAATGATGCTTAACTTCGGTGATCTAACGAGAACTGGTATATTCAGCATGGTACGGCCGTTGGACGTACGTATATAGATTATGCATTTTATTTCTGAGAAATTCTGTGCTTAGTAATGGCAAAAATATTTCTAGAATAGTTTCTGTAATCATCAAGTTTACTTGTGTACTATTTTTCTTCTCATGATAACATACTTAAACCATTGTAATTTTCTTGTTTTTGATTGTAAAATTTTGTGTTTTTAACTAGCGTCTAATACTTAAGAATGGAAATTTTTGTTTTAATTCAAACTATATTAAAGGAGGGAGGAAGAGATCATTTTATTTATAAACATTTTGTACAGCATTAAAATCGTTCTCTCTAGGTATATCTAGAAAGGTCCTTGATTATTATTTTAATTGGTCTCTCATTACGAAGCTTTTATATTCGAGTCTTGTTGCTTCCATGAAATTTATCAGATTGCCGAAATTTTTATTAATAGTAACATTTATGCGCTTAAATGCTCCAGTAAACTAAGCAAGGCGAGTTTCTAAAATGTATTTTAAAATTTCGAACGTTTATTATCTGTTATAACGAGTTTTAAAAAGAATGGCAGAATCTTCGGCTTTGTATATGATAATCCAGTGCTGCCATCTGGCGGTTAAAATCGTTATCAAAAGCATGAGAAATATTATTACGATAATTAAAATTTTTAGTACTATTGACTTTAACGTTATAATTACTTGATTCATTAGTTACGGTTGACTTCGTAGGTCTACAGGTTGGCCATTTTGGCGACAACTTCGGTTCTTCCAGTTACCTTAAGGTAATTTCACATTTCTTCAACTTAAGTCTCGTTTTTCAGATTTTAATGCAATTTATTAATATAATTCTCATTAATCAAGATTTTTCAAAATACTTTTAACCCTGACATAGAAAACTTTTCCACAGAACTTCAAAGGGAAATTATTGATTTACATATTTTTAAGCGATATTTTTAAATAAAAATATTTAAATTCGTAATTACTGGTTTTTTATTAGAGTCTTCCATTCATTCAGTTTGATTAGTTGCGTAAATTTGCTCGCGACTTTTTTCTTCTTCTTTTTTTCCACTTTCAGAACTACTTATCTTTGAGAAAAATATTCACCAAAAAGAAACATACAAAAATTATTTATAGATCCTTGTTAATTGGTGAGCACTTGAAGTACTGCTAATAATTTTCACTAGTGAACTTGATCCTCAACTGTAAGCAATTGGCAGTGAAAAGTACTATATAAATCTATATAAATGTATAATCGAAATGTATAGATTAAAGGTTAAAAACCGGGATATTTAATGGGGTAAGGTATTAATGGTATCAATATTCAAATCGGAGCTTATTAATGGCAAAAAATATCTCTAGAATAGTTGCTGCAATCATCAAATTTACTTTTCTATGATATCCTAGTTAAACCTTTTGTAATTTTTTTTCTCGCCTTCGATTGTAAAATTTCCAATCTTTAATTAGCATCTAATTCTTAAGAATGGAATTTTTGTTTTAATCCTAACTATATTAAAGGAGGTGAGGGTGTATTTTATTTGTGGACCTTTTGTATGGTATTAAAATTTGGAGACCGCTGATCTAGTATATAAATTGTAAGAATTTGAAAAAGAGGTATATTTATATCTTTTAAGGCAGCTTGGTTTTCATTGTGTGCAGCTTGCACTCTGTTCTTCATCTCAATCCATTTGTCGATTATTTTTAAGGTTTCCTGGATATCTATCAGTATTGTGTAGAAGACATTCCAGTATTCTTTTCCAAGAATGCAATTTTCTCTAATTGCAAGCAGCCTGATGGCCAATTCGCTAGCGCTTTGGCATCATAGTCTTCAGGTTCGAACCCTGGCGGTGGCATGGATGTTTGTGAGTGTTTCGAAATCCACGTTAAACTGTCGGTCCCGGTCTGTACAGCCCGCGTATGCACAAAATGACCGTAGAGAGATAAACCAAATCAATCTCTAATTTCAATGCACTCATCGTCAGGATATATTATTACAAGTGGTTCGACTTGCTGTGATTCACATATGTTTATATCTTTTAAGTCTTGTAGTGGATCTGGCAATTTAATGCGGTCTGTTGGCGAATTGGCTAGCTCTCTGGCCATTGGTACCACAGGCGTCAGGTTCGAATCCTGGCGGTGGCGTGGATGTTTCGAAATCCAATCAAGATAACCAAGCTGTTCGGAATCCACCTTAAACTGTAGGTTCCTATCTACTTAGCGTAATGTGTGGGAAAAATGACCGTAGAGCGACAAATCAAGTTACCAAACTGGCGATTTAATGCACGGATCTTCATCATCATAATGCCAAAAATTATTGAGAATCCCTTCCTGCAAAAGAGCTCTGAAAAGTACTGGTCAGCGAGTCAGTAACAGCAGAATAGATAGCCTGCATGAGTAATTCAATTATTATAACCTGTCCCACCCGAAGGCATACCAGAATTGCGACTTCAATCCCGGTTAGTACTTTCCATTAAAATTGTAGATATTTCAAATTAACAAAAAGAAAGGTTCAAAGAAAATAATAACATTTCAAATTTTGAAGGAAAAAGATCAAAATCAAACCTTTAAAAGTACCAAGTATTAATCGAGAATGGAAGAAGCCTCATTTATCATTTTTTCAAAATTATGTTTCTGTCAATGGTTACACCAAGATATTTCAATTCGTTACAATAATTTATTTTATAATTACAATTTTACTATTTTTACAATTTACTACAAAAAATAATATTGCAATAAACAAAAATTATTATTATTTTTATAATTATTATATAATTATTTTTATATAATATTATAATAAAAAAATATATTTACTAAAATACTGTTTTTACAGTTGGCATGTGAGTATATTTTTGTGTGAAACAATTCTAAAATGATTTTTTTTTTTTTTTTTTTTTTTTTTTTTTTTTTTTTTTTTTTTCCTAATTTACTTCAAGCTCATTTCTTTGAACTCGTTTTTTTTTTTTTAAATCAAGTTTAATGGTATCTAGCTATTTTTTTTATTTATTTTTTTTTTTTTACAGCAATACGTAGCTTTATCTTCTATTATCATGTGTGAACATGATGTTGTCCTAGTTAGATATCCGCGGCGTCTCCAAAAAAGTGAATCTTTAAAATAAAAAAAACTAAGAGTATAAGTTGTTTAGAACAATTACTCTCCTCGCGTAACACAAGAAACCTTCATTTCAAACACTTTTATTTAAAATGAACGCTGATTTTCACGTGATTTTATTTGTGTTTTAAAACTGGCATGAAGCCTGTGTTGCTAAATAACATGTGTTGCGGAATAACCAATATTAAGTCATGTGCTCTGTAATTTATTTTGAAATGTTTGGCTTTTGAGACAAAAACAGATTTTTGTTTATCCTCAAAATAGTGTTTAAGGATTAATTTATGTTTAAAAAATTAATTTAACCATCACTTAACAGATTTCCCTGTCTCAATTTGATAGTACTTCTTGTAGTATTTGAATAATTACTTCTTCATTAAGTTCTAGAATTAAATTTTGTTATATAATGGTACATAATGAAATCTTATTGGTACATTTGAACGGAAGCAAAACATTCACGATTATATTAGATGACAGAATTTTTAAGCGTTGAAAAGTAGAATTAATGAGGTTCATAAGTAGAAGGTTTTAAAAAAATATCCCAATATTACAAAATACTTATATTTAAAAAGACTTATGTAAAAAAAAAAAAAAAAAAAAAAAATATGTATCTATATTAAAAACGTTCAAAAGTTGACAGTTTGATTTCTTACAACCCACCAGTTTCCCTTTCACCCAATTTCAAAATTGTTAAACTTCCACAAACAAAATAAAATTCTACGAATTGTAAATAATATATCGAATTAAACTATATATTAAACACTCTACTGACTCCAAAATGTGCTTACATGAAAAAGAATGTGTTTTCCTAGCAAAATTATATTCACCATAACGGAAAAAAAAGAAAAGGAATTTTATGGTGTTCTGACTTCAGTCTGCACAAAAGTTTCAAGGACAAATAGATGCAGCTGTTCATTCGAGTTGAGGGAAATGAGTTCTGCGAATTTCAACCAAACAATTGTTAAATTTAGAATATCCCATTGAAATGAAAAATAAGGATATTTGACCTAACTAAATGAGATATGAAATTTCGAATTTGATTTCAAAATATTTTTGGCGTAATTTTTGGCGTAATTTTGCAGCAAGGATTAGCGAGCAAGAAACGCAAACGATTTAAAGTTTTTTCTTTTTTTATTACTGCATCTGGCAACACACCAGAATTTTAGCAAATGACCATACTTTTAAATCTAATGCTCTCACTTATAAAAACCGTTTTATTTAAAGTTCAGTTTTATTATTTTTACTCTAATAAAATAAAACACTTAATATTTTATACAAATCTAGTATTGTCCCTTACTTCCGAGAAGCATGATTGAATTTTTATATCATTACCATTCTAAAATGTAAAGTATGTAAAAAAAAATTTACTTAACTAAATTGTATTTTTTCTTATATGTTATAATAACAGATCGGTAAAAAAAAAAAAAGCCAACAAACGTAATCGGTAGGATTCGAACCTACGCGGGAAGATCCCAATGGATTTCTAGTCCATCGCCTTAACCACTCGGCCACGATTACACAGTAAAAGCCTGTTTAATGTTTTATAATTATAATTATATTTTTTTCTTATATAATTACAATATTAATTACAAATATTACTGAATCTTCTAAGTATAATATTTATTACATTTCAGTCATTCTAGCGATGATTGTGACATCAGTTAGTGTTTTCTTACATAAAAAAAGAAATAATAATAAATAAATAAACCAAGATTATGATCTCAAAAATTAGACCCATTTTCATCACGAAAACAGGCGTTGCTTTCCAGATAAATGACCTTGACTTGTTGACTAAGTGCTTTGCGATTTATGCTAGCGTAAACTATTTTATCTCACTTTATCCAAAAATGGAATGACGAATCGATGTAAACATTTTCTAAGAGTTATAATTTTTCTTAGAAGAATTTTGTAAGTTATAGTCATAAAAATATTTAAAAATTGTTTCAGAAATTAAATTATTGCAATTCAGAAAATAATAATCAGAAACTATATGACAGATAGAATAAAAATGCTTTCTATATAACTACTTTTCTACTACTAACCACTATAAACGCTTTGTAGCTAACTACTATAACTTATATACTAAGCTTTCTATAACTATGAAAATTAATAGTATTTAAAAATTGAGTTTTTATGTTTTCTAATTTTAGGAAAAACTTTTTTTTCATTAAAATTTTATTTTAGTAAAAGTTTTTTTTTTTCTCTTGAAAATGTATCGTAAATAAAGGATTGTTGATGTTTTAAACATTAGTTATCTACGATAAGTGTAAATAATTTTGAACATTCCAGAGATATTTATTTTTTTACTTTAAATTATTCCAGAAATTTTTTTTTTTAAATATAAATAAAATAAAAATTTAGAAGAATAGGTTTCTTAATCTTGAGTAAACAATTTTAACTGAAAAAAAAATAAATAAATAAAAGAATTTTGTTAATTTTATTTATTTTTGTTTAAAAGAAAATAAATTTAAAGTTTTGTAATCGGTAAAAATAAAGCCAACGAACGTAATCGGTAGGATTCGAACCTACGCGGGAAGATCCCAATGGATTTCTAGTCCATCGCCTTAACCACTCGGCCACGATTACACAGTGAAATTCTGTTTAAATTTTTATAAGTACAAATTTTACAAAATTTTTTTTTTTTTTTTTTTAGATTTTGCTTTTATTATTTCATTTATGTTCATATGAAGTGATTTAATTTTTTTATTGCTTAAAAAAGAATTATAATTATCAATATAATTTGAACAAAAATTCTAATCACATGCTTTGTGATTCTTTATTTAGCCATAGGTTCTTCCTAATCAGTTGATGTAAATTAGTTATATCTTTTAATCACTAATTTAATTAATAGCTTATTATACCTAAATCAACTATTTCTTTTAAAAGTGAGAAGTCATTTTTGTTTTTTTTATATATATACTAAAAGAAATAAAAATTATAAAAATTAAAGTTTGTAAATAATTTTTAATAAGAAAATCTATAAATAGAGGAACTACAAGAATTTTACACTACAATCATCCAAAATTTTGATTCAAGAAATGAGCATTCGTGTTATAATAAATGTAATGCAATGTATTTCGAGTTTGTTGCTAAATTTTCAAAAACTGATAGAAGATTGAATTAATGCATCTTTTTTTTTATTATTGTAAAGCACTTATATAGAAATTAAAAAAATTTTTGTATTTGTTTATTTTACTTTTTATAGATTATTCAATCTACAGATGCTTACTACATCTCATAAAATAGAAATTAGTAAGACATGAATTCAATAGACTGAAAGAAATAATAAGAAGAAAATATGAAATTAATACGTATTTATTTTATTATTAATACTTATTTATATCGCAAATGGCATAAAATAATGTATTGTTTTTAAATCATATTTATATTCACATAAAAAATTTATTTTTTTTAAAACAATTTTTTTTTTTTTTTTTTTTTTTTTTTTTTTAGCAATTCAATCAATTTTTAACAAACAATTTATTTATTTATTTATTAGCAATTCAATTAATTTTTAACAAACAATTTAGTTATAATTTTTAGCAATTCAATATTTTAAAGAGTTCAAATTATCGTGTCTTATTTTCTTCTGTATTGTCTCGGGGTCTGATGGCTAGCGCTTTTTTTTTTTTTGGTATCATAGGTTTCGGGTTTGAATCCTGACAGTGGTGTTGATGTTTGTTATTGGTTTGGAATCCACGTAAAACTGTAGGCGCCGGTTTAATTAGCCTAAAATGTGCACAAAATGACGGTAGAACGACCACCCAAACCAATCTTCATTGGCGCAATAGTCACATGGTGGGCCAAGGGCGTCTGCCTACTGGCAGAGTTCGAGACAGGAGTTGTTTTTATTTTTACGGGGAGGGGGGCGATAGGTTTGTCAGCCCTAAGCCCAATAGTTGTATTAGACCGAGATCTACGCTTTAAAGTAGCTTCCGAACCACTACAAGCATCCATGGCACCGCCGAGACTCGAACCCAAAACCTGTGGCACCGCGCGGTTATCAGGCGCCCGTATCCTATTTGACTGATAAAAAGTTTTGAAAAAATTATCCAAATTAATTATGAAATCCATTAAATCAAATTATATATGAATCTTTTGCTTTATAAATACATAGATTATAATCTTCGTTGTTGTAAAATGCTGATACTAAGAAAAGTAATTCTAGCGATATTAATCATTTAAAAAAAAATGAAAATTAATTGTCTAAAATAAAACATCCAGTTTTTTTTTTTTTTTAAATAAAATCCTGCATGATAATTTTTTTTATTGCGCAGAAACGCATCAGGTAGCGTGGCCGAGTGGTCTAAGGCGCTGGTTTTAGGCACCAGTCTTTCGAGGCGTGGGTTCGAATCCCACCGCTGCCAGGTGGATTTTTTTTTTCTTTAATTTTCGAAATTTACTTTTTAAATTATTTAATTGAAAAGCAAATCGAAAGTAAAGTTTCATTACCTCGGAATTAATACTTTCGCAGAGAAAAATGAAAGTCTTCGAAAATTAATACTTAATTTTTTAATTTACTGCATACATGAACTTACCATTTTATTTACCGTGTATATCAACTTACCATTTTAACATACCAACTTACCCATTTACCATCCTATTACCAACGTTTATACCATCATATTACCAACATTTATACCATCATATTACCAACATTTATACCATCCTATTACTAATATTTATACCACCATATTACCAACTTACCATGTATCCCCAACATTTATACCGCCATATTACCAACCGTTATACCATCATATTATCAACATTTATACCATCATATTATCAACTTACCATGAGGCGTGGGTTCGAATCCCACCTCTGCCATTATAGCAATTTTTTTTAAATTTGCAATAGCTTAAAATACATAATTAATTCTTTAAAAATTTACTTTTCACATTTTAATTTTCCATTCTTAAACCAGTATACATTACTTAATAAGCAAATATTATGTATTTGTAATAAAAATATAAAAAACGGAATATAAAATGTGAAAAAACAAGCATAATTTAGACATAAGAATCGAGTAAACTGGCAGTAAGTAAAAATTACAAGATAATGTTTCAAAATTAAATAAATGGTACTCAAAAAAATTAAAAAAATACTAAAAATATATAAAAGTAAAATAAAAAATAAAAAATAAAATAAAAAATAAAAGAATTTAAGTTTAAATTCGGTACAATTAGGGACCAGTTGTCGATGCCACCAAAGCTATTGAGGTTAAAAATATAGTCATGAAAAGGTAAGTAAAGAATAAGTGTAAACAAAACAGTGAGAAACACCTTTGAAAATAATTGTTTTAATTTAGCTTTGAAAATTGAAGAAATTTCACAAAATTTTTTCGCCACAGATCAGATAGTCGATTTATAAATGTTCTTCTATTTTCTTATAATTTAATAATAACTTATACTATTCTAATTACTGTTAGTTGTTTGTATTTTATATGAATTAATGAAAGTAAATTTTATTTAATGATAATTTGTACATTTATTAATAGCTAATAATATTTTATACGAAATTTAATTGCATTTTGTTTGTAGTTATAACTATTTAATAAATAAATGTCACTATTTATTATATCTTCTCTATAAAAAACTTTACATTAAAATTGAGCAATGTAAATTAAAATTCATATCAATTTAATCATAAAAATGTCTATCTACTATTTTTCTAATAATAGAAAAATAATTGTTATAATGCTAAATTTGTTTATCATTATGGGAATATTAAATAAATTTAGTTAAATAGGAGTTCTATATAAAAAATATATAATTATCCCATTTTGTTTTTGTATTAAAATCATATCATTTGTAAAATCATTGAATCAATCAAATAATGTAAAATCATATCATTTGTAAAATCATTGAATCAATCAAATAATGTAAAATCATTTGTATTATCCCATTTTGTTTTTGTATTTTGTATTATTTTTCTTTTAAAAATTTATATAAAGTTTGCCCGGATTTGTGTGTGTGTGTGCATTACCAATAAATATTGAACGAATTATAGCTCAATTAACTATAGCTATGAAGAAAATTTATCTGTTAATTCACATGAAATACATTTACAGCAACTAATTATAAAACGTTAAAAAATTATTGTTAAATTTATTTTAATTTAATTTAATTAATTTTTATTTTAATTAATTTTTTATAAATTTAATTATTTATTTTAATATGTATATATAAAGCATAATAATTTTACATTTTTTTCAAATTGAAATAAAATGAAATTTTAATCGGTATTCATGTAACAATCAAAGCTTTCATTTAATATATTTGATTATTTATTTACTTTTTTCCTGCTAGTAAAAGAATTTTAAAAAATAATCCACTGGCAGCGGTGGGATTCGAACCCACGCCTCGAAAGACTGGTGCCTAAAACCAGCGCCTTAGACCACTCGGCCACGCTACCTCGATTGCTTGTTGTGAAAAAGACTATTGCATTAAAATCTAATATTAGTTTGCTTTTTGTATTGCATCGTTTTTTATTTTATGGATATGTAAGTCATATATAACATTATAGATAATAAAGTTTTCAAATAAAATTATTTTTAATTCTTATGCCTAATTAATTTAATTTGGTAATTCTTTTTAAATAGCTTTGTAGTATTCGCCTAGTGTCAGGAAATAAGATTTTAATAAAATACCTTTTTATTTAACATATTTATACTCTTCTCAGTATTATAAATTAATAATATCATTAAATTTCCAATTTCTTGAAAAAATAAATAAATAAACATGAAACATTGTAGATTATTAATATTAATACTATGTTAATATACTTGCTTTTCATATTTTTCATAGAATTTATTAAAAATAAGTTTTCACTTTTTGAATTAAACTAAATGCTTAAATTTCTCATTATTGTAATTGTAAATGTTTTTTACCTTAAGAGAAAGATAAATTCTGAATCGATAATGAAATTTGATTAAGAAATGTTGACAGTAATCAAAATCCGATTCGATTTTTTTTTTTTAATGCCTTTTCTACAAAGGCAATAAAATAACGTTGAAAAATATCTGTATTCTTTTGCCAATAGATGGCGCTGTAGTGTAAGAGACTAAGAGTTTGCTTTTACTTGTTTTCGTTTCGCACTTTTCTTCGATTGTGCACCTGTCTTTATCTTTCATATTTTTAGACTGCGAGACCTTGAATATGCAAATCAGTCAGACGGGAAAATCCCCTGAGGCTATCATTAAAGATAAAGAGCGTTTTAGCTTTTGATAAAATTGAAAAGGTAGTTTCGTTTCCCATTGTCAAACACTAGTTTTATCTCAGAATTGGAGCGTAGGCCGTTAAATTTCCGACTCCTGCATCGAATTTTTAAGACTGGTATGACGCGCATTAAAAAAATACTACCACCTGTTTGTTTTAAAAAAGGGGTTAAAATAATTCATAGTTTTAAAATAATAAAAAAATATTATAAAAATATAAAGAACTAATGTATTTCTAAGAATTAAGAAATTTTATTATTATTCTAATTGTATTATTTTGCATTTTTTTGCAAAATTTGGTTGCCTATTATATAAAACTAGTGCATACAACTCGGTTAAATTAGTTAATGTACTAATTTCAGAAAACAAAATTCATTAACTTTTATATCAAATGAATAATTTGGCAATTTTTATATCAGAAAAGGTAAAGTTCTTTTTTAAATTGCTAGCGTAGAATTCCTTGAATTGAACTACGGTAACGTAAAGGAATTGGCAACGTACTTCGGGTTGCAACACAGAAGACTTTTTTTGGAGGTACAGGAGTCTAGAATTAAGCCGGGACATATTTTATTGGTAAAATGACAATGCAAATTTTTTCTTATTTATCAAACAAAATTTTAGGTGCTCGCAATTCAGTGATAGTATGTTTTATTTATTTATTTATTTAATCTCAGCTTGTCTATGAACAATTGTAAACTTGTCTTTAAACAATATAGCTTAAAAAAATAATGTCAACCATAAGAAATTCGCCATCCAAGAAAAATCGCCAAATTGGCTTAAATTTAAATTGGGTAATTTTTTAACAAATAGTGATCGAATTTAAAAAAAAAAAGTTTATTTAGTGGTTTGTGTTAGAGGTATTCCTTTCAATTTTGAGTAAAATGTGGCCGTGCGTAGGGGACATATACATATAGACTTCGAAAAATTAATGTATTCATGACATCTATCGTTCCAATAAATAGGAAGAATTTTTATATTAAGGTTGAAGAAATGCAAGGTTAATTCGTTCAAGGTAAATATCTAAAATTAAAAAAATAAATAATTAAAATTTGGGTCACCGAGTTAATAAATTTATGCATAGTTGACTAATGCTAAGGATTTTTGTTGGTGACATTGCAATAATATAATAAATTTATTGAATATCATTTGAGTGAGAACGTAGATGAAGAAGCAGATGGGTTGATTTTTTTTTTATTTGCGTAAATGCCAGGTGTTCTAAGATTTCAGTAAAAAATAAATTATGAAGAAATATTATGGTTGATAATGCATAAATGATAACTTTTTCTTTGTAAATTCTCAAAAGGAGAATATCGTGGAATTTTTCTATAATCACATAAGATTAATCCTTTAAAAAAATATATACATTTATTTTGTTAATGAAATCGCTTTAATTTCAATTTTAATAATTATAAGTTCAAGTGCTTTTATATATAAAACTGCTGAATTTATAATTATTTTGGTAGGAAATGTAAGAACGTTTATTTAAAAAAAAAAAGAAAAGAAATATTTTGATAGACAGGTATTTGCAACAGTATTATAAAAGAAAAACCGTTATAATTTTTTTTAATTGGTTAATCTCAACTGATCTTTGAAAATAGGCAGTTTTTTTCTTTTTCCCTTCAATCTGTCTATTAGATTTTCTTTTTTTTTTCAATTTATTTTTCAGTGGACGACAGTGAATAAAGTAGTTCCACATTTTTTTAAAAAAAAAGGTTATTTGTTATAATCTTAAGCGAAGATAAATAATTAACAATAATATTTGAATAATAATTAAAAGCGACTTTATAATTTAATTAATTAATAATTGATATTTGAATAGTAATTATGAGAGACTTTATAATTTAGTTAATTAATAATTAATATTTGAATAGTAATTATGAGAGACTTTATAATTTAATTAATTAATAATTAATATTTGAATAGTAATTATGAGTGACTTTATAATTAATTAAATAATTAATCATAAATTCATCTGCTTTCATATGTAAATCTGCTGAATTTATAATTATTTTGGTAGGAAATTTCAGAACGTTTATTTTGAAAAGGAAAATAAATATTTTAATAAATAAATATTTGCAACAGTACTATAAAAAAGAAGCAGCTAGCTTTTCTTAATGGGTTAATCTCAATTATCTATAAAAATTCACAGTTTTTTTTTTTCAATCTATTAATTAGGACTTTTTATTATTTTTATAATTTATTTAATTATTTTTTTTAAAATTTACTTTTCAATGGACGAAATTGAATAAAGTAGATCTACATTTTAAAAGATTGTTCTAAGATAAATAATTAAGTAAACAACATTCCGTTTTAAATAATCATTTCCTTCAACCTCCTATTCTATTTATTCAACCATTTTGAAGTACTTTAAATTTAATTAACTTCCAATTCTAAAAATACCTTTTGTGGAAAATTTTCAACGAATTAAATATATTTTAATTCGAATTCCATGTGACCTTGATACGATTTTAAATTTCCTGCGAGGGCTTTTTAATTGAGATTTTAATAATTTCTTACAGATCCCATCCCAGTAGAGGAAGGGGGAAAATTACGTGAAAATAATGCATAATTCTTCAAGTAAGCCGAGTTATTCTAACGACCTTGAAAGATTGTATCGTTCGTTATGCAAGTTAAGATTCGAATTAGTTTTTTTATGCTTTGCTTTTGAATCTTGAAATAACCTGTTGCCCTTCTTCAGCTAACGGATTTTGCACGTGCGGATACATTGCATGTAAGTTAACAAGTGATAATGATAAGCATGATGTTCTCTTTTTAATTTATAGTTAAAAAGTATTCTTTTGGTAAAGATATATATAGTATGTCTGCTGCAAAAAATTAAAGCACTTCATATGAACTTTAAAATATATACATATATATTTTAAAGAATTGTCTTATGCGTTTTAAAGGGCATGCTTTGTTATCAGCTTGTTAAAGAAAATAAGTATTTTTACAATTGTGAATTATGATTAATTGAGGTTTTAAATAAAAATAAATCATTAAAACTGAATGTTTTGTCAATTTTTAGCTATGATTCTTGAGTGCTTTAAATAAAAATGAATATTTAAAATAATTAAAAATGAATATTTAAAATAATTAAAAATGAATTTTACAATTGTTAGCTATGGTTAATGAATGTTTTAAATAAAAATGAATATTTAAAATAATTAAAAATGAATATTTAAAATAATTAAAAATGAATATTTAAATTAATTAAAAATGAATATTTAAAATAATTAAAAATGAATATTTAAAATAATTAAAAATGAATATTTAAAATAATTAAAAATGAATGTTAAATTTGAAAAATTAAAATGCTTTGAAAATTTTACTTTATAATAACGTAATTTTAATATAGCATTTTTTTAAAATTTTTTATTTATTTATTTTCCGCTTTCGTTTTTTAAGGATATTCTCTTAAGAAATTTGATTTTGTGTGTGTTTGTGTGTTTGTTCTCATTTAATAATCTTTATAACGAAAACTAAATTAACATTAAAAGCCATCAGAAACAAGTTAATTATAATTAACAATTGTAAAAATGAATGTTTTTAGAATTGTTAGCTATGATTCATGAATATTTTAAATAAAAATGAATATTTAAAATAATTAAAAATGAATGTATTTACAAAGTTATTATTAATGAATGTTTTTACAATTGCCAGTTATGATTAATGAATGTTTTAAATAAAAATGAATATTTAAAATAATTAAAAAAAAAATTTACAAAGTAATTAAAAATGAATGTTTTTACAATTGTTAGTTATGATTAGTGAATGAATGAATATTGTTTTTAAAAATTGTATTTACAAAGTTATTTGTAATGAATGTTTTATGATTAATGAATGTTTTAAATAAAAATGAATATTTAAAATAATTAAAAATAAGTATTTTTTACAATTGTTAGTTATGATTAATGAATGTTTTAAATAAAAAGGAATATTTAATTATTATTAGAATAATTAAAAATGAATGTTTTACAATTGTTTTAATAATTAATTTGTAAATAAAGTTTAGTTATAATAGTTCTTTTTTATTGTTACAAAACCCTGTTTTGTTCTATTTATTCTTAATAAAACTTCTTTCTTGCCCTTAAGAATCTTTTCTTTTCTTTTTTTTTCATATTTTATTTAAAAACTTTGAAAATTATTTACTTTCATTTTTAATCAATATTATTTTTTTAAATCTATTATAATAAATCAATAAATTTTATTTTTTCACACATATAACATCTGACAAATCTTAAGTTCATGCAAGAAGTTGGTAATTAATTTCATTCAACTTTATAAAATACATAAAATGTGTGTAATCAAATATTTTAAAAAAAGTTTTCGATAACATTTTGTTTTCTTTTTAAAAATTGTTAATAGAAATAATTAATTACATGACCAAAAATAATTTTGAACTGCTAAGAGGGCTAAATTGTTTTTTAATTGTTATATAAATGGTGGAATGAGGATAAATAAAATTTAAAAAAAACATAAATATAATTATTTTTTTAATTTTTAACCTAACAAAATTTTCAATGCAAGATGAAGTAAATACATTGTTTCAATTTCTTTTAAACTGAATTCTAATGTTATTTTAAGAACTTACTGTCACAATAAGATTAAACGTTTTATTTCCTTATTATTTACATTAGCAACATAGATTTTAAAATAATAATGATGTTTGCTGTTGAATTATTTTTAACACACTTTTTTTTTATTATTAGTCAGCAAAACCGCAATATTATCATTCAATATTTTTAATTCGATTACTCATTCATTCTTCCGCTTACGATTGCCAATTGCACGTGTTTCATGTGACTTCCGCTTATTTTTCTCCATTCATGCGTTAAGACGTCATACTTATACATGTGTCAAAAGTTCGATTTTTTTTTATTCAATGAGTTATATTTTTCATGCAATGATTTTTAAAATTAAACCACGTCATGAAAATGTTTCTCCATTTTATTTTTATAGCCAACAGTTTTCCTTACAATTTTTGGCATTAAATTATTTCTTTTATGCAATATATTCCGTTTAAGAATTTGTTATACCATCTTTTTTTTAATCTTTTATCTTACTTTTAAGTGAATAAACTTAGAATTACCTGATGTATAGAGCTTTGGGTTTCTGAACGAGGTAAACCCGTTTTAAACCTGGCAAGCGAAAGCGAAGCAAAACTGAGAGTTAACTTGTCTTTACGATGACGAGCTCGATAAATCTGTAGTCTGGAAAGTTCATCCGATTAACTGAAGGAGCAATGCAACTCTCTAAATGTCAAGTAATGGCATCTGGAAAACCCATTCAAAAAATATAAGTGCAGTGACAAAATGCATGTGCTGTGGAATTCACTATGGTTAATGCTGAATCTAGAAGCTACATAAGGCCTGAATGGCCGAGTGACTAGCGCTCGGTGCCACAGGTTTCGGGTTCGAGTCCCGGCTGTGCCATGGATGTTTGTAGTGGTTCGGAGTCCACTTTAAGCCGTAGGTCCCGGTCTCCTATGACTGTAAAAGTGTCACGGAGCAGAAGTAAGACTTCTACCTACGGGTGCTCCATCAGAATAGAAGTTGCACCCCTCCTTCCATGAGGGATACGACAACAACATGCTACATATTTCTCATTCTAGTTTGTATTAATTTTAGCTCCTAGTGCCCAGTACAGGAAATAAAGAGGTGAGAGAGATGTATAAATGCAAATCGTTGATTATTTTTAAGCAGAAATCAATTTCAAGAAATAATAAAATGTATTACAGTGCACATCATATAAAGATATTTAATATTAATTTTATTAGATTTCACAATTAAATTTATATTAACATGAAACAGCGAAATTCAAAGTTTCTCTAAAAATTCCTGTAAAGTTCTAAAAGTTTAAACAAAAAATACAATGTTTTTCAAAAAGAATTTGTTTATTTGAAATTTTAAGAAAAGTGTGTTAAAATAAAAACTTCAGCTACTGATAAGTTAGATGTAGTAAGTCTTTGATTATATATATAAACATCAGGCTTACCATATTTGCGATTTGGGTTCTTTTTCTCAGATTTGTCTCTTTTTCTAATAATTTTTCTATTTGACTTAAAATAATCGTGACTATACAACTTCAATTCACCAAATTTCACAATAACACGAATAAATTTTAGATCAGGTAAGTCTCTTAGTATTTTGTCAAAAAAGAACTGTTACCAAAAAAAGAGGAGAAAACTTATCATAAAGTGCTCAGAAATGTGTTTTAGAATTATTAAATTTCAAAAAATTTCACTATCGAGAGATTGGGGGGGACAATATGGTTTAGTAGGTATGGTGTGCTAGTTTCACCCAGAAATATAGCAAGCCTATATATAATGTATATAAATACAGTAATTAAACATAGCTTCATATATGTAAAGAGAGAGAGAGAGAGAGAGAGACAAGATATATATATGAATTATTTAATATTATTTAAAAAATATGTTTATATATATATTTAATATTATTTAAAAAATATGTTTATATATATTTAATATTATTTAAAAATATGCATATGTCTGCGGGAGTAAGGTATGATTTAGTAGGTATGGTACCCCAGTTTCGCTATGTGGAAATGTAGCATATATAAATACTATATATGTTACATTTATTCTATGTTTTATATATAACATATATAAACAATACAACCTAACTATTCATATATATAAAGAGAGAGAAAAAAAAAGATATGTATGAATTATTTAACATTATTTAAAAAAAATATGTATATAATATTATTTAAAAATATGCATATGTATGTGTTTGAGGTGGGATATAGTTTAGTAGATATAGTGTCTCAGCTTCATTCTGTGGAAATATAGCAAACCTATATATAACATATATAAATAGAAAGAGAGAGAGAAAAGATACTATATCTATGAACCATTTAATATTGTTTAAAAAAAATATGTTTATACATTTTTAATATCATTTAAAAATTATGTTTATATATATTTAATATTATTCAAAAATATATACGTATGTATGCGTTTGGAAGAGGGCTATTAGGCATGTTGTACCAGTTTCCCTCTATGGAAATGTAGCAAGCCTATGTATAATATATATAAATACAGTAAAAAAACCTAACTATTCATACATATAAAAGAAGATATATGCATGAATTATTAAATATTATTTAAAAATATGTAAATATTATGTATATATTTATTGTTGTTGTTGTTTGTTGTTTCTTATCCCACTTGGCTGGCCAAGCCTACGAGCCCATATGGACTCATGATTGAAGGGGAAGGAAGCAGCTTCTGTTGTGATGGAGCACCCGTAGGTAGAAGCCTCACTTTTGCTCCGTGACGCTCTTACAGTCATAGAAGACCGGGACCTACGGCTTAAAGTGGATTCCGAACCACTACAAACATCCATGGCACCGCCAGGATTCGAACCCGAAACCTGTGGCACCGAGCGCCAGAGCGCTAGACACTCGGCCATTCAGGTCCCAAATTTGCCAACGGCACGCAGTGTTCCCAGGTGGTCACCCACCCAAGTACTGACCGCGCCCAATGATGCTTAACTTCGGTGATCGAACGAGAACCGGTATATTCAGCATGGTACGGCCGTTGGCCTATTTATTGTACATATATATATATATATATATATATATATATATATATATATATATATATATATATATATATATATATATATATATATTTATATATATATATATATATATATATATATTATATTTAGAAATTTTTTTTCCTAGTCTTGCATTCTGTATTATCATTTGTTTTCATGTAGTCATAATTTTGTCATAATTTTCCAGTAGAAATATAAGTATTTAGATTATAAGAAATATTATGCAGAAATATAAAGCAATTCTACGCCTTTGCAATTTTAACTATATGAGTTAAACAAGCTTTGTGAACTACTTTCTTTTTTATTACATCCCATAAATTCACTACGCAAACTAGTCCCGATAACCATCTCCAGCTCAGACGACTGAAAATTCGAACAAAGTTGACCTACTTATTAAATGAATACATCCAAAAAATATATTAAAATTTTAAACCAAAACTGCTTTAACGAAAAATAATAGCAAGCACACAGAATTTTAAATGAAAATGTATTCCAAATAACATCAAGCATGTATGATTTAAAAACAAAGAAAAGAGTCTGGGTTTTTTTTTTTTTTTTGTACTTTTTCTTTTTCTTTTCTTTTCAATTCCTTCTATTAGCTCACACTCTCCCTATATATATCTTGTTCAAATTTCCAATTGTTCATAAAATACTTTTTATTCATCCACTCAAGTTCAGATGCATTTTTTTTTTAACTTGTAGTGGATGACACTGGATGTTAATACAGTTTTTTCAAATATTAATTCATTAATTAAATTTAATTAATTAACTTTAGTTTTTTTTAGATTTAAGTTGCATGTATCTAATAATAGATATAGAGCCAGATAAACTTAAAAAAATGAATGAAAATTATTTATAAAGGGCTTTCTGCAATATAGGGGGAAAAAAAGTAGGAATTGACTTTAAAAATTTTTTTATTTTTTATTTTACTTGTTTTTCTTTTTTTTTCTTCTTTTTCTTTTTCGTTTTTTGGGTAACGGATCTTTCTTGCCGTACTATTTCGAAGCTTTTTAAAAATAGAAAATCAGGTGGAAAAATATCTATTTACTACTCCATTGCAACGAAGAATTGCATATAATATTGTCATGCCTTCTACTATACAAAATAATTCTTATCATTTCAATGTTTGATTCTTCAATTTTATGATCTTAACATCAAATAAATCAGACACGTTTTGTATTTTTGCTTATTTCATTATATCATTTTTGTAAATATGTGTGTTGTTTTTCTCCCGTATTGGTTCCACAAATGACTACTTCCACAATATATAGTCTTCAAGTTCGAATCCTGACGGTAGCATGGATATTTGTGAGTTAGTTCGGAATCCACGTTAAACTGTAGGTGCCGGTCTAATTAGCCCAAAGTGTGCATAAAATGACCATAGAGTGACCAACCAAACCAAGCATCCATACGTTGCATAAAATATGTACGATTTTATTTACAACCAAAATAATTAATAAATTTCATTAACCTTTCATCATAATAATTATTTAACAAGTCTCGATAAAAATATATATTCAACTGACCTATGCGCCAATCAACATTCTTATTAAGTTTATCGTCTGATTCGTGGCTCAGTGGTAACGTGCTCTG
Source organism: Caerostris darwini (assembly GCA_021605075.1). Classification (NCBI taxonomy): domain Eukaryota; kingdom Metazoa; phylum Arthropoda; class Arachnida; order Araneae; family Araneidae; genus Caerostris; species Caerostris darwini. The sequence continues at coordinate 336,902 of BPLQ01006519.1, forward strand.
CTGGTGAGCATTAGGGCTGAGGTTCAATCCGCTGGCAGCTTTGTTGTAGACACTGTTTCAAAAAACGAGGAGACTCGACTACGTTTGCGATGTTCAGCATCTTACCTTGTTAATAAGACTGCCTGGCGGGTAGTTTCCCGGGTTTTCTCCCATACAATACGCAAATGCGGGGTAATTCCCCCTAAAAGTTTTCCCGGAATTCACTGCCCTCCTTCTTCAGCGACTCGGAGCCAAGTCAGACTTCTATCTACATGTGCTCCATCTCAACAGAAGCTGCTCTCTTTCCCTCCCTCCATATTGGCTTGGTGATCAATTGACTAGCTCTCTGGCCTTTGGTGCAACAGGCTTCAGGTTCGAATCCTGGTGGTGGCCTGGATGTTTGTGAGTGATTCCGATTCCACGTTAAACTGTAGGTTCTGGTCTAATTAACCTAATGTGTGCAAAAAATGACTGTAGAGCGACAAACCAAACCAAACTAAGCCTCCATCCGCGAGTAGACTAATCATGGGTTGTCCGTCCCGCACTGCAGGACACTGAAGATTAGACACAGCATTAAATTTATCTCAAACGTAACTCAATTGACCCAAGCGCCAATTCTCGTTAGATGCGTAGAACAAACAGGACCTCGACCTCGATTGAAATCTACTTCACATCTAGCCGAATTTTTTTTTTCTTATCTTTCTCTGCCTGTCACAAGGGAAAGGGAGAAATGACCTTTCTGTGCCCCTTCTAGAGATGGTCTTTCCCTTAATTACCGTTTCTGCATCGAAATTAAGAAATATGGCATACACTACAGTTTTAATTCTATGAGTTCTAGAATATATTAACACACTGTAGATATTTTTATCTGCCAGGTTCCGCAAAGGGGGTTGTAGACGAAGACTAAAAAAAAAAAAAAAAAAAATCAAGAAATATCTGGACGATAGGTAATGCAATTTTTTTTATGAACATGCAGTACTGAATAAAGCGTATTTGAGCTGTCTTGAACTAAGCAGGACTCGAATAATCAAAATTCTACTACATTAATACGATTTAATAATAAATTTATTTTAATACAAGAATGATTTGTTCAAGGTCACTTTAGGCTATTTTTTTTTATAGAATATATCCTATTGCTAAGCTAGGGAAGAAGAGGAGATATATAAAGAAATTAAAAGCAATTATACAGTTACTTCTTCTTGGCGCAATGGCCTTGGTTCACCTTGGCGCAATAGCCCCATGGTGAACCAAGGCCATCTGCCTACAGGTCGAGACAGGAGATGTTTTCTTTTTTACTCGGTAAGGTTGTCAGCCCTACGCAAAAACTCTGCAGTCATATTAGACCAGGGGTCTGAATGGCCGAGTATCTAGTGCTCGGTGCCACAGGTTTCGGGTTCGAGTCCCGGAGGTACCATGGATGTTTATAGTGATTCGGAATCCACTTCAATCCGTAGGTCCCTGTCTCATATAACAGTAAGAGCGTCACGGAGCCCAGTCAAACTTCTCTCACCCACATCATTCCCAAACTGTAAAGGGGCAACTCAGCTCTAAGGCACAGTGTTGTGTTGTGGTGTAGTAGTAGTAATCATATTAGACCAGAGGTGTGTCTGAATGTCCGAGTGTCTAGTGCTCTGGCGCTCGGTGCCACAATTTTCGAGTTCGAGTCCCATCGGTGCCATGGATGTTTGTAGTGCTTCGGAATCCAATTTAATCGGTAAGTCCCAGTTTCATATGAATGTAAGAGCTGCGTTACGGAGCCCAATCAGACTTCTCTCACCCACGTCATTCCCGAACTGTATAGGGACAACTCAACTCCATGCACAGTGATGTGGTGAGGTGTAGTAGTCATATTAAATCGGAACCTACAGTTTAAAGTGGATTCCAAACTACTACAAACATCCATGGTACCGCCGGAACTTGAATCCGAAACCTGTGACAATTATGATTTGGTTTGATTTGTCGCTCTATGATAATTTTTTTGCACATTTTAGACTAATTAGACTGGGACCTACAGTGTAACGTGGATTTCGAACCACGAACAAACATCTCTGCCACCGCCAGAATTCGAACCTGAAGCTTGTGATACCAAAGGCAGAGCACTAATCAATGGCAATTATGCAGTTACACTCACAGAAAATTTAATTGTAAGATTAAATCCCCAAACATGTTTGAAACAACATGAATTGTCGGCAATTAGTTCTCGCTTTTATACAATAGGATTCACTGATGTTATTTATTTTATCATACATTTGCAACCTTATCCACTTTGAATAAGGTTTACTCAATTTTTCGCTTCATTTGCAGTCTGTCAGGTGTGCTATCTATTGGCAATCCATTGTTCTGGTCCGTCAGTAGAAAAGCTTTACGTGAATGCTGTCTACCTTTATCGCAAAAAAGAGGAAATATCAATTTAAAAAGTCTTTTTAACTTTGTGACGTACGTATAAATTCATTTATTTTTCCTTCCTCGCACGTCTATTTCTTTTCTTTCTTTCTTTTTTTTTTTTTTTTTTTTTTTTTTTTTTCTTCTTTTTTTTTTTTTCCCCCGTGAATTGAGAAATAAGTTTTTCGTATTTTAATTTTAAACGGAAAAGACTTATTTATTTAAAAAATAATCATATTTCAAATTTTTTTCCTGATTGGATCTTTTTTATTATTATTATTATTATTATTTAAGTACAAAATGAGAGAAATATATTCTTCTAAGATAATTATTTTGACAAAAATTAATTTTTCCAAGAACTGTGAACGAAACAATAAATTAGAGAATGTCGTATCATTGATGTCATCGTGTCATTGATGTCATCGTGTCACTGATGTCATCATGTAACTGATATCGTGTTACTGATTTTTTTGCGGACACAATTGAAAGGGAAGTTACACTTATGGGCCGTATGATTCACCATGATAAAAAAAATTTTTTTTAACTGAAATGACTTGCAAATTTCAATTTATTATGCGTAAACTTATTTCATTACTTTAATCATGACTTTAAAAAATATTCCATGCAGATCCTGGTAGTGTAACCGTGCTTCCTCCTACACACTAGGCGGCCTGATGGCTAATTGACCAGCGCTCTGGTCATTGGTACCACAAGCTTAAGTTCAAATCTTGGGCGTGGCATGGGTATTTGTTAGAGGTTCGGAATGGGAACCTGATGGCCGAGTGGCTAGCACTCTGGCATTCGGTACCACAGGTTTGAGTTCGCATTCCGGCGGGGCCATGGATGTTTGTAGTGGTTCGGGATCCACTTTAAGCCGTAGGTCCCGGTCAAATATGACTGTAGAACATCACAGAGCCCAATCAGCCTTCTCACCCACATCATTCCCAAATTGTAAAGGGGCAAGACAGCTCACTGCACAGTGATGTGGTGTGATGTACTAGTAGTAGTAGCGGTTAGGAATCCACGTTAAACAGTACGTCCAGGTCTAATTAGCCTAAAGAGTGCAAAAAATGACCGTACAGCTACAAAGTAAACCTACATATTAGCAAGGATGCCTCCTGTGGTGTTCAGGAGAAAGGATCAGTAGGCTTCGAGTCTCTCATCCGAAATGAACCTCTTCTCCGCTGAGAAAAGTTTAGTTTACATTCTCTCATCTTGAGAGGAAATATGTTGAGCGTATTAGTTGGCCTACAGACTCTCATCCGGAGAGGAAGTATATTTTGCGCGCTGTGCGCGTAGCCGAGTTTCGGGTTTTCGGTTTAGAAATGGAGTATTTCGGGCAAATCTATAATTTTCTGTCTTTAAATGTGTTAAATGTATGTGTCTAATTATATGTGCGTGGTGTTTGTGCATGTGCAAATAAAGCTGGGAATTCATCAAACTGTGTGTCAAGTATCTCAACCCAACCCCACCCAGCTACAATCTGGTTGCTCAACCTGCACACTACAGTAATTAATTTTTCTTGGATCTCTTTAGCCCCAAAATAACTTCCTTAGCGGAAGGATAAAATTTCACTGGATAGGGATAGGATAAAACGTATAAAAAATGATCACTATTTATAAATTTATAAATTTGTCAAAGGAGAATTTTAAAACGAACAGTAATTACAAACAAAAATAAATAAAATAAAATAAATGACAAATCTAAAAAGATGGATAACAACCTGCAACAAGTAAAGCAAAATCTTGCTAGGACTTTTAATGTTACAATAATGAATATAAAAATCCATTTTCGGGATTGCAGTGTTTTAAGATTGTGTGTTCGTTAAAACTATTGGAAAATTTAGTTGAATTATATTTCATAAAATCTTTGAGTGAAGAAAGGAAGGGAATCTATGGACTGGAAAGTTCTTCCATTCAATTTGAGGAGGTTAGGAAGAATATGTGAGCCATGATACCAGCCTTGTTGGTGTCCGCTGCAAAATGTGCATGGTAGTCCATGCTCCACCCATGGTACTTTTTCCACGGGAAGAGTTATGGCCTTTCGTTGCCAGGAAAAAGGAATGCATATTCTTTGTTGTTATCGTGTCCATGGATTTAAAATATTATTAATAAAGTTGGATCAAGTCAAAAGTCTATGAGACTGTAATAAAAACCTATCACTCAAATTCAACAACACATAAGAAGTGTTGTGGATATTTATATTATATGCAATTATTATTTTGTACAAATGAGAACAATCTGTCACTCAAATCTGATAGCAGACATTCGATGTCATGGATAATGAGACCTTATGAAAATGTACAATAAGATCTCATGTCTGTTCGACCTTCACAGTTCGAAAAATTACAGATGGAATATAGACTACACTATGAGTTGTGATAGACCATGGGCTGAGAAAATGTCTACTCTAATGACAAGTGGGGGAAGCTGACCCCTTACCCCTTCCTCTTCAAGGATTTTCTTAAAGGGAAGTTTTTGGAGAAGAAAGAAGAGAGTTCTGCGACGAGTCGACAAGAAGTGTGATTTTTTTTTTTTTTTTCTGAAAGTAATTGAATAGACGGGAGTTTCCGCCTGTTTTCAAAATGAGCTCCTTGTGGTTTCATGAATTACACCTAATCATATGATAATTATGATCAGGCGTGATCATATGATAATTATGATCACGCCTAATCAATCGTATGATAATTATGATTAGGCGTAATAATTATGATTAGTTCTGCCTCATATCAGTTCCATTAGATTAGTCATAAACTCGAGAACTCTGAAAATCTCTGACCTTGGAGTGAACTGCACTTGTGATTTAATCGTGCACTTGTGATCAGATTTATATTTTTAATTTTCATTTCTTTGTAGAATAAGTGGCTCACGTCTTGAAGCTTTTATAGGCTAGTATAGGCGTTACACACTTATAGAGACGTTACACTGGCAACGTCTAATCCAGTAAATTTTGTCTCTCCTTAGTCTGTCGCCCCATGATTGACTTCATAATTTTTCAAATAGTAGAAGTCATAGAATTAGACTATATGAAATTGAAATAGACCCTATTCCGTGACATAATTTTTAAAATTTTACATTTTAACTACTTTTCGATCCGATATTGTGAACTTATTTCTGATATTGATAAGCAAGTTTTTTTTCTTTATCAAAATTTTCAAATCTATAGTATAAATAAAGTTATTGTTAATATTAAAACCTTGATTGTTTTCTTAAAAATAATCGATAAAGCCAAGTGTTTAAAATACTTTTAAAAAATGATAAGGACTAGCTGAATATTCAATGCATAAAATTGCAACGTAAGTACTATTGCTGATAATAAGATATTGTAAAATGTTTACGAGTTTTTCAATCAACGATATCTTTGTACTGAATGACTTATTGATTGAAAAACAGTCGAATTTTTTATCAGTTATAAAGTCAAAAGTTTCACCAAAAATTACAATAAACAGTGCAATAGATGTACTTCATAAAATTAAGGATTATATTTAGCCATTTTAAATAAGAACCTATTATTAAACAGGTTATGAAAAAGAATTAAAAAATATTTAGAATAACAAAAAGCATTCATTTAAGATGAAAAAAACGTCGGTTTTTTTTTTTTTTTTTTTATTATTATTTTGAAAATAATATAATTTTTAGGAAAAAAAATATTTTGTTAGAAAATAGTTTGGTGAAAAGTTTTTGGTAAAGTTTTAAAAATAATATTGAATATATTTTCAAAAGTTTTAAAAAAAATTTCCATGTTGGTTTTTAATTAAGTTAGTTCAGTTTTTAATTAGTTTAGTTTAGTTTTTAATTACTAGTTGTTTTTAATCTGTTAGTTAGTTTAAACAGTTTTTCATATTCAAATGTTTCTAAAATAATTTATTGTTTACATATTAGAGAGTTTTTGCGTACCGTACGTTAGTTACTGTAGGACGTCCGTTAACTTTTTCTCCCTAGCGCGCATGCTCATAGGAAACATTATTACAGATACGCATGCGCAGTTTCCTATGAGCATGCGCGCTAGGGAGAAAAAGCTAACGGACGTCCTACAGCAACTAACGTACGGTACGCAAAAACTCTCTATTTACAAATTTTTCCCCCTAAATCTTTGAATAATCTAAATAATTAACTATCAAGAATAATCTACTATCATTCGTAACATTTTATCCCTTTTCAATGGCAGCTCGAATCATATCGTCTGAAACTTTCAGAACCTTATTGGGTTAAATCATTTGGCCTTTTTATGACGTAATCAGAGCAAGTCGAATTGTGAAATTCGCTTTGCACCAGAATCTTGTGACTCATACAATCGCTTTCGAGCTCACACATCCGGCACACCCAGGGTCAAGTTTTTGTTGTTCTTTTGGGAACATTTTCTATCTTGAGAGAGTTTTAGTTGCGAATGAAACGAGACAGCAAACTTAAGTCGAAAAAATGTTTTCTTCAAAACAACAGCCACTACAGTTTTTATTAAAGAGACAAATTATAAAATGTTTCTATTTTTATATACTTAAAATACAATTAAATCAGAATAGGAATTTTTTATAAACGTTGTTTAGAAATATGAAATGGAAATATATATATATTTTTAAATTATTTTTACTTTTTTTACTAATCAAAAGTTTCAAAAAGTAATCAAATATATAAATACATTTTTTTTTTTTTTTTTCGTTTAAAATTATTATTATCTTTAAAAATATTCTCCGAAAACAAAATTGTTATATTTTTATTTGACTTTTTTTTCACAGGATAATCCTGCATTTCCTCTTTACTTGCGGAATAAAATATGTTATATTATATATAAGAGAACATGCTTAGTTTTTTGCTCAAAATAAAAGCAATTCGTAAAAACAGAAAAGCAATTCTTACGTATTCGTAATACACCTGTTAAAAATTAAAACTTGGAAAACTAACTTTATTATTTATTTGTTAACCTTTTTTTATACATATAATTATGTAGAGACTAAGTTAAATGTATACAAAATATTAAAATAATAATAAATTGATCGACATAAAAAATTAATATAATTAATGATTTAAAACTACAACCGAAATTTTTTATTATTTGCAATAAAATTTTTATTAAATAAAATATATTTCATCTGTTGTAAGTGGAATGTTGTAGTCATATCTAGAGCATTCTGAGTAATGCTGATTCTCTACAAATATACCTTGTTTTTTTATAACAAATGGCGATAAGAAGTTCAGAGTTAAAAAATTAAAATACTTGCTAATTATTAAACATGTTCCTTTATTTATATTTCATATATTGTGAACAATAATGTATAATACTTACGAAGCCTATTTAAATACGAAATCCCTAGTTTTTTTCCACATAATTTCAATTCAATATATAAAATTAAAAGGCATGCTTAATAATTTAATAAGAGGCTTTACTACTAGAAGAGAAAAAAAAAAAAAAAAAAAGGCAGATTTCGTAGCTAGAAAAAAAATAAAAGAAAAAATATTACGTATTTTATTTTGTTTATTTATTATATTTTTAAAAATAGTTTATTTACGTATTAGTTTGTTTAGAAGCTCTAGAAAATAGTTTATTTACTGTTCATTTTAAAAATTCAAGATATTTCACTTAATTTTATTCAATTTTTAAAATATGTATTACTTTTGTTTTTAAAAGAATTTGTTGGTTATTTATAAAATAGAATGTCACATTCTCAAAATTTAAAAGGATATACTCAAACCACTATGCAAATTATATAAACTCATTATGCAAATTATATAAAAGTGTTAGGAAAAAAATTTGCATTTCTATGTACAAGTTCAACAAATGTATGGGTTCAATAATAAACTTCTTTAGTTTAATATTTTATTTTGTTCCTTTTTTTTTTTTTTTTTTTTTTTTTCACTTATTGTAACTAAGTTTCAAAAAATAAATTAATTAAAATAAATTTTTATATTTTTTTTTGCTGTTTGTTTAATAGAAACTTCTTTTTATTTCTTTGCGTTGTATATGCATAAATAAAATGGCTTTATAAGCAAAAAATTTTTAAATGATGAACAAACTGCAATATAAAACAAAACAAAATAAAATAAAACAGCTCATGAAAAATTAATCATAATTTTAGTCGTTGTAAATCTACTTTAAGCTGTAGTTACCGGTTTAAATAGCCCTCTTGTGCAAAAATGTGACCTTGAACCATAAGCCAAACCAAATAATCAGAATGGCAGCATATGGAAAAAAAATTCCAATCTCCTCTCTTTTTTTAAATCTTTATAAGCCTTAATTCCTGCGAATTAACTTTAATTTTTTATTTGAATAGTAAATTCATTTATGACTTAATCTATTTCAAAGTGCCTCTTTAATTTTATTTGCATTTGCACAATTTCGCAAATTAATTTTACAAATATATTATTGTTATTAACAAACATTATTATTAGTTATTAGACGTGAAAACATTTTTCATTTCATCCTCCCTCCATTTTTTTTTTTTTTTTTTTTTTTTTTTGGGAAAAATGCTTTTGCATCATAGTTTTAGGACAATAACACACGTGTAATAACAACCTACTTATAATCTAATAACAACCCACTTACAATATATATATATATATATATAAACATATATATTGTAAGGATTGAAAATTAGTTGGTCTAAAAATAACATGTAGTGCTCGATCATTCCTTATGAATAATGGAAATTTTATTCTGAATATTCGAGACATGTTTCAATAATTTATACAAGTAAAACAAAATTAGATATCATCAAAAAGTATTCATAATTCTCGCTTTCTAAGGGATCTATTAGACATGCAATTTGTTTTTGTCTTAGCCTATTAATATGCCATTCATAACGCAAGTCTCTGTTTCTTTTTTCACATTTCCAAGGTTGAATTTTACACGAGGTATTAATGCACTTGTAATAATTTGATTCTTTTTTTATAACTCTGTACTTCTATTTATAAACATATAATTATGGCTATAAAATTTCAACATACTTGATTAATTTTCTAACTTGAATAATATTTATCTCGGATTGTTAGTTTTAATATATTTTAAGTTCTTGCAGGATGATGGACGAAACCAAACGTAAAAAAGGGATGTAAGTAAACAGGTGTGTGCAGCAATAAACGTAAAGGTGAAGCTCTTCGCTATAGACATAACTGCTATCGCATCTGCTTTAGCTTTGGATATGTACGAAGATTAGCGGTTCAACAGAAATGAGGTTTGTATAAATTTTCTACCATTGATTAATGTGCCAATTTTGTGTGTAATAAACAATGTTTACAATATAAATTAACAAATGTGAAAATTAATGTGAGAAACAAGGGCTAAATTTATTGAATTCGACCAAAGTATATGAATTTTAGGATGGACGAATACATAATGAAAAAATTTCAATAAGGTATTCCATACCTAGTTTCCTTTGTCTGTAATTTTTATTCCTTTAAAAAAAAATACAGTGTTAGATCGCAAAATTCTTAAATTTATTAAAAAATAATAATTAAGAAGTGAAAATTAGAGAAATTTTCGTTTTTGTATTTGAAAAATTCTTATAAATTATGGAGTGAGATATAAAATAAAAAGCATTGAAGAAAAATAAATTATGTTTTTTTGGTAAAATTTATTTAAAATGTCATTTGACATTGTGCCATTATATTATAATAATGCAGTGATTAAATTTTAGTGGTAGGAATCTGCTTCAAAGTATAAGTAATTATAATATAATAATTAGTATATTATAATAATTTAAATTTGATTTCTTGATGTCTTTACACTTTACAGAACCTTATATATACATAATGATAACTTATGAAACCGAATTCAAAGTTAATTCTTATACAGGCAATTATCTTTATGAAAAGTTAAATAGTTTTTCTAATAACCTTTTTATTTTTATATATTATTTAAATATGAAAAAAAAAAAAAAATTGTGTGATCAGCAGATATAAGGAAACTCTCCAGGAAGTTATTTTTACTTAAATTCGGGTGTGTATATCAATTGACAAGAAGAAAAAAAACTTCAACTACCACTACACAGTAGGGAAACGGGGAAATCAAAGTAATCATGAAAACAACAAACTAACTCGCATGGGTCAATTGTTTTGCAAATAAATTTTAAGTCTATTAGTTTGAGTCATATTTTAAAATCTCCCTTATAATGCATTTTTCTGTTCTACATAGATTTATGTAAAATTTTACTATGGTATCGACTATTCCAGTGGCTGGAACTTTTTCTTTAAATAACCCAAATGAAGATTCTAAAGAACGGATTTTATTTACACTTCAAGTTGCTGTTAAGCAGGTACAAATTTTTATTTTTGCAATTCGTTAAATATTAAAAAAAGAGCAGGATTATGTAGATATTTTCTATATTTAAAATTATAAAGCTAGAATTATTTTCATGTAATTTACCGTAACTACGCAGAAAGACTATATTCTTTCATCTGTTTTTATTTTTGTTGCATATCCATAAGTTTATATTGCATTATTTAAAATATTTATTTACCTTTAAAAATTTATTGCATTAATTTAAATTCAAAAACTGCATAACTATGATAAAATTATATAAATTCACACCGAATCGTTTTGGAAGTAATTCACATTTTACGATTGAATTATAAATGTATTAAAATAAAAGTGTATAATTTTAGATTATATGTAGTAGAAAAGTAAATAATATTTCGTATTCCAAAATTGCAAAATTTTTATTTTAAACGATTGCAAAAATAAATTATATTAAATAATCAAAATATTTTTTTTTCAAATATATTTTATATCCTAATGTATTTAAAAAATATACATTTAAATGACTGTCTTATACAATATTTTATTTTCAGTAGTAATTCATTCTCAGCATTTTAAATTACTATATAGAATAATTTATTCTGTGCATTTTTTCATGAGGAATATTATATTTTCATTAACTATTTTATTTTGGCTTAAAAAACTGGAGTAACTACTTAACCTAAGCCATATTTAATATTATTAGAAACTAAATATTAACTTTTTATTTTACACAATTATTTAATGCTAAGTTATTAATTACCTTTAATGTTTTTATAATGAAAAAAGTATTATTATTTTTTTTTTTTTGTTTCACCATTCGAATTGTGCATGCACTAGCATAATTTATTCTAATAATAACTTTTTTAAAGCAAATAGTAAATAATTTCTTTTATAAAAATATTTGCAATGTATAAATTTAATATTTTATCAATTTAAAAAAATGAAGAATATGTGCATGAGTTAGATACATAAACATTCAAAGATATTATTTAGAAGTCGTTATTTAAATTATTATAATCTTTTACAATCATCTTATTTTAATGAGCTTCTTTAATTGCTCTTTGTTATTGTTTTATTTTCCATAGAAGGAATAAAACACATTATTTTAGACTAATGTTTAAAACTTGGGCATATTAAGTTTATTAATTAAGTGCAGTGATTTATCAAGGAATGAATTTAATAATTATCATAAAATGAATATAACATTTCTTTTATGTTCTGAAATATATCATTAAAATAGGTTGTAAAAGAGCTTACTCGTCTATTAACTTTGTTACCTATACACATATCATATATATTATTTTGAAATACATTTTTTGTTAAATGTGAATCCTAGTTTGTTTAAAAGTAGTTATATTTGTTTGACATCAATAAAAAGTTTATTTTTTTATTAGAATTGTATTATTAGATCAATAAGGATTCTTGCATTAATTTAGATATCTAACCAACATTTTGAAATATACTTTAAAAATGAATTGAAAATCAATTCATTTATTCCTTTTATAGTTGAACCTGATATATTTTTTATTTTTGTGCTTAGGATATATTTTTTTTATTTTCATTCGTGATCATAAAATATTATCTAAGTACACTGATAGGATAAATTTTAAACCATCAGTCATTCTCATTCAGATGCAATTTTTAAAATCTGTGAACAATTTTAGAAATTTATAATAATTAATTCAAAAACACTTTTTGTTCATAAATAACTTTTATAGAGACTTATGCAATGTGAAAATTGTTTAAAGCCAGTCCAAAATTTAAATTTATAAATAAAATTATAAAATTTACATGTAATGTCTCAATTTGAAAAGGTTATCTTGCTTATCTGGATGCAAGATAAAGTTAATCTTTGACAACAGGTAAAAAGGAAAATTAATCCATTTTTTCTATGAATTTAAGTAAGAATAAATTACAGTCAGAATTAAAAGTCTCGAAGTTGTGTATTTTTATTGATTTGATTTAAGCAATATATAGCTGTTAAGAAACATGCATTAAAAATTATGTAAGCTTCAAACTAAGTTGTATTAAGTCTTATTCATTAAATGTTTCATTTTCTTGCTACTTAGAAAATTTAATAGGAATATGTATCAAATCAATATAAAAGGAAAGTTTATCCAATCTATCCTTGAATTTTTTGTAAAAGTGTAAACAATGTTAAAAACTTCTGGATTTCTTAAATTTATAACTCGATTTAGCAAAATATCACATTCAAACAAGACTGAATTTTTATTTTATTTAATGTATTATAAAATTATATAAGGTGATACATTATATATACAGATGGGAAAACAATTCAACCATACTAGTCAGAAAGATTTAAAGTATTACTGACATGGCTATGATGAAGAACTATCTATTTTTCATATCTGCTCAAGCAAGTGAACCATTTATGATTTAGACAAGTAAAATGCCAATAAAAAAAAATTACTGTTTGTAAAATTTAAAATGAACCCCATGGTCTACCAAAATATGAGGGATAAATTTATTTTTGTGAAAAATAAACTAAAATGGATTGAATATGTTAAAATTGAATAACAAGTAATTTCATAGAATTTCCCGTAAAAAATCTAATTTTTACAGGAAAAATTGTTTGTTTTTAAAATTGTTGGATTTTAAGTTACTACAGACTTATGCAAATAGCATAAATCGATTCTAAAACTAAAAGCCAATTTCAGAATTTTGGAAAAAAATATCTATTTTTTTTATTTTAAAAAGTAAATAAACAGTTAGATGTCATTAATATTTTCTTGTTTATTATTATTTATTTGAAACCATTATGCCTGATAAAAAATACTAACATTTTAAAATAAAAAATAAATGCATTAAAAATATTATTTGTTGGAGAGGTCACAATTTTATTCCTGTCTGTTTATATTATGTAAAAGTTTAATTAAAATTTATTTAAAAAATTGAGATTTGTTATAAAATTATCATAATTTTTAAATGAAAAATGTGTTTAAAAATAAATTCTAACTTTATATCTATTTTAATTTATGAAATAATGCTAGTTATTATTGCAAGTGATGTGCTATGTGTTTATTTCTGGAAATGTTTTCCACCATATTTAGTAGAAGTTAAAAGAATTTCATTTTCTATAATTTACTGAAAGGGAATTTCATTGTATTTGAATTTTATATTTAAGTAATTTGTTATCGGTGTTAGTTATTTTTGAATGTTATCAGATTATATGCCTTTTTTAAAATAAATACTATCTAGTACATGTATAATATCTTGTTTAATTAATGTTTATAAATGTAATTTTTCCCCCTAAGATTCACCACTGCAGTTGCTTACGGAGTGAAGGGGATGGATTGACTGTTGATTTTAAAGAAGTCAAATTGTTATGTGAAAGTCTTGATAAAGCACTTTTTCATGGGTCAGTGTTTACTTGATTCATTACATTATTTTTTCTTATATATGTATTTAAACATACAAAAATGTAATATTTCAGATGGATCATAAAATAACAAAACACTTAACAATTATTTTATTGCTTAAATAAAATTTCTTAATTCAGTAACTTCTTTATTTAATTTTTAAAAAAAAAATCTTTGTCAAAGTTGTTGATGTATACTTAAAACCTGCAAAGAAAGAGTTTGGTATAATTCCTAGTTATTACTAATATGAACACTAATAAAAAGACAATCTTTTTTCCTACACATGTGAATAAAATTTGAATTTTTAAAACTTTAAAATTGAATTTATCTATTTCTACAGTCATTGTAATAGTTTTATATTAGTGATACAAGTAGTTCAATCGTATAGTCAATAGCTATTATCATAATTTTAAACAACTAATACATTATTTTAATTGGTAAATAAATAATATTATTATATTGTAATATTAAATTAATTATATGGTATTTATGTATTAACGGTACCTTGGCGATAGACTTGGCGGTTTTTAAGTGTCGAAAATCTTTATTATTTGGAATAAAAATATTTTGAAAGCGTTTTGATTTTAAATGAAGTGTTTCATATATATTTTATTATTTGGAACAAAAATTTTAAGTGTAGATTGGCACCAAATCTGTAGCTGCGGTTGGAGCATGTGCTCTTTATTGCCGCAACTGTCGCCAAGGTACCGTTAATACGTAAGTACCAATTATTTATTAAATTGATACATTTGCGATTATATATTTATTACTTACATTATTTATATTTAAAATTTAAGCACTTATTTTCTTTAAATTTTATTGCAATTACATGTTTTTTTATTTTTGCTGTATCATGATTTTATTACATACTGGTTTAAAAATTGCTACATTTTTTTATCTGATTCCTCATATGTATTTAATTTATTGTATCATCAAACAGGTTGAATGGTAAAAACTGCATTGGCAGATAAAAAAGCAAACACAAAATATACCAATGTACCATGACGGTGGGGAAAAATGTTGTCTAAGAGATTTGTAAAACCCCAAAAAAATTAATGGGCTCAAAGGAAATCAATTATAACATCATGGGGCCTTATCAAACAATTAGTACTTTCAGGATATTATAAGCATTATTTCTACTTTTTAGATGACTGGATCCATGGTATAGGAATGCGACATATTCCTGTATAATACAGCAGACAGAATAATCTTGCACTTTGATCTGCTAAGGTATAAGATTAAAGGAAAACAAATCGGCAATACAAGCCGATTTTAAAAGGCAAAAATAAAGTCATATGATAGAAACATAGCTGGTAAACCAATCACTTGCTTAGTAGCCATATTACAAACAGTTACAAGGTTCTATCGCATGAATCATTTTTTTGTCTTATATAATAGTCTTGTACTGCTAATTTGTTTTTCTTCAACCTTATACTTTTTTACCTCTAATCTGAAGGTTTTTCTGTCTACACTATGTTATTGAAATATGTCACTAGATGTGTCAATTTGAATCCACTCATCTAACAAGCAAAAATAACATGGTTTATAACAACTTGTGAGCATGTATTCATTGATAAAGCTATTATCAGAATGTTATGATTAATTTCTCTTGGGTTGTAATAATTTATTTCAGGTTTTATGAATTTCCTGGATAATACTTCCTGTCATTGTATATTTTGTAAAATTTTTGTGTTCTTTTTTGATCTGTCAATTCAGTTCTAGCCTTTTAACCTATTGATTCGTGTGTTTATTAAATGATTTTCTGTTTCTTTGCTGCAGCTTATGTACACTTTGATCCTTGAAATTTTTTTTTTTCCTGTCTGGTTTTTGTGTTCAAATGTTGCATTCTTTTATATATTTATACATTTATTTATTTTAGCTTGAAATGCTATGAGAAAGGCTACTGGTCTTTTGTGAAAGAATTCACGCACAGTTCAACTGTAAAGTTTTTAGAAAAGCTTAAACATGCAACCACAGAAGTTCAGTATGGAAGAGCCTGGTTGAGCTTGGCTTTAAGCGAATGTAACTTAGAAAGTTATTTCAGGTCGTTCACTCAAAATTTACAGATTTTAAAGAAGCATTATAAGTCACTGGCTTTATTATGTGATCAAGAAGTAAGTTAAGTTGTATTATATATTACTGTTAATGATGGAAAAATTATAGTTTCTTATTTTAATAACTTTTAAGTACATAATTTTTTTTTTATTATCAATATGTTCTTCTTTGCTGTCTTATTTTCATACATATTCCTTATATTTTTTTCATATGTTAACATTAGTCATTTTTATAAATGATTGATAATTTTTGTTTAAATATATGAATAATATATCTCTTTTATAGTTTTAATGATAAACGGAAATAATTTTAAATGCATTTTATTTAAATGTTATGTTTTATAATTAAAATTATCTTAAAATTATATGTTTTGTATATTTAATATATATTTCTATCTATCTGCCTATCTATATTTATTTATATATATATATGTGTGTGTGTATATATATATATATACACATAGTCATTTATTGTGTGTATATATATACACACACACACAATAATTTTTAGTTTAATATCAATATTTTAGATTCCTTAAATTTTTTGATTTAAAGAAATTAGAAAATTTATTTTACATTCTTGCATTTTTTTTAAAAATCTATTGCATGTTTTCTTGTAAATTTTACAGAGAATGCAGTTGGTTCTGATGATAATGGCTGGCCTTGAAAATGTATCAATTATATTAAATCCTGTAGGTTTCTTTTTAATTTCCTGAATTAAAATTTTTTTTTTTTTGCTTTTATTTTGTTGATTTTTATATTTATTGTATTCATGTACCACTTACATCATTCTCCCACTCTCTTTTCAGGAAACCATTAAATTTGGAAGTGGATTGTCCTTCTTCGAATGTTCATCTTATTCTCAAAGTCTAAACATTTTTGAAAATCCTGAAGTAATTACTGTTTCATAAAGTTATAGAAAAACAAACAATTATTTTTCATGTAGTTATAATAATTTTAAACATTAGAAATTCTACAAACTTATCTGTACATTTTGTCTTAGAAATTTTATGGTATTCTATCCAGCTAGTCATATTATTGAAAACATTTTTGAGTTAAAAAATTAGAAAATTTCTTTTAAAAATTCCTGAAAACTTGCTGATTTCATTCGGAAGAAGTTTCAAAATTTAAAGCAAATAGTGTTGGATACATGAATATAAAATCCACTTGCATCTAAAACATTGATTGTAATTTATAATTGTGGTATATATTATGTTAAACAGCAATAATACTTTTCTAAATTTGTCTTTTAACTTCTTTTTAAAAGCAGAAAATATATTTTCTCATAAAATTTACCTTAAATTATATTTCTATTATTTCAAAATAAGTAGTAAATAAAAATTAGAATTACATTGTTATTACTATTTACTACATTTATTTATAAGGTGTGGTAATATTGTAAATAAAATAGAAAGGCAATTTTTTTCTTAATTAAAATATTTATCCCGAATATAATTATTTTTATGCTTTTATTTTGTTTAATTCCAAATTGTGCAAAAGAGTAATTGCTTTGTACATTTATTTGATTTCCTGAATTTCATTGCAGTATATTCTGAAACTTCCGAAAGCTAATTTAATATCTGATTCTGAAGTACTGCCTTGTGAAAATGCATCTGAAGTTACCATTGATTTTACAACTTCTCCACTTAAAAGTCCATCTGAAAGTCAATATTTTTCTGAAGAAATAATTAATACTCTGCACAAATCTGATTCAACTGAGTCAAACCGAATGACAAGCGAGACAGTGTCTCCAGAAGAATTGGAAATGATCTCTCGTTATATCAACATTGACACTGAGAATGAATCAAAAGTAGGTGAGGACATAGAAGTTGTCCGAACCAAAGTAGTCAGGCGGACAAAAAGGTCTAACTCACAGAAACCTGATTTGCTACAGTGCATCGAGTCTTCTGACAGCAAGACTCAATCTGATGAATCAAACAGTTCTCTGGAAAATCGATTGAGCAAAGCAACAACTGATTCTGGACTCTGCTTGGAAACACCATGTTCATCTGATAATGATTCAGGAGATATAGCTCTAGATAAATCTGATGAATATGATTGTCAACAAATTGCTTTTCATGTTGGAGATTTCCAACAAGAGTTTAGTGTTACATTTTCCACCCCAAAGCGGAAAACATCCAGTGCAAATTCGATGGACAGCAAGTCTGCCCTGGAAGAAAGAGGTCTGCCTGAAGGCCAAGAAGATCCTATTAAGAGTACTTGTGCTTCTTTAAAAATAGTTGATCGTTCTCCTCTGTTGACAGGGGATGATGGAAAGGATAATAAGGAAATTATCAGTGATGAAAACGAGGAAGATGAAGAAGAAATATCTATTTATGATCTTCATAAACTATCATGTTTTACTAAAACTGAGGATTCTAAGGATTCAAAGTCTGAGGAATTACCACCTGCTAGTGAAACAGATACATCTGAAAAGCAGAGCTTGTCGAGTTTTGCTAGTGGAAAGACTGAAATCATTGATATCGTACTGGAAGAAATTGAAAGGCTTGGGTTAGAGAAACCTGAGAGCTATGACTTAAAGTAGGTTACCATGTTTTTATTATTTATATATTTTGTTCACTTCTATAGAAATTATTCTTTTAATGACTTTTAGGATTTTTTTTTTTTTTTTTAGCATTACATATTATTTTATGATACCTAATAATATTTTCAGCTTTATGCCATTCAAATACTTGATTTTATCTAAATTTTAGTTATTTTGAAATACTGTATGTAAAAGTCAACTCTAAAATTTAATCCAAATAAATGTAAAAGTAGATTTTTGTAATATAATTTTAAAAAGTCATTATTCTAACAAAAAACAATGTTTTTTTATTCTTCTTGTGAAATAGATATAAATGAACTATGAAAACTAAGGAAAAAACTTATATTACAAAATTGTTTTAATAAGTGTATACTACAAAGTTAAAATTTTTGTTTTCAAATTTAATATGGAAAAAAACAAGTCATAGTAATTATTTTCAGTGTGAAATGATCCACTTGAGTATACTACTACTATTAATATTAATTGATTGTACTGAATATATATTCATCACAGTGTTAAAGAATAGATGAATTTTTTTATTGAAATATTGCATAAATTGATCCTTTTTAAATAATTTTAGGGTTGGGAATAATATTCTCCTTTATTTTCTGGTGGAAATTTATGAACATGAAGAAGAGAATTTTTACAAAGTAAGAATTTGTATTTCTCTGTTATGTCATCCTATTATTATTATTATTTTTAAATTTCATTTTGTTTTGCATATTATGAAATTTTATATCAATAAAAAAGAAACAAGAATCTGATATAAAGGATTTAAATTAACATTAAATTGCTGTACTATGTGTATAATTTGTCTTGCAGCGTTATTTCAATGCATAAATAATAGAAATGTCATTTATTCAAAATTTGTAGTAAATAATCTTTAATAATTATATATAATAAGCTTTATATATAAGAATGAAAAAACATTTTTAAAGTGCATTTGTTTAATAATAATGTCGGTTTAATTATTTGAAACAATTATAATATTTTATATGACTTTAATTGATACTTCTTAGTGCTTTTTATTTTTAAAATATTTGAAATGTTTCTTTTTAAAAGTGTCTTTTTCGTTAAAATTATTAAAAAAAAAAAAAAAGTAATTGTTTGCAATAAGATTGACAGTTATAATGCATAATTTATGTAAATTTGAAAATATGTGGGGAGTGTTAAAATATATTTCTGATATAATATATTCTTTTACTGTACAACAAAATAAATAAGTAAACAATTAATTTATCTTAAAAATTGTCTTTAATAACAAAAGTGCCATTTAAGTTACTTCATCAATTTTGTGTTAATTATCAATGTTTCAAACTTTTTATGAATAGGAAAGTAGTTGTATTTATATTGAAATTTTTGTTTAAGTAAGTAGTATTAGTATGCAGTATAGAACTGTAAAGAATTTAAATTACGAATCATCTTAGAGAACTCTTTTTATTAAAACATATTGAATTAGGATATATAAAAACAATATTTACAACAATACTGCTATTATTTAAGTTGTATTAATCATTAATATAATATATAATTACATTGGGCATTTTCATTATATTAAATGTCTGTTTTACTATATTTCAGATTTATTGTGCACATTCAAATTTTCCAGAAGGAAATTCACAAAGGATTTATTTTTTACTATCCAATAAAAGCATTTATTTTTTAAAGCCTGGAAACAATGAGCAAAAATTTTTTAAGTGTGGTAGTGTAAGATACAGCAGTATTAGTTATATAACAGTAAGTAAAAATGAATATTAAAAAATTATATTTTTTTATAGTTAATGACAATTTTAAAACATATCATTATTGATTTATAGGTTGATTTGAATTATCAAGGCTTTAAAATTATGTCAACTGATAAGAAATGCCTTACTTTATATACAGCTGATGAAGAATTAACTAGGTATGTTAAGCTTTAATCTGTTGGTATTAAAATAAATATTTTGAAAATTTGTTTTATCACTCTCTCTTAATGGTTTTTTAAAATTAAAGAAATGTCAGCGTTCACTAAACTTAAATTTTTTATAATTCTTTAAAATAAGAAACAACAAACTGAGTTTTATTTTTATTAGTTAAAAAATGTTTTATTTTTGGTACAATATTATTACTTCATATATATATATATATATGTGTACATATAGTTAAATTTTGAGTTTTTTTGTTTGTTTTATAAGTTTATCAAAAATTTTTAATCCATTTGCATAAGCATTGCATCTCAGTTCTTTGAATAATTTAAAAGTGATGAGTGCTATAAAATTTGAATTCTGAATTAATTTCACATTTGCTTCCAAATAATAAATGCACATATGTACTCACATAAGCTACTGATACTTCTCAATACATATGGTACAGAACCTGAAATCAGGCATATCAGGGAATTTCTAAAGATAGGGAAATACCAATGAAAGCATTTTGTGATAAACATGTGTTTTGACTGGCGATTTTGCATTGTCATTTCTCTACATCTGAAGCCTAAGGTTGTCATTAACGATCCTAAAACACGGAAGCCCAGGAAGAAACTATCCAGGTAGCTTTCTTTCAAGGATATGGTAACTTATTGAAATTTCATTATGATGAGAAGAGTAATAAGCTGATGAATCTGGCTATCAACAACTGTAATGAAACTTTCAGAACGATCCAGTTTCACCCTTTTTTTTTTAAATTTATTTATTACTTTTCATTCTCTCAGCTCTTTACTATTTATGAAAGATAAGTAATATATATTTCTTGATGGTTATTTTTGGATTCAAGCATCAAACAAGGTTAAATCAGTTTTCTCCAATTAAATTTTAGTTCCACATTTAATTCGTACCATTCAGCTTTTTTTTTTTTTCTCTTTTTTTTTTAATTTTCTAATTCAATTTTTTAATTTCAATTTCTCAGCAGCATCATTTTGTTCTCTGCTGTCTAAGTCATCACCTCTTTTACATTCTTTGTATTTGTTTTTGTATACATTTTTGTTTAGTATGATATTTATCCATTTTTATGGCAGGTGAATTATTCTTTAATGAAATAGGGAGATTTCAGTTAAATTCAAGAAGTGACAAAGGACAAAGGATGTGTATTTTTAATGGAGTACCAAGGGCCGAAGGCCCGTAGCTCCAGTTCTTAAGCTTAAGATATTTATCATAATAATTAGTTAATTCAGAAATTAAATTTTATTAAAGTTAAAGTAAAAATAAAATGAGAGACATCTCTCTAGTACAATAAAATGGAATAAGTAGGAAGTTTAAATGGTATAAAAATAGGAAGTTTAAAATTTAAGAGTTCCTTTGTTCATTTGATTCTATTTGCCTTTGCTAGGGAGGAAAGGAAAAAGGAAAGAGAGAGCAGTGCACCCGATGGTGTTGGAGTTCAGACTGAGGGTTCAGCAACTTTTTGTTGGGCGGAGCTAATCGAGCGGTCGTCCTGATTGGTCAGGCGTGCGGAGATGCGAAGGTTTCGAGATGTAAACAAATCGAGGTCGGCAGAGAAATTTAGAAGGGTTAACCTGGGTCAAAGTGTATTCTTTTAGGCTGAGGAAGATTTACAAAGTCTTGATGAAAAATGGCTCGTGGCCTTTTTCTACTAGTGATTGCGGAGGCGTTATAGTTCGGAAGGTTATTAAGAAGGCTATTGTTCGCGGTGGGAATTTTTAAAAGAAATTTTTCAGATACGGACTTAGCAAAATTTAGGATCATGTCTATTTTAAGTTTTTTATGTAAAAATTTACTACTAAAGTGAAGCGGTGCATCCGTGTATTCATAAAGTATTTTATTTTGAAAAACCTGTAGCCTCTTTAGTCTGATCATGGCGGTGGAAATCCATATTGGAGCTGCATAAAGTAAAGAAGGTCTTAAGAAGTACCAATTATAGATATTCAGCTTATTGTTCTTTTTGCAATGAAAAATTTAATTTAAGCAACATGGGGTGGAGAGCTATCATAGCCATCAAGGTAATATTGGGCATAAAAGAGAAAGAAGTTCTTCCAAAATTCTAATTTTCTTTTTCTAAGTGAGTATGCTGTTCATTCAAGTACAAGTGTTGTACCAGAATCTGGAGGAACACAGGATAATCGTATTCTACCATCTAGTCCGACAGTTGGTCCTTCAGGAATTAAAAAATATCTTTTAAAAGAAGATGCTTATAGGTCGAAAATTTTATGATGCCTGCAGGTAATTGCTATACATTGATCATTAAGAACAGCTGAGAAAGATGCAAAACTGTTTTCTCATTGCTCCAGGATAGCAAAATCGTAAAAGGAGGGAAAGGATTGAATTGGATTTCCCAGTTGGGAAAGGATAAAATTGTATATTTGCTAATATTTGGGATAGCTCCTTTCCTTAAAGAAAATTGTATAAAAAAATTGCTTTTATGTGAGCATTTTGTGATTCGATTTGGTGAATTCCTGAATAAAATTTCTCAAAGATTTTTCTTGTTTAAATCTTTACTAAAATTTATCAGGTACCAATAATTATATTATTTGTATATTTATGCTGCAACATGTTATTCTCTTCCCCCTCACATATTTTGATTTGTTTGGGATTTCACAAAGACGAGGTTCTTCGGGACCCTCGACTCGTTTTTAGACTTTTCAGACATTTTCGGATTCATGGGAATTGTCTAGCCCTGCTAGACAGTTCCGAGATTAGTAACAACAACAACATGTTATTCTGGTATTCATGCAAAGAGCAGTCATTAATTGTTGAACTGTTTTAAATTTTGAGCAATGATCGTAATATCCTTTACTGCTAATATATTTTAACTTGTGTTGCAAAGAGTAGTTTTAATGTTTCTTAGAATTCTCATGCAGTTTTAGAAGCAAAATATTTTGTTAAATTTTCCTTTTTTTTTTTTTTTTTTTTTTTTTTTTTTTTTTTCATTTACAGTTTTAGGATGTTCATTCATTTTTTTATTAAAATCCATAAAATATTAATTTCATATTAAATAACTGGTAAGTGTTTTTAATAATACATATTGTACATATACAGTGATTCTGAGTAGGAAGAAACCCAAAAAACTAATTCAATTAGTAGACATAAATCAGGGAATATAATAGGTAATATAAGTATTTCTGTAAGTTATGTAACTACATATAATTTTTACGTTTTTAGAAATTTGTGTTATAAACAAAAAATAAAATTTTATTGATTTTTTTTTCTTTAATTTGATATATATGTAAAAAAAAATCTATTAGATGTATTTAAGAAAAGTATTAGACATTTTCTTTACAATGTATAATACATTACTCTCCTCTAAATAAAGTAAAATTTTAATGCATAGCATTTTAAAAATATTGGTGAATGTAATGTGCATATTGATTTCCAGGAATATTCTTTCAAACCTTGAGTTAGGAATCAGGAGGTTTATTCCAAAGCTACCTTTGCCTTCAGTCTATACAGATGCTACAATGCAGCGAATTGTTTTGTCCAAGTTTATAGCTTCCGAACTTCAGTGTGAGGTATTATCTTTATTTCATGTACTGTTAGCAAACAGACTGTTTTTATCTAGATGCATAGTTATTAAAATAAAATAATTAAAAATTTAGTTAACTTATTTTAAAATAGGAATATTTATTATTATGAAAAATTCACAATTAACTTTAATTATAAGATACCTTTTAAATTCAAAGTATGCATTTCAGTTTTATTATTCATTAAAAAAATTAAAATGTCAGAAAATATGGAGGGGTTTTCAAAATTTAAGTATTTTTATTTAAAAGATTCTCTATAAGAATTTTTCTCTACTGGATTTTTTTTTATCTGTATATCAAAATATATTTATAATTAATTTTCAACGTAATCTGAAGGAAAGATTTGAATGTTAGGATTGAATTAAACAATCTGATAAAATCAATGAAATTTTCTACTCTGTGAATATCAATAAAAATTTGGTTCAAATGACTAAAATATTGATAATTTTTAAATATTTAAAAAATTAATTTTTAAATAGTTTAAAAATTAATTTTAATCATTTTAAATGCTTTGTAAATATATTTATAATGATAACTTCAAATCCAAGACTTCTAATGCTTTCTTTTTTTTATAAATTATGTTTTCTATTTTAAAGATTTTCTTTCAAGAAAAAAAGTTTATTTTTAAAAATTTATATCCACCTTAATTTTTTAAAAATATTTCTATTTATTTTCCTCATGTTATAGAGAATACAACTGTTTCATTCATGAAACTACTTGTAATTCAATGTAATGAATCTGTGGTTTGAGCCCCTATGGTTTTAATATGCATGATTTTTTTTTAGCTTCTGAAGTTCTTTAGTTTTTTTCTTTCTATCCTTTATATATATATATATATATATATATATATTATATCCTTATATATATATTATATCCTTATATATATATATATATCCTTATTTTTACCCTATCTTTTTATACTTAATGTAAAAAAAAAAATAATAAAATAAATAAAGTTGCTGAAAATGTTATGCTTATGTTGCTGAAAATCTCATATTTGTATGGGTTTATTTAACTGAAAATCACAAAAATAATGAGACTTGATCTTATGGAAATATTAATTGTTATGATTTGATAAGAAAAAAAATTTTATTCTGATAAAATTATGAACTTTTTTTTTTATCTAACTAACATTGAAAAACTTCTTCAATTCTTTTAATTTTCAAAATGTTTTTGTATAAAATGAAAGCTTATTATATGTACCTGAAAATCTGCTATTGGAGAGTAAAAAATATTTAGTGATAATACTTTTCTTATTGAAATTATTTATTAGTTTTACTTTTTATAGGTAATTTAGTTACAATTTTTTTATCCCCAATAAAGTTATTAAGTATCACTGTTTTCATTTAATTTTTTTAAATAAAATGTAAGACTCCTTTAATATTTTTTTCTCTATTATATTGTAGAAATCTGATGTTGATCTGCAATACTATGGGTTATCAAGATGGGAAGATTATAGTTCTTCTAATATAACCCCATCTGGGCCTGTTTATCAAGATTATCTCATGTATAGAATAAAATTTGTGAAAGATAATAAAGCCACACCATGGAAACCAGCCTTTTTTATGCTAAAGTAATTTTTTGCCTTCAATATTTGTAAATAAATAAATATTAATTTTATAGTATTGAAAAAAAATTTCTACTAATTTAAAAGCTAATGTGTTTTAGTACTTTCTGTTGGATATTCATAGATAACAATCTTAAATGAGTGTTCAGTAGTTTATCAGATAATTTTTCCATAGTTCTCCATCTGCCAGTATTGAACATTTCTAATAAACTTTATCTTGCTATAAGTAAAGATCTTACACTTAAAGTTATTTTATAAGAAAAAAAAAATGTAAGAGCATAAATATATTTATTTGTATACATTATTGAATAAGATTGAATGTTATTTGGTTAATTAACAGAGGAAAAAATGTATTACATTTTTATTTAAGAAAATATAGCATTATTTTTTTCAAAATTGATGAAATTTTTTTTTGAGTTAAGCTATTTTTGTCTATTACTTACCTATTTTTTTAAAATTTCATTTGAAATATTAAGTATAATGTTGTATACTATATTATTTATTATTCCAAAGTACATAGATATCCAAATTTTTATTTACCATAGAAAATATGGACAATTCATAGTATTGGCATCTCTCTCTTTATATATATAATATTTAGTGAAAAGTTTACTTGTGTTGTATTTTTTTAAAATGACACATCAATTTCAATGATAAATCATTATTTGATTTGTATATCATTCATAATAAATTGTAAGTGACTTGTTTATCTAGTAGCTTCTTAAAAGTAAGGAAAGTTGCATTCAAATAATTTGAAATGGTGTACATTTAAGATAATATTATTACTTATATTTAAAGATACTATTTATTATGAACATAATCTTTTTCTATTTCTTGCATATGGGGGGGGGGGAGACAGAAAAAAGAATCAATAGAAATATCTACAAATTGGTTTGATTGAACATTAATTCACATAATATTGAAAACTCACTATTGATAAATTTATGGTAAATAAATTAGCATTAAGATTATTTAAAAATTTATTTGTATAAATTTAGAAAAAAAAAAAGCTGTACATCCTAATTTTAAAGCTTATTAAAAACTAAACATTTATTTGTTTTATTCGATGGAATCTCCTGATTTTTCATGATTATCTGTAAATATCTTGTACTTTTTAGTGCTAAGTGAATTTTTAAGTTATTGATGTTACGTATGATACATTTATTTTAATTATTATCTAATCATATTCTTATGTATTTCCCAATTAAAATAATGAATATTTTGTAGGGGTGGAGTTCTATATTGCATGGAAGAAGAGAAGAGTAAACCCTTATTTTTCATTCAAATGTGGTAAATATTTTAGAGCAGTTTCTCTTATTTATCAATAAACATTTAAAAACTGTAAAATAATGATATATAACATATCTTATATAGAATTTTCTGCTATTTAAATGGATCTTCTATAAATTAATAAATAAATACAAATATTTAATATTTTAAAGGAACAATTTTTTCATTTAATTTTGTAAAAGTATTAAATTTAAAATTATTTTCTGGATATTGATTCAGCATTTAATTGTGATTGTTGAATATTATTCATAATGATATTGTTAATGGACTGCCATAATCGTTAAATTAATATCTTAAAAAAATTTTTTTTTTGTTGTTGTTTATTTATCAATAAACATTTAAAAACTGTAAAATAATTATATATAACATATCTTATATAGAATTTTCTGCTATTTAAATGGATCTTCTATAAATTAATAAATAAATACAAATATTTAATATTTTAAAGGAACAATTTTTTCATTTAATTTTGTAAAAGTATTAAATTTAAAATTATTTTCTGAATATTGATTCAGCATTTAATTGTGATTGTTGAATATTATTCATAATGATATTGTTAATGGACTGCCATAATCGTTAAATTAATATCTTTAAAAAAAAAAAAAAAAAACTTTTTTTTGTTTGTTTGTTTGTTAGTGCTCCTCATTGTAAAGGATGTAGGCGGATCCATCTTTTAAATAGACCTCATGCATTTGAAATCATACGTTCGGATTCAGATTCATTGCAATTAGCAGCTTCGGATACTTTAGAGGCATCTAAATGGCTACAATATTTTCTAGAAACTGTTTCCCTAGCAGGGCATGTAAGTTATTTGTTTATTAATATAATATTTAATTTTTGTAAATTATATATTGCATTACTAATGTAAATAGATAAGACTATTTTGTAAATTTCTAATTATGATACACAATTTTATGTTTTTCTCTGTAATAAAATTCTTTTATTCAAGAAAAAATATATATATAATTCTAAACAACTTTTCTAACTAACATATTTTTTCTAAACAAAGCATAATTTTCTTATGAATTATTTAAAACTAGATTTATGTTGTTTCCTATTTCTCTGTCTCTCTCTCTCTCTCTCTTTTTTTTTTTTCTGTTGCATTATTTTCATATTTGTAAAATAAATTTGCCAAATTTGTATTTGATGTTATAATAAACCAATTTTTTTCTTTGAATTATATATATATATAACTATAATGTTTTAAATTTCTATTTGTAGTTTATTGACACAGAAAGAAATGTCCAAAGACCATGCTGTGTCCTTGTTGCTAACAAAAAAATATTAATAGCTACTGAGGATGTTCGCAAAAGCACATATAAACATCTCAATAAAGCCAAGATCTGTGATTTAGTTTCTGTCTTCGTTGATCTTGTTACTCCCAACTTTATGATGCTAGTGAGTGAAATTCTACATACCTGTTTTATATTAAATTGTTTATTTTGTTATTTGTCTGTGTAAGGTATTGAATACTTAAAATGTGTTAGCAATATTTAAATAAATGTTATGTTACCAAGGATACAAATTTAATACAAAATATTTGTATGTTAATTTTGTAAAAATATTTTTTCTAGTTTTTTTTTAAAATTTTCTTCTAAAATCATTATTAAAAACTAAAATGTATTAATTGTGTTTCTTGTTATTAAGTTTATTTGTGTGCATGTATTTGTAAAGATTATTTAATAAGTTAAGATATTTTAAAATATTTGTTCATAA
The DNA here is from genome assembly GCA_021605075.1 of Caerostris darwini. Lineage (NCBI taxonomy): Eukaryota > Metazoa > Arthropoda > Arachnida > Araneae > Araneidae > Caerostris > Caerostris darwini. Next base: position 365,496 of record BPLQ01006519.1, read on the forward strand.
TATTGTGTAGAACTGAGGATTGTGGTACTTTGTAATGAATAACCAATGTATTAAAAGTAAAAGAGTGATTTGAATTAATGCACAAATCTTTATGAGAAAGAGGAAACTAATATTTTATGTTTTATTTTCTCTTTGAATCACCTTTTTTATTAATTAAATAAAATTAAATAATTTCGAATTATGTTACAGCTATCAATTTTTAAAAAAAATTTATTGTACAAAAATTTACAGTGCATAAAAGAAATATCTTTGCAAATACATTTAATGCTATTCTCATATTTCTATTAATATGAGTATATTGTTATTAGTGCACAAAATACTATAAATTTCCATTGGAAATGTTAATTATTATAAAACTTAATTATCAACTTATAAAATTAAGAACATATACATTGTTTAAAATAACTATTATTATGAATATTTTCTTAGAGAAACTAAATGATATTTTGAGAGCAAAATATTTTAGATGTTTTACAGAATTAATTCATTACTAATAGGGGCTTTTATTTATCACTTTAAATTAGTAAATGTAATAAACAAGCTTCTGTTTTCATACATTTTTCCCATTCATTGATTATATTGATAAAATATAATTAAAATTGTTTTTGAAAAATAAAACATATTCATTTTATCAAATCTTTAATGGCAATTACTTTCCTTTAGGAATTTGAAATAGCTGAAGCCAGCAAAAGCAGTGGTGAATGGATACTTTATTTTGAATCTTCTTTAGAAAAAGAAAAATTCTTGGATATTATCAGTCATGAATGGTCTGAAATTTATCATGTAGGTGTTTTTCATGTCATTTTTGCAAAAGTTTATTCATGGAAATAGACTTAAAGAAAATTATGGTTTAAATTTAGAGAATCCTGGCATAGCTAAAAATTTTTATATTTAGTAAAAAAAAAAAAAAAAAAAGAGAGATTTTTCATTCTGTCTGCTTTAAAGGATAATTTCCCTGTCCTTTGGTCCTTGATCTTTCAAATCTTCCCACTTTGAAATGTGTTAACAAATAAAATGCTAAATGCTTAAATAATTAATAAATAAAAGAGCTAAAATGAATTGTTTGAAATATATTTACTATAAAATCTTATGGATTTTTTATGTAAAATTACACCATTTTTCCTTTAAAAAAAAATCTTATCAAATTTTTTCCAAAATTTTGACATTTACACAAATTGTGAAAAACAATAAAAAATGTATTAAATAATTAAATCAAATTATTAAGAGTCATTGATAAAAAATAGAATTACACTTTTTTTTTTGCAGCAGAAATTACATACAAAATTTACATAACACAACTTGTGTTGTAATTATAATGATTATTAACTTTAATTAAAGATTAATAGTAACATTGTATAAATTTAAAGCAATAATGAATAGCATTATTTTTAATGTTTCTAATTAAATTAGTTAATTCTATAGTATGTTTCAATACTATAGAATTGTACATCTTCATCATCTAATGCGTAATGTCCATCATATTTTTACTGTAAGTCATATAATATTTTAATGCAAAGTATTATGCAATTTTTACTATTAATAACTAAATAACTTCACTATTAATAACTAACAAAAATAATTATAAACAACTTTAAGTATGTAAGAAACATTTTTTCTACTCAGAATTCAAATATACTGAAAGCTTATAATCAAATAGAAAAGTTTCTTGTTGGATTGGTAGCTAAAAGAATTTGTAGAAAGTTTATTTGTTGCTGTATTATATTTATAATCACAAAATGTTTTTGAAATTCTCTTGGAGCTATATGAAATAAATATCCATTTAGATGTGATTTGTATTTCTTATATCTAGGAATGTACTTTGTACATTTGTTTGTATGGAAAAATGAAAATAACTGAAATTAATTTCTTGTTTTTCTACATTGAAATGAAGTATGCTTATAAATGTGGTGGTGTTACAAGTTTTATATTTATAATTATTTAATTAAATATCATGTTAACATTTAATTTAAAAATTTTATACTGATGTTGTTTCTTTTATTGCAGGTTGATCTTAATATAGAGAATATTAAAGACTTATACATGCTAAAAAAGTACCGTCAGTTTGCCGATGAGCTGAACAGCGAAAAGCTTGCTCTTGAAGAGTTTTGCCAAGACAACTAACTTCATCATTATGCAACTCATTTAACTTTTCTTACCAAAGACTGTGTGATAAATATTTGCTTGGAGATATACTCATCTTACAAGCACTTCCTAAGTCTGCATCATTGTTAGAAATTTGCCTCTTCAATGAAAATAGCTATTTCAGGTAGTGTAGGGATGGCGATTGGTAAATTTTATGACAAAATAGAGTGTACTTCTAATTATTTTATTAGTTAATAATCAAAGTCCATATTTTGCCTGAGGTTGGGGAATTTTTTTTTTTTTTTTTTTTTTTCATCTTTTGAAGTTAATCTAAATTATTTTAAAACAGTTCATTTAAATGGTGGTTACTCATAATTAAGGAATAAATTGTTGAATTTTATTCTAGCTTTCTTTTGAAGCTTTTTGTTTTAAAATATCAGAGATTGATAAAATTAAAATAAGGGTTTCTAAGATGATTTTTATATTTTTTCAACCAATTTCTGATTTACAGCTGGCAAATGTTTGGCTAAGTTATTTAAATTTTCATTGTATTTCAAGATCAATAAGAGTTGGATCCCTTTACTTAATGTTTTTAGACTGTTTAATGTTTTAATTATAATACTGCTTTTTCATTTCTGCTTGCTAGTCATTCAAGGTGATACTACTTTTGTCAAGCAAATTTCTCTTTTGGCTATAAAGAGAAAATATTTGTTCTATTTTTAGGACATAAAGACTGAAATATGAATGGTATTTTTGTAATATTATTTTTATTACAGCAGGATTTTGAAACTATATATCCTGATTTATTTAATGAGTTCCCATTTTATGAGATATACCTAACAGGACCATGAAATGTTTTGTTAGCAAATTTCATTTATTGATTACTTATTATAATCTGGATTATTTTTATCAATTAAGGGTTACCCAAATTGATAATTTTTAGTAGTGTTAAGTGATAATTTTTTGTAGTTTTAATTTTATAGTGTTGGTTTCTTAATAATAATGCAGAAATAGTGGTGTTATACTTAACTCATTTTCAAATACTCTTTAGCTTTTAAAATGCTCATTTGTTCATCAATTATCACAAATGAAATAGAAGAGTGTTTATTAAATTTCATAGTTTTAGTTTTGAATCCCAATTTTTTTTTTTTCCAATTACACAGTGTAAAACCATCATAAAATATATTCATACTTAATTTTGAAATGTATGAATGCATAATGCATTTAGTAATGATCATTTCTGTTTTCTCTTCATAAAGATTGCCAATCCACTTTTTGAGTATTTTAAATTTTTATTTTGTTATTTGGATGTTGTTGGTTTGTTAACATCTTAAAATGTGCATAACTTTTTGTTTGAATCTTTCTATTGATGTATTTAAATTATATGATTGATAATAACATGTTACTGTACAGGGAATTTTTTATTATCAGTTTTAACTGCTTTTACTTGAATAATCATTAAACAAATCAAAAATGTTATTAGCCAAGTCAAGATTTATCCTTTGACTTTTCTTTTTGTTTTGTAAGTAAATTTTATGGAATTAAGTTTCTGTGAACTTCATTATTTCTGAGTGCCTTTAAGAATTTGAGATATTTTTTGTGTTCAACTACGAAAGAACGAGGTTAACATAATTAAAAGATGAGCATTAGCAAAAAAAAAAAGAAGGTGCATATAAGATTAATTTAGTATAGCTTCATAGTCAGAATGTATGTGTGTATACATATATGTACCATTTCTTACAAGTATATTATGTACAGGTATATAAAATATCAATTCTTGAATAACAGGTGATAAACATTTAATTTATTTAAACTTCTAGTTAAAAATCTTTTTGTTTTAAGCTGTTGTCATTTGAAATTTTCATGGTAATGAGATCGCTGAATGCTTAGGTTAAAAATATAAAAAAAATGTGATATTTTTAGCTTGTTTTAATTGAATTTATAAAGTGGCATTGTTTTTGTTTTTGTTTTTTTTTTAGCTTGAGGCATAAATTTTAATGATCTGTGTACAGTATGTGTTAAACTTCTTCATCTGATGAATTTTGTGATAGTTGCTGCTTCTACTCGGCCAATGCGATCCATGTATTTTACCATAACTTATGTATCACATATATATAAAAAAATGTTTAACACTATTTGCATTACTTATGCAATTGTATTTCTCCCTATTTTGCATGAAAATTATTCTCTTATTTAAAATATATTAAATTCGATGATACAAATTAATAATAAATATATATATTTTTTTATTGAGCAGCCCCTTTCAATGCAAAATAAAAAATATATTTATATAATATGCAATTATACTAGTGAATTATTGAGAAATATTTTAATTCTGAATTAATTATTTTTCAATTTATGAAATCAAGCAATGAATATGTGTTAAATTTATTTGTTAAAATATACAAAATATTTGCAAATCAAACTTATACCTAGAATATTATTGATATGCATGAAATTATTAATTTTGAATATATTATACCAAATATTGAATATTTTATTTTAGAGTATATTAACGTTAAATATTCAAATAGTCAATTTTAAGTTTGTCTATTATTTTCTGTTGAGGATCTAAAATTAAAATGTGTGTTGTAATTAATATCTGCAACATTTGTATAGTTAATTGCAATCTTTCTTCTAAATTATTCTTGTAAACTAATGCAATTACCTATCCTGTCATTTGGATTGTACATTCGTACTTTGAAATATTTTTGCTTCCTACTGAATTTAATAATGTTGGAATTAAAGACAGCTTTCTCTAATATTATCATTTTTATATTAGCTTTTTGATATTCCAGTTATTTATATACATCAATTATTTTTATAGATAATTAAAAAGATGAGATGTTTCATTATTTTTAAGAATAAATATAAATTATTTAATTTAATAAATGTCAATAATAAAATATAAAAACATATCAGTGCTAAAATTACTTTATTATTTTTTGTACTTATTGAAATTAATAACGTTTAATTTTTTTTAGTGAAGTATTGTTTTATTTATTTTTTATTTAATAAATTTCATATAGCATTCCTTTTTATTTTTATTAATTTATTTATTTTTCTTTTTTTATAAAAATAATGATTTCTCTGCCAAAAAAATTTTGATATATACTTTATATTTTATGCTATATTTATTGTTTTTGAGTTTCAAAATTATACTAGTCAGATTATTATGTTTAAAGATACATTTTTATTTTTAATGTATCATAAATTAAACATTGTAAAAATTTTAAAATTAATTTCATTACAAATGAAAGATTATAATTTTTTTTATAAAAAATAATAAATATTTTCTCTTTTTAATTTTTTTTTTATTTGTAAGAATTAAATAAGGACTTAAAAATTTTAATATCAATTTAAATAAATATATATTTTCAATAAATTATAAAGATGGAATTAAAAAAAAACATTTGTAAATTGATTCTGGTTTTTTAAAATGGGGCAGCCTTTTTTGTCTCTCTGTGTTGAAATATTGGATACTACATATGATGAGCTATAAGTTAACTAGTTGATAAAAGCACATATGTTGTTGCTTTGTGTACAGCTATCTTCATATCATTTGAATAATAAACAGTCATTCCATATTAGTGGTTTAATAATTATAAATTTTTTCATTTCCTTTTCTTTTTGTTCAATATCTTATGAAATGTGCTTTATTTATTAGAATTGTCATAAGCAGCTACTTTTTTTCCTTTAGTTTACCACAGTTAGTGCTGTGCATTTTGTATGTTCATTCTATTTAAGGATATCATGCTGTTGTATAACTAGGAAAATGTAAAAGTTTGTCTTGATTCAGAAATAAAATTTTCATTTTTGAATTTTGTAGTGTAGTGAATTTTGCAGCAAATAATGTCTATTTTTAAGCTTATGTTCCGTTGATTTAGATAATTGATTTGATGTTCTTATATGTTATTTTATAAGAATGCATAAGATAAGAACATAAAATCAACAACATAATAGTAAAAAGTATCAAGAATTGTTAAATAAAATGCATGAAAATCAATTTATCTTGACACCTTCAAAGTAGACTTCATCTAGTGCAATACAACTATGACTATCGACTTCTTCATAAATTTTTGATAGATTGATTGATTTATGGTATTCAGTTCCTTCAGCGAATTTTCTTTTATGGTCTCAAGTCACAAACCTTCCTCGAAGTAGTAATTTTAACTTTGGGAATACAAAAAAAAAGTTGCACAATTTCATGTCAGTTGAATATTGTTCTTCGACAATTTTGTTTCATGTTTTTGTGGAGTTCATAGAAGCATTGTTTGAGAAGAGTCATTCACAGAATGAACGAACTAATTCATTGCATAGTTTTTCCTGGGATTATCAATTGTTTAAGTTTATTAAAGGGAAAATCTTGGATGTTAACTTGAAAGGAATAATATGAGAATCTATTTTAGAAGGAAAATCAATACTGGGAGTAATGGCACAAAATCATCTAAAACAAAGTACATTAATGTGAATTTAAACTAGTATAAGAATGTTTGTTCATAAATTCATTAATGCATTCAAACTTCAATCAATTAAAACAAATTTCTATTACATAAATAAGATTATAATTTGGGATTGAAGTAATGTAATCATAAAAATCATGCAATTTTCAAAATTATAAAAATGGATTACTTTTTGTGATAGTATTTTTATGCAATATATACTAAAAGTGAGGAGGCAAAGATTGAATTGTGAGGAATGATATTAATATTCTATTTTAGAAATTGTTCTTTAAATATTTCATATAGTTCACTTGAATCATTCACTAGCTGTCTAATCTAATAATATAGAATAGCAAAAATGTATAATTTTATTACGAGCAATTAATTACCGAAATTCGGAATAAATCATTTGGACAGATGATAATTAAATGAGAAAATTTTGAACATAGTTTAATGAGACAGATGAAAAATTTTTGTTATTCAAACAATCCTAAAAATAATTATTTGCCATGCCAGATTACAATATTATGATTCTCCATGTATTCTCTAACCGCAACTGTTGTGTTGTTGTTTCTGATTCTCGATATGATTTAGCTATTAGACCAAATCCGTATTTCCATAAACCTCTAAAATGTTAAAAAATAAAAGGTTCAGAAAAAACATCGTCCAATGTAAAATTAAAGTAGTTTAAAATATGAGTGAGCTGTCCTACACTTGGTGCAGGTCCCAAAAATCATCTGCCCATTGTTCATAGGTGGGATTCCTCAAGTGTCCACTGGCAAAAAAGGATAAGCAAATTTATTGGCTTCTATGGCCCTAAAAAGCAGGGCGGTCTCTCGATTACCAGTCGTGCTGCAGCGACATTCAAGAGAGATTCTTAATTGTCTTCCCAAACTCGGAGAATATCTCACTATAAGTGCGAAGCATAGCGGACTGGGAAGTCTCCGAAGGAGCAACTTTTGCTAGAGAATCCACAGCCTCGTTGCTACTGATGTCAACATGTGAAGGAATTCATTGGATGTTCCCCTCGGAATTAACTGGAAGTCTGGAAAGCAATTTCAATATGGAAAAGTCAGCTGTCTCCAACGTTTGTCAAATTACTTAGATGTTTTTTATTATTATTTCTAATGGCAAGAGAAAATGGCAAATTCTTACGAGATCACAACAGTGTAAACTCACCTAAAAAAGAAAACAATGTCGCTGAGAAAAACAATGCTGATGAGAAAAATGCCAATTTCTCATCAGCAAAATTCTAGCACTCCAATATCTTTTCACCTGATTCCCCACGAAAGGCTAGGCATCCTGCTATATGGTGCCTGTCCATAATCTCGTCTTCCCCACAGAGCGGGCAATTTGGGCTATCAAAAAATGCCAATGCGGTGTAGATGGCTTTCCAAACAAATATGGCCCCTCCGCAAGTCTAACTTCCGCTCCAGCTTTTTCCCGAGGTTTGTCCTAAATACCCAGTTCCAAAATGTACCTTCAACTCCTCGAGGAGATATGAGCAGTAAGCCTTCCATCTAAGTCTCATTTGATTTTTGATACAAAGTTTCATGGAATGAAAGGAGTTGTAAGTATTTGGCTGTTGGACTATCTGTGTGCCCTTCTTAGATAGCAAATCTGTCTGATCATTATTAAAAATGTCTTCCATTGCAAGGCACTCAACATACACGAAGATGATCCTGCATGCCTATAGTAGTAGATCTTTTAGCCGCTTAGGAAGTTACCAGGATGCACCACGGGGAGGTAGATATACTGTCGCACCCAATTACTTAGATGTTGAACTGAGGATCTAAGTCTCATTTGATTTTTGATACAAAGTTTCATGGAATGAAAGGAGTTATAAGTATTTGGCTGTTGGACTATCTGTGTGCCCTTCTTAGATAGCAAATCTGTCTGATCATTATTAAAAAATGTCTTCCATTGCAAGACACTCAACATACACGAAGATGATCCTGCATGCCTATAGTAGTAGATCTTTTAGCCGCTTAGGAAGTTACCAGGATGCACCACGGGGAGGTAGATATACTGTCGCACCCAGTTACTTAGATGTTGAACTGAGGATCTAAGTCTCATTTGATTTTTGATACAAAGTTTCATGGAATGAAAGGAGTTGTAAGTATTTGGCTGTTGGACTATCTGTGTGCCCTTCTTAGATAGCAAATCTGTCTGATCATTATTAAAAATGTCTTCCATTGCAAGACACTCAACATACACGAAGATGATCCTGCATGCCTATAGTAGTAGATCTTTTAGCCGCTTAGGAAGTTACCAGGATGCACCACGGGGAGGTAGATATACTGTCGCACCCAGTTACTTAGATGTTGAACTGAGGATCTAAGTCTCATTTGATTTTTGATACAAAGTTTCATGGAATGAAAGGAGTTGTAAGTATTTGGTTGTTGGACTATCTGTGTGCCCTTCGTAGACGGCAAACCTGTCTGATCATTACTAAAAATGTCTTGCATTGCAAGACACTCAGCATACACGAAGTTCCAAGTAGGTGATACTGCATCTTGATAGTAGTAGATCTTTTAGCCGTCTAGGAAGTTATCAGGATTCATCACGGGGAGGTAGATCTAC
>BPLQ01006520.1:0-12770 GCA_021605075.1 Caerostris darwini
ATTGTTATTAGATATATATTACTATGTATACATTATAAACATAATATTTGAATAAATATGAACTAATAATTTATTTTTCCAGTAATTCCTTTAAATTATCGGACAAATCTTTTCAGAGTATATCTTAAAATTTTCTGATGAAATATTGTATTTTTGCGTCATTATTACAGATTGCATTACTGTAAAGGTGTATAAAAATATTTTAATTAAAGACATTTATTCGTTTTTTGATTCTCAATTTTTTACAGTGTTGGTGTATATACTTTCAGTGGAAATTACATAGACATAATTTACTTTTAAATTTCGCCTTCTAACAATAGCAACTCTAGAGTCTTCTGGCAGATTCATGAAATTCAATATGAACACCATTATATGGAAATCTACTTATTGACAAGTGTTCTATAGCGTTTCTTGTGCTATTAATTCAATTTTTATGGACATAAGCTATTTCATATAATCGAAATTGCGAGCATTTTGGTAAAACTCGTATTAAAGAAATCCGAAGAATAACGTTGTACATATTTGCTAATTCCGAATATTTGCAAGGCCAAATAGTATAACGCCATTTACCGATCCAATGTCCAAAAAAATCTCTATTCAGAAATACCATATATGTTAAAAACAGTTGTGGTGTCCTATCTAACTGAATGTAAAATTCGAAACAGAGTTCTCCATCACGTCAATGCAAATATTTTTGAACGTTCAGTTTTGCCAAATGATTCATTTTGTGTGTGCGGGTATTCATATTTCTAACAACAGACTGAATTTCGGTGTTACCCTTTAATTTTATACAAATTTTTAAGAGCTCTCGTTTTACCTAATATGACAATATTTGATTCTTAATTTGTTTTAACGAACAATAAAGGTAGTTCTCTGGTTAAGAAACACTTTAGCAAAGTAATTCGCAACATTCTTTGATTCAATTTAACTTCTCAGTAACAAATTCTACGCCTGAATGGTGGTAGTACAAAAAGTGTCCCAAAACTGTTATTGATAAAGTGAATGCGCAAACTTCTCAAAACATTTCAAAATTATTTTGGTGCAAACATCATCCTCAATGTAAACCATTAATTTTGGAAAGCTTTATGTATGAACAATGAATATATATAACAGGAGATATTTTTAACACCATGTAATGCACAATCATACCTCATTAACTTATAATTGTGCCTTACATGGTGTTAAAAAATCTCCTGTTGTAATCTTCATATTTTTATTGATAACAATGATATATCACCATTAAATATTGATTCTTGTTTCTCTTCTCGCATACTATAATTACTCAGACTGTCATACAAATTCGTGAGGAAGTTTCAATAATGGCAGTTTACACTTCCTTAAAAGAGGTTGGTTTGTATTCGCATAGTCTATTCTGGGATGTTCTGGGACTTTCATTCGATAAGAAATTAACAAAGAGTTTTGAAAAGAAAGAGGCACCCCCCCAAAAAAAAAAAAAAAAAAAAATTGAAACAGAATTTTAAAATTGATAACTTTGATTTCTTCTAAAAATGACTTTTAAAATTATGTGATCGCAAATTTGATTGTAAATTAGGTCAACTATTAGGTAATATGCTATTGAATAAATATTAAAGCAGTATCATATTAGTTCAAAAACAAGATAATCATGATCTTTATATGAGTTAAGTATCGAAACAAATTCAAATGGAAAAGAACATGCCGATTTTTGGTCAAATTATTCATGTTTCGATTTAGTCTAAATCGAAACATCAAAGTTATTAGTAATCATTTATAATCGATTTATCAATTATAATAACAGATCTAAATTCCTGTTTGATCAAATGTAGAGAACTTAATAAACACAATATTTATCTTTAGAAAAATACAGTAATCAAAATCACTTAACTGCGTATAAATATTGAATAGGATAAGTCAAAGCAAGACCTTAAATATTTCCAAGCAAGATTCGTAGTTTAAAATTCTATTTCTATAATTAATGTTGGAAATTTAAAACCCTTAATAAACAAATCTGTTCGACAATACCTTGATTGATTTGCGTTAAAAGGACAATCAGACAACAATCACCACTGGATTAAATGCACTCAGCTATGCATCCAATTAATATAACTTATTGAATTATAGACTTATCTCCCTTTTTTTTTTAAATGTGGACTCAGATTAAATACAGAGAGAATCAATTTGTAGGATGTTTTAACACAAATTCCTCCAAATATTATCAACACATTTGATTTAAAAAATATTTTTCTATTCGAATTGATTCCCTGCTAACCTACTTGTTGTTTTCGTATTCCTGGCTCATGGACATACAGTGAGCCACAAAATTGAGTATACACCTCTAAAACTTTTAGACTTCTTCCAATTACAAATTAAATATTGATTTAAATAGATACATTTTTTTATCCTAGATACTTTAACCTCTGCGTTACCATCCTATAATAACACAATTCTATAGGTAACTTATTTATTACGAAGAAAGTTAAGCAATTCGAAGAAAAGATAGAAAACCATGCCACAAAATTGAGTATACACTTCTTATATTTGTAAATTATGCCAACACTTTTTTTAGTTTCAAATTTTCTTTAAAGAGTTTCAGGAGTAGCTTCTGCTTATAACACGTGCTATTGCACTTCAACGCTTTTAAATGGTATTTTTTCTCATTAAAAATCGTAAAATGAGCTCTCGTAGAGAAACTACTGAATCTGAGCGTTTATTGGTTGTAAAATGGTCGAAAGAGGGCAAATCTCTTCGAGAAATCGCTTCGTTGATTGGTGTAACTCATGATTGTGTCCAAAAAATACTACAGAAGTATAAAAAAACTGGATCTGTGGCCAATATTCCTGGAAGAGGACGTAAAGAAATACTGAGTACTACAGCGAAGAGGAAGATCATTCACTCAGTAAAGAAAGATCCGAGGGTGAGTGCCTCTAAACTAGCTTTATCGATGTCCTCTACAATCAGGAAAAAGAGTTGAAACAATTAGACGTACCCTTCACCAATATGGGTTTCATGGCCGTACACCAATACGAAAGCCACTCATCAAGTATGTGAATAGACAAAAGAGAGGGATTTTCGCCAAAGAACATCGTTTAAAGCCTATTTCTTCCTGGAACACTGTAATATTTTCTGATGAAAGTAAGTTTCATCTTTACGGAAGCGATGAACGATTTAAAATATGGAGAGAAGCTGGGAAAGCACTGGCACCTAAAAACACCATTAAGACAGTCAAGTTCGGAGATGGATCTGTCCTCGTTTGGGGTTGTATGTCGGCGGGAGGAGTTGGAGAGCTTGCTTTTATTGATGGTATTATGGACAAACATGTATATTTGGGGATTTTAAATGATAACTTGAAAAAAAGTGCCAGTAAGTTGGGGCTTGGGTCAAGCTTCATATTCCAGCAGGACAACGACCCCAAGCATACAGCGAAGATTGTGCAGTTATACTTGCTGTACCATTGCAAGAAGCAATTACACACTCCAGCCCAGTCTCCAGACCTAAATGTCATCGAAAATTTGTGGTCGCAATTAGAGAAAGCTGTACATGAGCACGAAATCACAAGCAAGGAAGTTCTCAAAAAGGTTCTGAGAGAAGAATGGGTTAAAATTTCTGTTGAAACCATTAAAATACTAGTAGAATCTATGTCCAGAAGATTACAAGCTGTAATTCAAGCAAATGGTTATACAACAAAATATTAATTTGTACATTAAAAGGAAATTAATAAAGGTGTATATTTATTTTTGTGGTGTTGTTTTTCCTCTCGTCTCAGATCTTTTATTTTTTTTCGTAAAAAATAAATAAACGTAAGAATTTTATAAGTATAGTACGGTAAAGCATAGACTAAAGTATATAAGGTAAAAAATTCAATCATCTTAAAGCAATATTTAATTTGTAATTGCAAAAAATCTCTAAGTTTCTAAGGTGTATACTGAATTTTGTGGCCCACTGTAAATATTCACCACTACTACGGCACGTGTGTAGCCTTTTCAACTTTAGCCAGACTGCGAGTAGTAGTCTCTGCCGCATGCACCCATGTTATTCTGATGCACACTTGAGACAATGTACTCAATGCTGATATTATACGGGGATTATAATCATCATTTTTTTATACGTGGTTTTTTCAAAATTAACTATTTTACTATTAAAATTTTATTTTAATATCTAGTTCTATTCATTACTTTTTATACAGGTAATCGGTACCTTTTATACATGTAATTTTATAAGGGGTTATAGATAAAATATAGAACTAGATAAAATAATAAATTGTTGTAATAAATATTATTAGACGAAACATTTGTAATTAAATATAAAAGGTAATTAATTGATGAAATAAAACTTATTTTTAATTTTTACTTTCGGCTATGTTTCAATTATTTATGGTGATAAAATGTTATTTGTGCTGCTATGCGCATTTACAGCTGCTTCACTTAGCTTACCTCTGTAAAAAGTTGAAAGATTCTGTTTAAAACTGCCGAAGTGTACGGGACACAGTGATAATTGTTTTTGTTGTTCATTTATAAATTTTTTTCTTTGTTCCCGTATGTGCTTCTTCTAATTCTCTTCCTATGAAGAGGGTTAAGGGTGGGATGATATATCATCATGCCCTGGCCGGGGGCCGAAGACTTGTATTTTGAGATTAATTCTAAATTTTTATTGACGGGTGACAACGGCCAAGAGCCTATCACCCGTCAATTGCGTTTATCTAGACTAAATAAAATTTTGAATTTTCATTTGTCTTCGGTTGCCTTGCCTCCACGTGGCCCCAGCCGGAAACGTGCAATTGTGCGCGGCTAAAAAGGCAGTAAGTCCATCAGTTTGGGTAAAACTAATTTAGCTAAAATGAATGTCTCCTTGCCCCCCATTGAGGAGGAGGTGGAAGTAGATAGAGGAGGAGAAGACCAAACTCAAAAAGCAGTTCATATATGTATGTCTCTTATATCATTTACACATTACGACAGGTTAAAAATGGAGGACAAGTCTCAGATGCGAGACATGATAAACACTCTATTGGATATAATTCAACATCAAAATAAAGACATTTGCACCTTATTAGGAGCAAATGAACAGTTGGAAAAGATATTGGACGAAAAACCTTCATATGCACAAGTAGCTGGACAGAGTTTAGAGATGCAGAGGGGAAATGAATTAAAAGAAAGTAGAGTAAAACCAAAATCTATTCAATCTTTGGTGATAAAGCCAATTGATGAAAATAAGTCTTCAACTTTTACTAAGAAAGAACTTCAAAAGAATTTGCCATTTGAACATATTAACATAGGTATTAAAAAGGTTAAGAATATATCAAAAGGAGGAATATATGTTGAAACATCCAACCAAGATGACTTAGACACTTTAATAAATGAGATATCTAAAAATCCTAAAATAAAAGAGCAATTTAAAATTACAAGACCCAGATTAAGAAATCCAACGATAATATGTTACAATGTCTCTAACGACACTTCAAATGAAGAATTTTTAGGAATTCTTAATCAAAATTATGCTGAAAGAGAGGAAGTTGATTTAATAAAAATTAGGACCAGCTATTCAGGGCGTAATGGAAAAAATATCATAATAGAACTGGGTCCTAAGACCTTCAAGAAAATAATAAAGGGTAAGAAAATCAGGATTGGGTGGGAGATAATTTCCGTAAAGGAATTTCTGAAGCCCACCCAGTGCTACAAATGTGGGAGGTTCGGTCACATCGCCAAATTTTGTGGCAGTGATCACGAAACATGCACAAAATGCGGATCAAGGGATCACCATTGGAAAAACTGTAGAAACGAGCCAAAATGTTTAAACTGCAACTTTCACAATGAAAAATTCAAGGCTAACTACAACATTTCTCATAGCTGTGTGGATAAAAGCTGTAAAATTTACTAAAAGGAAATAAGGAATTTAATAAACAAAACCAACTATGAATAATAGCAATAAAAATGTTAAAATTAAAGGAGCTCATATAAACTTGGCAAACTCAACAGCAGCTATGACCCAACTACATCAATCCATAATAAGTCAGGATTTTGATTTTTACTCCTTGAACGAGCCATATTCGTTCAAGGGTAAGATAATAAATATACCAACCACCTATAAAGTTGTTGCTTGTGAGGATTCCCCTAAAGCGGCAATAATCGTTAAACAAGCCACCTATACTTTACTAATTCAGGCATCAGTCAATTTGGTTGTTATGGAGATTTTATTATATGGTAAAACTTTCATATTGATTTCTATTTACTGTCCTCCAAGTGAGGATATTGACTCAAATTTATATAATTTACAGTTCTTTATACATCGCTATCCTTCATATGAAATTATTATATGTGGTGAGTTTAACGCCAAATCCCGACTTTGGGGTAAGAGAGGTTTAGACATTAGAGGTAAGTCTGTAATACAGTTTTGCGCTTTGAATGAGCTTTTCATCCATAATAGTCCATCTTCTCTTCCAACTTTCTCCTCCACTAGAGGAGAGAGTTGGATAGATCTTATCATCACATGCAATATTTACTCTAATTTCACAATAAAGGTGACTGATGATATTATTGGAAGTGACCACAATATGATTATGGTGGAATGGACAGTTGTAGAGGATTGTACTGACTTACCAAAAATAAATCTCAGAAATATTAATTGGTTAAAATTGAAAACAGAGATTGCTCTCTTAACTGAAAAATTTAAAAGCGACTTTAATTCTTTGTGTAAAAAAGAAGTAAATTCCTTTATTCATAACTTCCAGAGATCTATATATAGAATCTTTCACAATTCAAATAATTGTAAGGAAATAAAGAAAAAGAAAAGAAACGCAATTTGGTGGTCACCAAAATTAAGAGCTATTGGATCCAGGGTTAGAGCCCTTAGAAGATTATATCAAAAGGACCCTGACCAGGTTACTAGACAAATCAAAAAGCTGGATTATAAAAAGAATTTGGCAATGTATAAAAGAACTATTTTATTGTATAAAAGAAACAGTTTTATACTATTTATTAGTGGTATCACTACTAATAACATTTTTGGGAAGACTTTTAACATTATTAAGGACAAAATATCAAGTGATAAAATTTTTAGATTGAGCCCTGGTGGAACAAATTTAGGTCCAATAACTTTGCATGACACTGTCTTTAATATTTTAAAATACCATTTTGTTCAGAGGGATTACGAAGAAAATATCCAGGCAAATTCTTTTACACATGATGATTTTATGGCATTAGATGCCCTTGAAATTGAAAGAGTCGTTTTAAATATGAAAACTAACAAAGCCCCAGGATTCGACCTGATTCCAGGGGAAATAATAAAAGAATTATTTTATTCAAACAAACCTTGGTTTGTTAATATTTTTAATCAATTATTAAAAAATGGAATCTTTCCCGCTATCTGGAAACTTGCTAAAATTGTATTAATCCCTAAACCGGGTAAAGATCTTACATCCCCGGCTCACTACCGATCCATTTGCCTTTTGCCAACTTGGGGTAAAATCGACGATAAAGTCATTGCAAATAGAATAGTCTATTATTTAGAGACAAGAAAATACTTTAGCTCAAATCAATATGGATTTAGAAGAAGAAAGTCCACAATTAATGCACTAGAAAATATTAAATCTTATATAGACCAAGCCTATGTTGAAAATTAATTAGTCTGCCTTATTTCACTAGATATACAAAATGTATTTAACTCCGTAAATTGGAATCTCCTAAAACAAAAGATTAGAGATTTACCATTACCAGTATATCTTATAAATGTTCTTTTTGATTTTCTGAAAGACAGAGCTATTTTATATAAAAATAACGAAGTCTCATATAATCAGGGTGTTCCACAGGATTCTTGTCTTGGACTAACCCTGCGGAACATTTTCATTAATGATCTATTAACCAGGGATTTTGGCGAGGATTCAAAAATTCAAGCTTTTGCCGATGATATAATCCTTATGATCAAAGAAAAAGCCTCCTACATTTTTAAAAACAAATGTATTGCGCCGTTAAATACCATTAAAGTATGGACTGAAGAAAATAACCTGAGCATAAACTTTGATAAGAGTAACTTTATAATTATATCCAAGAAGAAATTTACTCATATACCGGCTGTAAAAATCGATAACAAAAGAATTAAACATAATAATAAATTCAAATATTTGGGAATTATATTGGATGACAGGCTTTCTTGGAATCCACATTTGGAATACATTAGAGAAAAGGTAAATAAGATGCAGCATAAAATTAACAGATTCTGCAGGGTGACCTGGGGTCTCGAACCTAATGTGAAAAAAAACATTTATGAAAAAGTTATTGAAAAAATCCTTTTTTACGGATACAAAATTTGGTTCAAAATACAACTAAGCAGAACATCAAACTCAAACAGATACAAAGAACTGTACTCATAAATATTACCAAGACATATAAAACGGTATCAACAGAGGCTATTAACATTCTCTCTGGTATTGTTCCAATAAATATAAAACTAAATAATCTTATTAAATTGTACAATCTGAAAACTTTTCAAAAGGAAATATCTTTTGACGACGTTACTATAGGTCCTGAAGACTTGGAAAGTAACGATTTTTATAACATACCTTGGGACAGTGGCTACATCAATTGGAAAGAATTTACGGACAATTATGTCGATTCAATTTTTACGGATGGCTCTAAGAAAAATGAAAAAGTTGGTTATGCATTCGTACACTACAAATTGGGGAAAGAAATTTATAATAAAGGCATTAGACTTAGTGACCATGCAACTGTTTTCTCCGCAGAGTTACTAGCAATTAGTGACTCTGTGGACTATATAATTGATAATAATTTTAATAATATTACCATTGCTTCTGATTCTAGTTTTAGACGCGTTGAAAAATATAAATAATAAACCTGAGAAAATAAACACATTAAAAAGTAAAATTATTAAATATCATGGAAAGATAAATTTCGAATGGATTAGAGCGCATAGAGGGTACTTAGGAAATGAAGTGGTGGATGACTACGCGAAAAAAGCCACTGAGAAAGATCAAGTTGACAAATATGTAAAATATTCTATTTCCCAAATCAAGAAAAAACTATTCCATGCTATGATAAAAACATGGCAGGACAACTGGAATAATTCAAACGTGGCAAGAGCTAAATATGAAATTTTTCCAACTGTAAATACTAATAGAAATTGTAGTGATTTTTTCATCAACCAACTTATAACTTCACATGGTGCGTTTAACGCTTACCAAAATATATTTTTCAATAAACCTAGCTTATGTTCATGTGGAAATTCAGACGAAACAGTCCACCATTTGATTTTTGATTGTGTAAATTGGAATGAAGAACGTAAAAATCTTCCAGAGAATGTTAGAGATATCTCATTGAAACACCTAATTCTTAACAATAAATATAGATTTGTTTTAAAAGAAATTATGAAGAAAATATTTCTTCAAGTTATAGAGCAGTTGTACATAATTGTGTTACTTGATTGTTTTTCATTATATGAAGATAATTGTAAAAGTTTCTTTGAAACTTAAATACCTGTTGTATTTCCCATTTTTCATGATATTGATGTTATGTGTTACGGGAATAATGTTCCTGATAATCTTATTTTGTATTTTAATTGTATTGATTAACCGAGAGTAAATTGTAAGGTTTCTAGAAACTATGATACACTTTGTTGTTTCTCTATCTCATTTTGTGTTACAGGAATAGTTTTCCTGAATTTATTATTATTAGTATAAATATTTGTAGTGTTTGGGGTTTTGTACTGACTTTTACTAACACTAACCTTTTACTAACAAAAAAAAAAAAAAAAAAAAAAAAAAGGGGGTTGGTCGGCGGTTGCCGCCATTTCTTCCAGTCAGTGCAGCTCTTATCTTAGTTTAGTTTTCCTCGGTTTGACCTCAAAGTTTGAGGTTTTAATTTTGTTTTTTTTGAGGTGGAGGAATCATTTTTGTTTTTCGAGATGGTAAGAGTTTTACCCATAAATTTTAGTTTTCGGTTAGGCTCGTACAGTTCGGGATTGCCATCGCAACCCCGGTCCGAAGTACCGTGTGTCCTAGGACTGGACGGTTTCTAAACTGAATATCATTATGCCCTGATTTATTTTCCTTCAGAGAATAGGGACAGCTTCAATATGGGAAAAAATGTATGTTATGATTTAAATGATAAAATTGCAGGTTTAACGGTCACAAAATGAAACCATGTAAAATGTAAGTGAGTGGGAAGAATCCTTGTAGATGCCCCCCGTTGTCTAAACGAATTGTAACCTGATTTGCAAAAACCTGGACAATTTAACCAGGTTCACTCTATTTACAAAACTCAGTTGGAAATAACCATTCTTTAAAGGGACATTTCTACTCTGAATGATATTTTCTTTATCATTAATCAAAAATTGATTTTTTGGTTAATCATAAGTTCGGTTATTTTCTCTTTAAATAGTAATTAAAAATAATTATTCTTCCTGGGAATATTTCTACTGATTGATTTTTTTTTATTGTTGTCTTCAAACAAAATCGCATCTATTAGGTATAAAATTCTATCTTCTGTATTCTGTTTATGTGTATAATGCTATAATTATTTTTTTTTTTGGATTATTTATGGAGGTTATTTTCGCTAAACAGTCATTCAAAATCTTTTATTAATTATATTTTTTAATAAAAACTTAAATGTACATTATTTGTAATCGATATTTTCAATTAAAAACTTACTCAATTTTTGGAGTTCTTTGTAGTGTCAATGCAAATGCGTTCTTGAAATTTCAGTTTCGCCGAATAAATCGCTTTATTTGTGTTTGTGTGTATGTATTTCTATCTACAAATTGACATTCAGTGTTCCCTTTAACTTTCGATAATTTTATAACAACCCTCTTTTTATCAGGTATTGTCACTTTGATTCTAAATTTTTTGCCAAAAGAATATAAAAGTTTATCTCTCATTAAACAACACTTGAGCAAAAGTATTTCGCATCACTCTTTGCTACGATTAAGTATTTCAGTAGCAACTTCAACATGTGTGAATTTTGGCAGTGCAAAAAAAAAAAAAAAAAAAAAAAAAAAAAATTCCAAAACAACTATTGATAAAGTGGAACCATGATTTCACAAAAAATTTGGAAGGTACACCTGGCTGCATATCAATGATTTATTTACCTGCTTTAATCCCTTGTATGAGAAGATTATGTTGCAGAAGTATTGGATGAAAATGTTCTTGAATTTCATAACTTCTTTTTTTTCTTTTTAGTGAGTGCGAAACTGTATGTGGATGAAATAACTTGCATTACATTATTGACAATTTGATAACTAACACGTTATATTAATGAGAACCCTTTTTTTACTTTATTTCTGTATCCATTATTTTTCTATAGTTTTGAATTTCTAAATAAATTTCCAAAATTTATTGGTTTTAAATCTTTTGCTTCTAAGCTTAAGAGATAATTCTAATGAATTAATTAAATTGTTTACATGCTGTTGCGCTAAAAACTCTAAAATCCATCAGTAAATTCAGGTTAACTTTTATATATTTACAAAGATTGTGAGAAGACGTGCGTTTATCAACGCTCCTTTCGTGAATGCCGCCCATACGCACTGAATAATGTGAAAATCTATGTTTTAATTCATACAGGAAAGCGACCTTTTAAGTGAGAGTGTGGCGAAGCATTTGGTGCGGAATACGACTTGAAGATTCATCTGAGGATCCACATATGAGAGATTGATTTCAGATTAACTTGCTCTTTAAAAAGAAATGAAAAATTTCACTCATTTAAAATGCTTGTTGAATTAAGAATTTTATATTTTTCTATGTGCATTAAATAGCTATATATATATATATATATATTATATGCATTTGCATTTTTAATGAGTTTGAATTTTTGAGTTAATTTCAAATATCCATCAGTAAATGCAGGCTAATTCTTATTTTCTCTTACAGATGTTGTTAGCAGATAAAAGGCAATGTGTTGATACATCAATGTTCCTTTTGTGAATACCGCTCAACCAATGTTTGTAACTTGAAAAAGCATGTTTTTATTCATACCGGAGAGAGACCTTTCAAGTGTCCATTTCAGTGTGGCAGTGCGTTGACTCAGAACAGCCATCTGAATGCTCATCTGAGGACTCGCACTGGAGAATGACCCTTCAAGTGTCCTGTTTGTCAAAAGACATTTTCACAGTCTTCAGTCTTAAAACGACATGTAGAAGTGCATAGGAGAAACAGTGACAAAGTGTAATTTTAAGAGAAAACTCTAATAAGAAGAAATACATTTTTAAACTAACTTTTTATTCGAAAATGGGATTTGTAGACTGTTTGAACATTTTTACTTTAATTCCTCTTTTTAATTTTTAAATAAGTTTTGATTTTAATTCATTAACTTTTTAGTAGATTTTCGTGAAACATTGTGTACTATTACTTTATTTTTATTAGACCAATGCAATTAAAATTTGTTGTACTGATAGTAGAAATACTACGTCTAAATAGTGTTCTGAAATAAAATAGATAATTTGCTCTGTATTTTATTTTCTACCAACAAGGTAATCTGCATATTATGTGCCTGTATATATATATATATATGCAAAAAAGGAATCAAAACATTCTAGAATATGTATGTGTAATTATATAGATCACGAATGCTCCCAACTCTATTGCAGCATGAAAATATATAAAATTATCATTTGTAAAAATTTGATGTTTAAATGCGTTCGTCTGTTCTTAAAACTTTTTGTTACAGAAATATCAAATATGAATATTCTTAAATTTTATAAATATTTTCAAATTTTATTGTGTAAAAAACTGAAATTTGAATCAATAAATCCAGTGTAATTTTCGTTTTGTAAATGTTTGTAGAAAATTTGACGAT